>VFFE01008900.1:346403-369568 GCA_008921705.1 Burhinus oedicnemus | reverse complement strand
AGAAGGAGTCGGACGATGGGCAGACAAGCAGGCAAACTTTCCGCTTTCTGGGAATTGCGTCATGTGAAATAATGAGGGAAGAAGGCCCCTAATACTTTTCTCTGTGTGCAAGTGTTTTCAGCTCTCAGGATCTCCTGAGTCTGTTGGGATCCCTCAGTGGCTCTCTTTGAGCTACTTTTCCCATCTCACCATGAGCCCGTGTCGCCGTTTTGCATTTACAAGACCCTGTTGCAAGGCGTCGAGCAGGTCTGCTGTGCTGTAAGAAAAAGCCCTGCCCTCTCTTGCTTGCTCCCACTAGCTGTATGTGATGGCCCTTGTTCTTGTGTTGGAAAGGAGTGAACGGTCGCTGCCCGCTCTCTCCGTGCCTCTCGGGATGTGGTAGACCTTTCCTGTGCCAGCCTACGGGCCACGTCTTTCCCTGCTGAAGAGTCCCAGCTTACGCAGATGGTCCTTTGTGGAAGCCAGCTGACCTCGGAGCTTCCTTGGTGGATTTCTCAGAACCTCTTTTGATTCGGTTCTGTCTGGAGGTACCAGCCTGCAGCCAGGATTAAGGTCCAGGCTGAGCATGACGTAGGCAGTGGCACAATGGTTTTCTTCCTTTTGTTCTCTCTTGCTTTCCTAGTTATTTCTAACACTTCATTCCCCCCCACTCCCCCCTTCTCCCCCCTCGCCTTTTCCTGGGCAATGTTTTCATGGCACCAACCAACAACCAAGAAGTTTTCCCTGACCCCCAAGGGAAATGGACAGCTTGGAGCCTGGTCTTTTTTTTTGAATGTGAAACTGAGACTGTTTTCTGTCTCAGTATAACCTGTTTTTGTAATTTTATTTTTTTTTTCAAGTTTGCAGAAAGAAGGAAGCTTTTTTTCCCCTTTAATTATGGATAAAGAACTTGACTAGTATTAATCAGAGGACAGAGCTCTGTGAGACATTTCCAGAGCTCCCCTGCAAATATCTCGTTTCCACACAAGAACTTAGGAATGTGTGAAGTTTTGATCCATTTAATAGCGCTGACTTTAATGCTCAGTCCTATTAATACGCTTAACGTCACGCAGGATGAAGTTGAATGTCTAAGAGACGTCTGAATATTCCAAGCTGTTATCATCATAAACCACATGAAGAATCCAATCAAAACAGTAATTTTACTAGACCTGTTTGGCACAAGCCTGGGATGACTGACAGTATTTTTGCTCCTGCCTTGTATTCCCCACCAATTTGAATCAGTAGAGAGTAGGAGGGGGTGACAAGAATGTCAGTACTATGTAAAGTTTGTTCCATTGCACCGCTCTCCTCGCCTCAAGTTGGAGTCGCTGTACCCCGTTTGTGCAACTGATGGCTAGATGTGAGTTTGTACTTTTATTTTTTAGTGCTATTCAAATCCTGAAGCCAGCACACAAAGCTAGCAGAGCAGCTTTTGAGTTCCTTGCCTTCTCCTGAGGCTTGCTGTTGTTGACTCGATGTCCAGCTAGGGAATCTGCAGAGGTGTCTCCTGACAGCGCCAAGGGTCCTATTGGGAAGCACCTGGTAGACCTGACTGCAAATGTAATCCTGATCTGAACTTCTGTTGTGTGCTTGGTGTCAACATCTTCAAAACTGTCACTTCTCTGCTGGGTAGAAGCAAGTTGAAATTGCTTTGTTCAGAAAGTAGCATAAGAAGTAAGAGGAGACGCGGGGCTAACACACCTGCAAACCAAAGCCAGCACTGCATGAGGTGCAATGTTACTCCTGTTGAGTTATGTTAGCTCTAATTGTGTGTAGCTCACTCTTTGTGTCCTTTTATTTTACTTGAGTAGCTGCCCTAGGATAGTCGTGTCCCAGAAGTCTTATTTTTCAGGGATTATTTGTTCAGCTGAATGTGAAAGGAATATAAGTAAAAGGCAGGGAGCGGCTTTGCCCAGAGGAGTTCATCCCATTTCTCGCATCTGTGAACCTTGATTCTTTGGCTTGGCAAAAATCCTTCCATTAAGACACAGGAGATCAGACGTTCTTGTTTAGACTAGGAAAAACGGTTGAAATTACATTCAAGTTTGCTAACAATAGCTAAATACAGCAGCCTAAATTCAGTTACATTCCTAATCAGGAGAATGCTAATGAGTAGCCACCAAAGCAATTGCTCTCCAGTTTTTTTTGTGTTTAAATACTGTGCAAGCAGGTAAGCCTCATGAAAGCCGCCCTTCTTAAGAGTTTACTGAATATCAGGTTTTATTAGTAACAATTGCATTTCGTGATTCTGAGTTATTTATTGACAATATTGTATGTATGTATGTTTTAATGCAGACATGTGTATTGACTAACAGGGATCAAAGTTCTGAAGTAGGTAGCCTATGAATCTCATGGTCTTGAGATGCAAGTGCATTATCTCATCATAGGGTAACATCTGCTGAAATAGATTCAAACCATATTTCACTTGTGTTTGGTATTCTAAATGTCCTGAGGGTTTTTCATAAAAAATCAAGCCCCTAACATCTCAAACTTTCTCAGAAAAATGCATTCCCCAAATCTTATGTGACCCCAGACTTACTACTTAAATATCCTTATACCATGGTAATCTTCATGACCCAAGGACGTCTGATGTTCTCCTGATTATCTTTTTTTTTTTTTTTGCAAAGTAAGTGTTTGACATTTCACTTGTTGTAACACAAGTTTGCCTTCCTGTCTTGATGCAATATTCATATGTCTGAAGGAACTAGAAACACTGGAAATGCTGAAAAACTAAAACTGGGGGAGGGGAGGAAGGTTTGTCTATTTGTAAGAAAAAAGTTATTTTGTCCGTTTTGTTTTGTTTCTGCCTGCATGAATGTTACATCCAGGTGAGATGATTTCACTTCACATGTTGTTTACGTGGATGTTTTTCTATGCTTGTATGTAACCTTTGGTCTCATGTTCTTTTGATATTGATTCCATATTTATACATTGTTCTGCACAGTCATTAAATGAACTTTGCATTCCTGTTCATTTCTCATAATCCCCAGGACCTGAAGGAAGTGTAAATTGGAAATTGAGGGAGGGTGTTTTTCTGTCTTTAGATAACTGAAGAGAAAGGTCTGGCTCTGCTGGATTGATGCAATTTTTATCCATCCATATTCACATTTCCAGTATACCTAACTGGAAGACTCAAGAATTGATAGTTTGACTACTGTTGTATCAATAAAAGACAGACTGCTACTATGCTTTCCCTCTTGGCTGGTTCATGAGTAAGGAGATGCTATGTTCTTCTCAGCTGACCGTTGGAGGCTGAGCACTTTATTACTAGGGGTATTTCTGCAGCATAGACTTTGTTCATATTTTATCTTAGTTTTCATCGTTCTTTGATGTTTTAGTGTGTGTTGCTATTCATTCCTCATCTCAGGTCATTGAAATTGTTCTCTCTAGGGGAATTCACACAGCTGATCTTATGCCTTTGTGCCATCTATGATGTTTTTTACCTAGCGCGTAAATATACTGCACGTGCTTCTTGGACAGGTGCTCTGTCTGTCCTCTGCATGCTATGTTCCCAGAGAATTTAAGCTGAATCTTTTTGAATTTGTTTTGAAACAAACAGTGATGCTGATTTTCACCCCAAGTTATTGGAAGCATTGAAAATTGGTCGCTTTAAGCCTGCACCATGATGCTCGTCTTCAGTATCAGAGAAGACCCCCACTCCTGAACGTCATACCAGTGGTCTTGTCTTGTTCCTTACCTCATCTGTGGTCTGGTTTCACTTCAAAATCCCAGGTCATTAGGAGGACTAAAGGAGTTCGTGAGGAGAACTGAACCACTTCCAAGCAGACTTGTTGGCACTGAAACTGGTAGTACTGGCTCTCCTGCAACAAGGGAAAACCAGAGTCAAACATTATTGATATTTACAGTCTTCTGTTCCAAGCAGCACAGCCTCAAGCCCTGCTTATTCATTTGGTACTAGTTGAGATTGGGCTTGCTTCACTGTTGTCTGCTCCAAAGGCTTTGAATCCTAAACTGGGATTTTATGTTCGGTTTATGCAGGGTGTTGCAGGTTTTGGTGAAGTTACCTCTTTCACTTGTGCCTCTGGAAGGATAGCCTCCAGCACCAGCTGTGCCTGTTTGTGTTTCTGGATATCATATTTTCTTTGCAGCAGTTCACGCCTTCTCTCTTTCCTTCCTGCCTTGGAGAAAAGAGGAATGATTGAATGATCTAGCTTTTTTAATCTCCTGAGGTTTGTGGTTCAGGAGCTGCTGCTGTTTCTGTCCATGCAGTAGCCATCTCCTGCTTCAGCTGTGGTGGTTGGCAGCAAGTTTCCAACATGTGAGAGAGTCCTTAGTGATACATTCATCAGGAGAGAGATGATAGTCGTATCACTTCCTTCTTCCTTGCCGTATTTCTTCTAGTCAAGAGGAGGCTGAGGCTTCTCATTCATCCTTCAGTTTCTCTTCGGACCATTCTGTTGCTAAGGTGCCATCATCACTATTTTCTAAGGAAGACATTGCCCATCATGCTTTATTGACGGCTAGAGAGCTTTTCAGGGTTCCTTAAAATGTACCATTAGATTCCTTCAATTCCCTAGAAAAGAAGCTGATGCTGACGACAGCATTCAGGACATTCTCTGTCCTAAAGACACACTCTCAATGACTGTGACAATTTACGTGGGTGAAGCAGTTCTGTATGTGGTCCAAATTTTGTGATTTTCTTACACCCTACGTGGTCAACTGGAGGAACAAGGTTATCTTTGAAGGCACTATTTTTGTGATTACCATTTGTTTTTCTCCTCATTTGTGGTGATGATTGTGGAGGGAAGAAACCAAAGTAAGCTGCTCTTTGAGATGATGATGGTTTTGGAAAAGGATCTGTCTACTCGGAGTCACCAAGCTTTGCCTGGAAATGTGCAAAGCTTTGCTGGCTGTCCAAGAGTACACATTCACTGGTCAGTTGTACATCTTCATTAATGTTCTGCCTATGTTCTTAAGGGAGGGTTTATTCCCTTTTCTACTAGGTACGTGTTTGACAGCCAGAACCTATTTGAAGGCATCCTTGGTGTAAGTCAGTGACAGTTATTTGTTAGGCATGCACAGTGTGAATATACGTGAACAGTATTTTGAAACAAACAAAAATGTAGGTTACTTAACCTCCTTTGAGAGATGCCATCCAAACATACATTTCCCCTGCCCATCATTCTTCCAGGTATTCACCTTTGTTGGGATCTTGCAACTGAATGAACAAAAATGACCTCGTGGTTTGCTACCTTCTCTGCACCAGGTGTGAAGAAAGAAGCACAGGACTGATTAAGATCAAAAACTTGTTACCCAGCTTTGAGTGTTAATATGTTGTGAATGTAAACCTTGAGTGCACTTCTGCATGGCTTTGATTTCTCCTAAAATGACCTTTCTGTTACCTTAAGACTGAAAAAAATCTAAATATAACTAGCATTGTTATCTGGCATGCTGCTTTAGAGCTCACTTAACATACAAGGACGTCCCACTGTATTTTTCCTTTTAGTGATTAATTCTTGCATTTTTGTTTCTCTGTTACTCTTGAAATGATGGCTTGGCTAGGGAGTCATTTTACATGGTCTAGAAAGCACACCAACAAAGCTGTTACTCTTCCCCTTTTTGGTATGAGTTTTAACTGCTGCTCTGTCTGAATCTCTGTATCTTTTCATTTTCATTTTAAGGATCTGAATGTTTCTCTTTTCTCTCCTACTCTGTTCATTTTTGCAGTGCACGCTGTTGAGAGTAAGTGTTGCTGTATCCTTTTTTTGTTTCCCCAAAACTGTTTACTGCAGAACTAATGTAATTTCTGTTACTTGCTGTGTCCATAAATTTCCTTTGGGAGGAGCTGTTGATCTAGGCTGAGATTTGAGAAGATTTCCTGAAAGCTGAAAGGAGAGCCATCCCAGGTCACTCTTCTGTGGTAAATGAGGTCACCAGATGGAAAAGGCTGAGAATCTTTGTCTTTTAGTATAGCAATGTTGGAGATAATGTGTTGGTGGATTATTAGTTGCTCTGTGCAGATAATGTAATTGAGGGGGACATGGTGACACATTGGAGAGACTTCTGCCGTTTGAAGTCAGATGGGATAATTATCTCATTTAATCTCATTTGTACAACAGGCCAGAGAATTTGTCCTGGGAATTCATGCACCAAGCCTGCTAATCTCAGAATACTCAGTAGGAGGTTTTCTGAGGGTTTGTAAACCGTTGTGTTTTTTTCAGGGTCATCATAGAATCATAGAGTCATAGCATGGTTAGAGTTGGAAGGGACCTTAAAGATCGTCTTAGTTCCAACCCCCCTGCCCTGGGCAGGGACATCTCCCACTAGATGGTCGTAATCATGGTGGTTACAGGTTGAGATGTGATGTTTTGACTTGATAACATCTGGTAGAAGGCTCAGGCTCTCGGCTTTTGCTCCCTCCCTCCCCTAGCCACAGCAATTTGTGTGTTGCTCCCTGCATTAATACCCTCTTCACAGTGCATCCTTATGCCACTCATCATCTTCCTGCCACTGTGCTCCTGTAAGATATTCTTCTCCAGAAAATTCATCCCCAGTTTGAAAATTGATGTCCTATCTCATCTTGGAGCAACATGTTTGAGTAGCTGTGTCTTGAGTTTCTTGCAGCCTTAGTGTGTCTATTGACAGTCCTGAGTGGCCATAATTGCCTTTAACCCTGTTTTACAGGTAAAGGACTGAATTTCAGAGTCTAAGGAAGCTTTGTGGTTGTTCAGGTCAGAAATGCCAGATGGGGAGAATTCTTCAGACAGACAGCAGTTCTTAAAACTGTTACTAAAACAGTGAAGAAAAGCAGGTTATATAAAAACAGACAAGACTTCTTGGCGAACTTAAGATGTTTTACAGGTCTCTCTATTTTACCTAGCTAGGTGCTTAGCTGCAGTTCTAGAAGGAAGGAATGTGTGTTTCTTCAAAAATAAGAGTCTGGTCCTAGCTGACATTCTCTTAAAATGTTCTGTTCTGTTTCCTCGTTCTGTTTCTTCTCTAAGCAGCCTAAATAGCCTGTTGGTTTATGGTAAGCAAACTACGGCTAGCTAAATGTTTATCTGCAAGCTAGAGTATATACACGTGCTTAGCATAATCCTCAGTGATCAGAGATAAATAAACCTGTGGTCCGGTGGAAGACTTTTAGAAACTGAACGTATAAGTCATGCTTTTTCGGAGAGTAGTAAATCATTAATTGGAGAGGAGTTTTATAAAAACTAATTAATTGGTGTTTTATCTGTGGAAGGCATAGCCAAGTGCTGTGGGGAAATTTTGTTTTGGATAGCCATAACTGTTAAAATCGGTCACACACGATGTAAATCTAATATAACAAGTTAGTTAATGACTGGTCTTTCTCAAGTGCTGCCCGTGGATTTCTGTGGTACTGTGCTATAACTGTAAGATTTCTCAGCCTTACTAGTACTGGGCTCCCACTTCACATGCTAACTCAAGCGTTAAAGCTGATAAACACCATAATCCTTCGAAGGGCTTTAGGAGCACAGCTACCAGGAGGAGCATCCCTGTCCCTCCCTGTGCATCACTGCACTGCACCAGCACTAGCATTCGTGCAGCTGTGCGATTAACCTTACTTTGGAGCTGCCCTGGCTGGAAGAATAGCCTCACATAAAGCAATACTTACATTTCAGCCTATTACGTTTGCTGGTGTGACTCATGACCAAAAGGAGGATGGGACAGGAACAAGCCGTCAACAGAAAGATGGGGGGACAAAGACTGTTTTATTCCTTTGGCAGTAGGTCCGGTTTAAATGCAGATCCGCCAGAGCCAGGATCTCTGTAGAACTTTAGAACTTTATTTATTAACTGAAGGTTAGCCTGCTGGTGTCTGTACAAAAGGCAGCAGGACTTGATGCTTCACTGACAGCTAAGCCACTTAATGTTTGATTTAAGTGCAAATAATACTGCAGCATGAAACAGGGTGTTGCTGGTAACCATTAAGAAAAACAGCATAGCATAATCCCAAGGCCGCTTCTCCTTTCCTTTCCCTGCCCACCATTTCACATCTATTTCTAAATTTTTAGTAGGAATTTCTTTTTTTAAAAGACAAATAAGTTCTTTGATTCAGTTGCCAGCACAGGCACACAAACCACACTGCTAGTGGCAGTGGTAAGTCCGCACACTTGTCAGAGACAGCAACAGGAATATCTGAAGCCAGTGCAGCTCTGAGCTCTTTGTAATGCAGAACCATTGCCTTAATTCCAATGATTGCAGCCTTAGTTTGTGAGCATTGAACATTTTAACTGTGAAATGTCGAGGGCCTCTCCC
This sequence comes from Burhinus oedicnemus, assembly GCA_008921705.1. Classification (NCBI taxonomy): domain Eukaryota; kingdom Metazoa; phylum Chordata; class Aves; order Charadriiformes; family Burhinidae; genus Burhinus; species Burhinus oedicnemus. Next base: position 361,346 of record VFFE01008900.1, on the reverse strand, counting down.
TAGATCAGAGCACTAGGGGGAGTGTAGTTTAGGCTTGGCACTTACTTTTCTAACTGTACATTCTCTGTTTCGCATGTATATATCTTTGGGTTTAGTAAGGGTTTTCTATAAATACAAATAAAGCTTCTGGTGTTTTATTGAAAGATGTTAATAGGAAAAATTGAGTTCGCAGCGCATTCATGTTAAGTAAATGTTTTAGAGTAGAGGCTGGTTTCAATCAGTTCTCTAGCTTTGCAGCCTGTCTTGTGCTAGGCTGTATATCAGAAACCCTTCAAGGGAGCAGAATTCCTAATCTTTGTTAATCACGTAGCAGCACTTGGTGATCTGACTCCATCAGCTACTAAAGTAATAGCCCACGATTTTTGAAGTGTGTTTTCTTTGCTAAGGTGAAAGTTGAGGTCTGGCTTCCTGAGCATGTGAATTTACCTGTTAAAATGCGCCACAGCCTCTGGCTACTTTAAGATGATTTTGTGATTTTTGGATAAACCTGGTAGGAGCGATACTGAAATTGAATTGTAAGTTATATTTTCATCACGAGCCTGACGCTGCTGGCATTGCATAAAGTCATTTAAGTAGCCAACGAAAAGATACCCATTGTCCGTATCTTTGCCAGATCCCTTCTGGGGGTGTGTGGTGCTGCTGGCGTCCTCATATTGCTCTATGCAGGAAGGGCAGAGAGAGGGCAGGCCAAATTCCCCAAATCCTAGCACTGGTGACAGTCACCTTGGCCTCACCAGTGGTTTCCAAATACCCTGCTCAGGCCATCCCTGCAAAGACTTTTCCTTTCCCTGTGCATTCTCTGGGCAGCAGTAATAAGGCTGAAAGGCAGAGTGCTGAGGGTTGCTAAGATGACGATGATTTCTTTAGGATGCTTGTGTGTGATATGAAGGCGTGTGCTCTGCTCAGTTGTTAGTTTAGATCTGTTGTGCCTCTGTGTTTTGCAGTAGTTAGAGGAGTTATGTGTATCAGGCGGTGACTGAGACACCAGTGAAGTTTTCCTTGCTTGCCCCTGGGATCTTGTTTTTGCCCTAGATTAAGAATACATTCAGGTGAGGACTGAAATACTTAATCTGAACTAACCCCAAATTAAAGTTACTTTCCTTCACTCTAGCAGTGTCTAGTCTATGTCAGGAGGGGAATTGGCAGCAGTTTTATCTGTCACGTGCCCTACTGCAAGCAAGAGAGAAACCCAGGTGATTTTATTGCCATTTTAGATTGTGATGGAAATGAGAGGCGCTCACTTATAAGATAGAATAAGGTAAATAGATATGCTTGTTATCACAGTCTGAACTATATTGTTAAACTATTTTTCTATTACAGTTCACGATCTGCAGAGCTTCGGACTTGATAATGTAAGTGTTCCCAACATAGTGTTCTAGTTCTCTTGGTCTGTTTTCCTTTTGGATTTCTCTCCCTTTGCCACATTGAGATCCTAGTCTATTGATCCCGTCTGGATTTGGCTATATAAGTCTGAGCAGAACCTGGGACCTGCTTTCACCCAGGGCTCTGAAGTATGTTCTGGGACATCTGCGTGTTGCTTGGCAAGCCTGTTTCCCTCTTCCTGAGACTGCCTTGCTCCTTAATCTGTGCTTCCCAGTTTTCTAAGGTTGACATTTTCACAACTGCTTCTGGATCTGTTGGAGTTTACCTTGTGCTGGGAGGAAAGCAGATGATACCCATACCTGTGCCACCGAGGCAGCTGACAGCATGGTGCTCCTATGGCAGGGAGAGGAACGGGTGGGAGAGCCTGCTCTGTAGATGGGGAGGAAGGGTACCAGGATCTGAGGATTTCCAGCGGGAAAAGGAGAAATTCCACATCTTGGCATCTCCCATGAATGAAAAAGAAGAGCAAGTGCTTTGGAGTTTACTGTTAGGACATGCAGAGTAAGGGAGGACCTGTCTCCGTTCCAGAGCTGCACTCAGAAAAATATACAAATAATTAACTTTTGACGCCTTACCTTGCCCCTGGGATGCTGTGCAGTTGTTTGAGTTATTAACATTTCCGTTTCAGATCAATATGACGCACTATATCAAACATCTCTCATTTGGAAGGGATTATCCAGGCATTGTGAACCCTCTGGATGGGACAGACGTCACTGCACAGCAAGGTAAAAGCCAACTGAGAGAAATCTCTTTTTAAATGTCTGTATTAGTAAGTGTTAGAAGAGAACAGGAGCAAAGTTCCCAGTCTTTAACAAGAACCCTGACAGCATTGTGTGAAACGTAGACTCCTTCACCTTGTGCTCTTTCTGGAACAGCTGCCTCCGTTCATCTGGAACAAATCTGCCAATGTGTTTTGATTCTGTGACCTTTCTGAAAGATCTCTCTTTTCAGTGTTCATGGATACACGACAGCAGTTACAGCACATCATTATTAAATGCCTGTATCAGGTGTAGTTCAGGGAGAGCCCTGTCTAGCTACTGCATGCAGTAAGAGATAACCAGAAGATGCAGAGCAGGGAAAAAAGGCCTAATTGATAGTTGCTGGAGAACGGTGGTGTCTACCTGACCTTGATCTACCCAACAGTAACAGCTGAACAGCTGCAGTGAAGTTGAAATATTGCTGATCTTGTCTAGATAGCTCCAGCTGGCTGGCTTGAGAAGGAAAGGCAATTCTCTCCCCATGCTACTGCTGCTCAAACTATAATCTTGGTTTATTCACACAAGACTGCTTGTGTGCATTTTCCATAAAAGGTCCTGACCATACCACTTTGGATGCCACTGCAGAGATTAGATTTTTTTTTTTAGATCCACTGAAGTGTGCAAAGTTTGCCTTTGCAGGTACTTGGGGCACTGTTATATAATACAGCTTGGAGAAGGAATTAATTTGCTTTGAGGTGGTGGTAGGGTTGTACCTGAATCCATTCTTTTAAATTTTCCATCATCAATTTTAATTCTTATACCCAAATCAAAGGATGGTGCTTAAAATAAAATACAGAAAAATGAAAAGGTGGCATAATGCTCAATACGATTGTGATGTTTTTTCTGTGGAGTAACAAACTCTCTGAGAGGTGGCCCATAGCTGGCTGGTAACACACACGTTGCCGGCTCGTGTTGAGCTTCTCATCCACCAACATCTCCAAGTCCCTCTCCTGAGGGCTGCTCTCCATCCATTCTCTGCCCAGCCTGTATTTGTGCTTGGGATTGCCCCGACACGTATGCAGGACCTTGCACTTGGCCTTGTTGAACTTCACAAGGTTTGCACAGGCCCACCTCTCAAGCCTGTCCAGGTCCCTCTGGATGGCATCCCTTCCCTCCAGCATGTTGACCACTCCACACAGCTTGGTGGTGTTGGCAAACTTGCTGAGGGTGCACTCAATCCCAACATCCTTGTTGCTAACAAAGATGTCAAACAGCACCAGTCCTAGTACTGACCCCTGAGGAACACCATTCATCACTGGTTGCCACTTGGACATCGAGCCGTTGACCGCAACTCTTTGAGTGTGGCCATCCAGCCAATTCCTTATCCACCGAGTGGTCCATCCATCAAATCCATGTCTCTGCAATTTAGAGACAAGGACGTCGTGCGGGACAGTGTCAAGTGCTTTGCACAAGTCCAGGTAGATGATGTCAGTTGCGCTCTCCTTATCCACCAACACTGTAACGCTGTTGTAGAAGGCCACTGAATTTGTCAGGCATGATTTGCCCTTAATGAAGCTATGTTGGCTGTCACCAGTCACATCCTTATATTCCATGTGCCTTAGCAGAGTTTCCAGGAGGATCTGCTCCATGATCTTTCTGGGCACAGAGGTGAGACTGACGGGGCTGTAGTTCCCCGGGTCTTCCTTTTTTCCCATTTTAAAAGTGGGGGTTATGTTTCCCCTTTTCAAGTCAGTGGGAACTTCACCAGACTGCCACGACTTCTCAAATATGATGGATAGTGGCTTGGCAACTTCGTCCACCAATTCCCTCAGGACCTGTGGATGAATCTCATCAGGTCCCAAGGACTTGTGCACCTTCAGGTTCCTTAGCTGGTCTCGAACCTGGTCTTCTCCTACAGTGGGCGGTTCCTGAATCTCCTGGTCCCTGCCTTTGCCTTCTGCAACTTGGGTGGTGTGACTAGAGCACTTGCCAGTGAAGACCGAGGCAAAAAAAGTCGTTGAGTAGCTCAGCCTTCTCCATGTCCAGGGTGACCAGGTCTCCTGTTTCCTTCCAGAGAGGGCCCACGTTCTCCCTAGTCTTCCTTTTGTCACTGACATACCTACAGAAGCTTTCCTTGTTGCCCTTGATGTCCCTGTCCAGATTTAATTCTGTGTGGGCTTTAGCTTTCCTAACCTGATCCCTGGCTGTTCGGACAATTTCTCTGTATTCCTCCCAGGCTACCTTGCTTCCACCCTCTGTAGGCTTTCTTTTTCTGTTTGAGATTGTCCAGGAGCTCCTTGTCCATCCATCCAGGCCTCCTGGCATTGTTGTCTGACTTCCTCTTTGTTGGGATGCATTGCTCCTGAGCTTGGAGGAGGTGGTCCTTGAATATTAACCAGCTTTCTTGGGCTCTGCCTCCCTCCAGGGCTTTATCCCATGATAGTCTGCCAAGCAGATCCCTGAAGAGGCCAAAGACTGCTCTTCTGAAGTCCAGGGTAGCGAGCTTACTGTGTGCCCTCCTCGCCGCCCTAAGGATCTTTAAACCCCACCATCTCGTGGTCACTGCAGCCAAGGCTGCCCTTGAGCTTCAGGTCATTTAAAAATAGGTTTTCCTTAAGAGAACTGAAGGAACAGGCTGGACTAAGGCAGCAGAAGGAGTTCTCCTATTTTTTTGTTCACTGATCCAAATCTTCCTTTTCATCTGATATGATAGAAACCATGCTTCTACAGAAATAAAGTATTGAAGTTGAGATAGGATACTCATTTAGAGTTGAGCGTGTTTTCTTAGGGCTATGCTATTAAATATAAAGGTTTTCAGACGCTATAATAAGAATTTTCAAGAAGTTGTACTGGTAAAACTATAGCAAGATTGTAGAATCGTTTCAATTTAGTCAAGGCCAAAATGACAGTAGTTTTAGTTTTGGTTGGAACAGGAATGAGATTCACTTTGGCAAAAGGAAAATTCATGTCAGACATTAACTTTACTGTCCTTGAAAACCTCCAGTAGCTGTTTTGTAGAAAGCTGTTCACTGACAAGTTGAACAAAACCAGTTTGTGTCTACCTAACCTGTTAATTAAGCTTTCCAGCTCTGTGCCAGTTATTAATTGTGTCTCTCTGTCTTTGCTTATAGCTTCCATGATGTTTCAGTATTTTGTCAAGGTGGTCCCCACAGTGTATATGAAAGTAGATGGTGAAGTAAGTACCTTTTTTTTTTTTTTTTTTTCCCTGTTGCTTTGGAAAGTGAAAGCCTTCAGACTTTCTCCTCACATTCTGACGCTGACCATATCTGACCTCTGGTGGAAGCAACACAATCTGTTTGACTTTCTTTGTATAACCACCCCAGTAAGAATAACAATTTCGATGGTGTGTGGTTGTCTGTGATGTTGCAGCAGTGATGAAGCAGACTTCAGCCTCCTCCATCCCACCTAGATCGAAGTGACCATGCCATTTTCATCATGTTCCCTCATGAATCCCTCCTAGTGCATGCTCATGAGATCCTAAAAATGTTCTTTGGAGAATAACCCAAGAACAGCTTGTCTCCAATTTAAAAAAAACTCCTTTAGCCTCTGAAAGGGTGTGGCTTTCAGAATATGTCCTTCTTTCGGGACAGGTAGGATAAACACCTAGGCTCCTCACCCAAACTCATGCTGCTCTTGGGCATGTACCACATATCCTTGCAATGAGAACAACATACTACTGCACATCCACTCAAACTTCATGTTGTTTTAGGCACTATGAAATGTAAATCACCAGCAGTTTATTAGTTATGTCAGAGGCTGCCTACGAACCACAAATCTGAGGAGCCACACGGCCACAGTAGATACAATTCAAGCAAAGCTATCCTAGAGCAGTGTGAGCAGAGTCTCACAGAATCTATTGGAAAGGTAGATGTAGTTTGTATTTCTTTATCTGCCCTAAAGATTGAAATTGTTTGTAAGACCCAGTTCTCATGTGATAAATCCTTACATGGACCACTCTTTCTTCAATCCCCTGCCTAGCAAGGACCTATCTGTTTTTTCCTGGAAGTTGGGTGCAAGTTACTTGCTATGAGGTAATACTGGGAGAACCTCCAGACAATGTTTGAAGCTCATTCTGCTTGGATTCAGGATGTCTCTGCAGTTTCTGTGGAGGATTGAAATTCCTGAAGTACAAAGGATAGTTAACAGGAGCCCCATTCTTATGGCCACCTCCCAGTGCCATAAGCCACCATGGCTTTCGTTTCTCTTGATGAAATCTTGCATTCTACTGTAGAGCTGCTGTTCAGATTTCAAAGGATTTCTCTGTCAAAAGAATTGTTTTTTATCAGTCACCCAGAGAGGAATCCATGCAAACCATGATGCTTATACAGTAACTATGGATCCTAGTATGCCACCAGATGTATACCAGGGGCTATGTTATATACATTTCAGCACCTGGAACCCCCAAATGTGGAATTTAATAAAGAAACTGAGTAGTATCTTTCTCAGCTTGGATTGTAATTTGTGTCAGCTTATTAGGGATGATAGAACATAATTTCATTTTACAGAAACCCAATTCGTTTGCTCTAAGAATAGGGCTAGTATGAACAACGTGTAGAAGAATGGCAGGGCACAGAAGAATGCTGCAGGATGATCTTCATTCATATAAAGACGGGCAATCTGTGTTCTTCTGCAGCCCTGGCACTCTCCTGCCTTTATGTATTATTTCCTTTTTTCTCACCCTTGAATATATATGGCTTTCTCACATCAGTGCTGTCTCCTGGAAGTGTGCTTAGGCAGACTACATTTTGGTAGAGGATGATGTGGACTTGGGGTTGAGGTTGAGAGGGACAGCTTATGCCATTGCTTACCCACAGAGACTGAAACAGTCCAGTCTGGGGATTGATGTATCACTCATTCTTTGGGCTAGCTGGGGCTTTAACTGGTAGCCTGTAGTAAAAATAGACCTGATCCTGATGGTGCTCTTTATGACCCTTTTTATGACCCACTCTCAGGCCTCCCACAAGTGAGTGGGCAGGGCTACATTGATATGGTTCACTGGACCCATGTTTTAGTAGCCTTTCCTATTCCTCATTAACAAAACAATGTTTGCTGTGTTTATTTCTTGCTAGGTGGTAAGGACTAACCAGTTTTCAGTTACACGACATGAGAAGATAGCCAACGGGCTACTAGGAGATCAGGGTCTGCCTGGTGTATTTGTGCTGTATGAACTTTCGCCCATGATGGTGAAGCTGACAGAGAAACACAGGTAAGAAACATTTCAATCTATTTCATTCACCCTCCATTGATTTTGTCATTTTGCATAGTTTAAAACTCCATCCTCGCTTAGACATGACAGTGCAAATGCCTGAAAGCCGTCCAAGCCCCTTCCCAGTCAGTGGAGAGGAAAAGGCCTGTGCAGATGCCCTTCCTCTCAGTGTGAACGTCTGAAAGGGTTTATGGTTTTTCTGATATTACCAGAAGCGTTTTAATGCAGTACCGAGATGGAGAAGGAAATTGGTGCAGCAAGCAGAAGTCTGATATAATGGTTCTCAGTTCAGACTCATTTCCTCAAAGTCTTTTTTTAATGGGAAGACTGGATTTATATAGCATACCTATCTTACCAGTGCCTACAGCAGCACCCACACTAATGCAACCTGGTTACTTACTCTGCATTTGCTATAGCTTTTCTGCATGTCGTAGTCAGTGTTGAACCTCTTTCTTCTTTCCAATCCTCCATTAATCACAGGCATGTAGTTGCAGGGGACTGGAAGGGGTTGTAGCTGTCCGATCTTTTAGGATCATAATGAGGGACAGCCAATGTCTATACCTTAAAATGTATTAACACATGCATCAGGATTTAGTTTTTATGTTACAATAGCCTGCTATGCATTCCGTCTGGGTAGGAAGGGATAAAATCTTTGGGATTAAAAGTCCATCCTTTAGTTTAACAAATTCAGTACTTGCCTCCTAGGGTTGCCATTGAGCTCATTAGAGCGCACTGCTCTAATGCTATTCAATGCTGCTCAGTAAAAGTATCAGTGACAAACTCCATTCTGTAGCCAATAGGGGTTATTTAATTGTTAAACCTGTTAATTTTCAGCTATTAATATTTATATAATGCATACTTATGTGCTATGATGAACATTATGGTAATTATGAATTAGTTTTGATTAGCTAATTGTTACTTATCTGACATTGGTATCTGAGCTCATGCTGGTTCAAATTGTTTTCCTCATTCTAGGTCCTTTACACACTTTCTCACAGGAGTTTGTGCTATCGTTGGAGGCATATTTACAGGTATTGCAGCTTTCAATACTTTTTCTTTCTGAAGTGTAAACACTTGCCATCTTACTCTTTCTGAAGTCTGCATGGCTGGTAGTAAATCCCTGTTTGATGGGGAGAGATTACTTGAACCTTCAGGAGGGGACATAGCATGTTCTGCAGAGTCATGGGAGTGACAGCGGATGGTAATTAGCACTGCAGACGTTCAAGATGCTATAGATGATGTAGACCTATTATAATATTTCATTTTGATGCTTTACGGGACGTTTTCTTTTCAAACAATGCGGTCTTTCATATACCATATGAATGCATCTGTACAGTTTTCTTAGCCAGCTTGGGTCTGTAAGCAGATAGTTGCTTTCATGTGGAACCCAAGCCAGTAAAATCTGTGAGTCCAGGTTACCATGGGCGTAGCCATCTCAGAGGCCTCAAACTGTTCTCAGAGATAGGAGTTCCAGTGAGTGCTCTGCAGGGACTCAAAGTAGCTGTCACAGCTAGATGGGGTCCTGTAAGGAGGGGACGTTCTGCAGAGCCATTTGAGTGTCTGGACTTCATTCAGTGCTAGCTAACCAGTATCTGCTCAGCTCCATGCACGTGACAGGAGGCCGCATCTGGAGTACTGTGTCCAGTTCTGGGCTCACCAGTCCAAGAAGGCCAGGGAACTGCTGGAGAGGGGACAGCAGAGGGCTACAAAGATGATTCGGGGACTGGAACATCTTTCTTATGAGGAAAGGCTGAGGGACTTGGGTCTGTTTAGTCTGGAGAAGAGGAGGCTCAGAGGGGATCTCATCAATGCTTACAAATACTTAAAGGGGAAGTGCCATGAGGATGGCACCAGTCTTTTTGCAGTGGTGCCCAGTGATAGGACAAGAGGTAATGGGCACAAACTTGAACGCAGGGAGTTCCATCTAAACATGAGGAAGAACTTCTTTCCTTTGAGGGTGGCACAGGCTGCCCAGAGAGGTGGTGGAGTCTCCAACTCTGGAGACATTCCAAACCCGCCTGGACACTGTCCTGTGCAACCTGCTCTGGGTGAACCTGCTCTGGCAGGAGGGTTGGACTAGATGATCTCCAGAGGTCCCTTCCAACCCCTGTGATTCTGTGGCAGAGCCCAGCCTTGGTCCAGCCTTGCACTCCAGCTAATAACCCAGGGTGCTCTGAAACCTAGTCAGAGATGTTCACGTGTCTGTGAAGGGCCAGCCCGGAGATCTGTTCAGCAGATATTACTGGACCTGAGAAGCCTGCTGCTGTATCGCGTAACACCTGTACCGCATACCTATATCACCTTTATCTGCAAGGTTTTCCCATCACCTGAGGTGTCACAGTGCTCAGTTAACCTGACACTGTTAAACAGGATTTCTGTCTAATAAATTTGATCGTATGCATTTCTGTGGTTGACTCAGGGGAAGGTTTTGAAAAATTATTTTCATGACAAATGCAGGTACCCTCTAACACTGATTAGGTTTGATGTCCAGTTCATAGTGTTTGCTGCCATATGCTATGTTCAGACTCCCTTTATTCATATTCTAGAGGACAGATCAAATCAGCTATGTAACAGTTTTTGTGTTATGGCATCAAATTGATTCCACAAGTAGAGATAATTTCAGGGCAAAACAACCACAAAAGACAGTCATTTGACATCAAAGGCCACGTAGTAAGGCCAATAATTCCATATTCTACAGTAATGAACAGAAGACTCAATTTCCATTTTAGCTGCTACTCTTTATATAGTATTGAAATGTCTGTGTAGGGCCGAGTAGTTGCCTACTTACTTCTCAGATCGAGGTGTTGAATAAAAGGAAAAAGAACATGAAGCTTCATAAAGATATTGAAAATACCTTTGCTTCCTGGCACCCTGTGTTCCCTCCCTGGCAGGAGCTCAAGGTTCCTGTCCTGTGAAAGCTGCCTCGATGGATACAGGGTTTTCTGGGTTTTGTAGTGCAGTAGACCCATTTCTGTGGTCCCAAACAAGCACTGAATTAATAGGCTCCTTCAGTGCTGGAGAGAGTTGGGAAAAATACTGCAGAAAGAACTGAATGCTTGTGTCCTTCATGGGTAAACATTGCAGTCTCTGATAAAGGGCAGTATTGGGTAGAGTAGCTTAATTTTAAAGTTACTGTGAAATGAGCAAGAAATGGGAAACGTGTCCTTGGCAAGCTGTGGCAGGGCAATGACATGGTATAAAGCTCTCAGCATCAGCTTCCTCTCCAACCTCTTCTCACTCGTCAGTAAACACATGTGACTCGGTCTGTCTCATTTTTACTTCTCTGAGAGATCTTTTTCTGGAGAAATATGATCACCTCTGCCCTGCAAGCTGGATCTTGTCTGTCCTAATGACATGAGGACCTTACTCTTCAGAGCAGCAGCAGCTGTTTTCTGACTGGGGGAGCTGGAATTCCTTTCCACTGACAGAAGGGTTTGTGTTTTCTTTCCCTAGGAATTGTTCTCTCTGAGGCATGTCTGGCTTGATCCATCTGGTTTTTTTTTCCTTTTAGTTGCAGGATTCATCGACTCCTTGATCTATCACTCAGCACGTGCCATCCAGAAGAAAATTGAACTTGGGAAGACAACATAAATAAGCAATGATTTCACCCCACAAAAAAAAACCTGTAAAGAGAACTACACAGGTTTTTTGAACACAAGTGATCTGAGTGCACAAGAGAAGAGGTTTGGAGTTACCAGGTGGCCCTGACCGCTCTTATGTTACTGTCCCATTATTCTTTGTTTGGCGTTAATTTGTGGATGGAAGTGCTTGAACCTTGCTGCTATAAGGATTAGCCATCTTGTCTGGCTGTGCAGGCCCTACTGTAAAAACCCTTTTGTGTCAGTCCATGTTCATCCAGTTCTGCCTTCCTCCCCTGAAGAGATGCTGGAGATACTGCATTCCCTTTGCCTCCAGGAATAATAGTATTGTCATGAGACCTGGAATGGATTGAATTTGCCATCAAATAGATGTTCTAGAAACACCATCTAGCTTTTTAAATTTTTTTCTTAAAAGTGTTTCTGAGCATGCTGATGCTGCGTGCCAGACCTGTGCGAAAATGTGCTGAATCCCATGCTCATCCAGCATCCAGCTGTCCTGGGCAGCATGGTGAGACCAAGCACTTGGGATGTGTGTGCTGTACTGTGGGGCACTGCATCTGCTCCAGATTGCTCTTCTTATGAAAGATGCAAGTTGATATTTCAGCAAAAAAAGTGTTTGGAGTTTTAATTGATTTTTAAATTGGATTGTGTTTTTCATTTCCCCTCTGTTTATATTTTAAAATATAAAGTCCATCCTCTGTGTGTTTTGGTAAAGCATTTGGAAGAATAATTAAATTCTTTGAACTAATCCTGGTACTGAATTGGAAATTATAATTAAAAAACATGCCTGCATTGTGGCAAAGTGTGTAGATAGCATGATGATGATTTTTTTTTTTTCTTTTTACTCACTAGTAAAGTGCTTGGTATGTGAAATTATAGTGGGAGAAATTTGAAAATAATGAGGAAAAATAAAATATTGTGGATTCCTGCCTCATTTTTAGGCAAAGCAGATTCATTACTCTTAAATCTCAGCTCTGGATTTGCTTTGGTATTGACTTTAAACTTGGTCCAACAGTGCACAGTCAGTGCGACAGGCACAGGATCAGATAGTGCAGAGAGAAAGCTATTCTATAATTCACTGGAAAGTAGGTTTTGTTTGGTCGGGTTTTTTTGTTTGGGTTTTTTTTTTTTTTGATTAGTTGAACTTATCTACAAACCAGGGAGCATCAAACCTGTGTTTTTTCAGTCAGGCAGAGAAACAATTTGAGGTGTGGGTAAGGAGACTGATTAATCTCCAAGCTAGAATACTGGAAAAAAATGAGTTTGGGTAAAAAAAAAAAAAAAGCAAACATTTGAAACAAGGATATTTAATAAATCCATTGGGTCCATATCATACAGTACTACTACAGTGTGGGGAAGGGGACTTGGACTCTATGTGTTTTATCAGGAACAAAAAGTGACCTAAACAGCTTCAGTTGCTCAGCAGAGCACACAGCTTTGTAACCAAGTTTGAAAGAATAATCAGGAGGGGGAAGGTGAGGCGAGCATTGCACAGAGGGCTGCTTAGCACCTGGAGAAAACAGAGGGAAGGTGAAGGGACAGTTAAGTGCAAGACCTGTACTCACTGTGGGAAAGGGGATGTAATCAAGAAGAGAAACAGAAGACACATACAGAAATGGAGATTCTACCTGGAGAGGTAGAAAATCAGTGAAGCTAACAGTTAACTCAAGTAATAGAGGCTTCTGCTGTAAAATGGGAGCTTATCAGGAGGAGAGATCAGGTGATTTTAATAGACTGAAAGACCAAGTGGCTAATAGCCATAGAAAAGCTGAGTCTGATCCAAGGATGTTCATGTTTGTGATAGAAAGTAAGAAAAGACATCCTGCTAACTCTGCTCTGGAGGAGAAAACCTTTGGGGAGCTCACTCTCCAGGGTCTTGTTCTGCAGCGTGGGGCTGAGACAGATTGTGCTGTCTTTTCAAAGCAGTAAGGGCTCAAAAAGTAAAGCAAATGTTAATAATAGATTCACATGTGTTTTCAAAGTTTATTCAACATAAGATCATTTCAGCTGTGCTTGATTCTGTCATCTTCTGACTTAGCATGCTTGATTTATTTTTTTGCCTTTCTTACTCTTCTTTGATACAATTTTAAAAATATTTCCTTAGTTATTAAAAGACAGGAAGTCTGCTCTCCCCCTGCCCAAAGAACAACTACAAACCTTCCCCAAAAGCTATCGGTGGAAACGTCAGCTCCGACATGCCGACAGCCACATTTGAGCGGTTGCTGTCACCACCACTGTGGTCACCCAACGGCTTTACGGCTACCGCAGGGACAATGCACAGCAGCTCACAGGCTCCACGCCCACCTCCAGCCACACCGGCGCCCTTCCTGTCTGCCAGCCAGCATGGGCAGAGCCGTGCCCACCCTGTGGCCAGCCAAATGCAACGTCCCTAGTGCCATGGGAGCGTGTCACCTCCTGGCACCCACAGCGCCCAGCTGGTGGGACCAGCACAAGCAACACCAAGACCCTGGGGATTGCAGGGCCTGTGAGCCGCAGGCACGTGGCAGCACGGGGTAGGGAGAAGCAAGCTGAAGAGCTGAGGGTAGCTGCTGGCAGTGTGGGGGGCTGCCAGGTCCTGCACTAATGGCCTGGTTTCAGTTTCTTGGGGATGCATCATGCGTAGAATGAAATCCTGCCTTCGGCTGCCAGTCTCTTGATGAGGCTGAACTCGATGTCAGCGTTGTGGACCCTCGTCCTGCGAAAGGCTCCAGACCAGCGGTTTTTCTCCCAATAGTGGTGCCAGTTCCCTTCGCTGTCTGCTCCGAAGCCAAACACGGAGACCTGCGCACACACCAGCAAGAGCCATCGCTGTGCGGGTGCTCGGTCAGCCTGAGAGCGCGCAGCCAAGCGATGCAGTGGTGGTAGGGTGGCAGTGCCCAGTGCTGCTGACCATGCTCACCTGCTGGCAGGCGTGCAAGGCAAAGAGCAGGGCTGTAAAGCCGGTGGAGGGGTACCGCCCGTGGTGCTGCGTCCAGTTGTCATGGATGTACTTGAGGAAAGCTGGGCTGAGGATCAGTACCTGAGTGGGGAGTGGAGGAGCCATCAGCTGCTCATATTGCTGTGACTGGCCAGCCCCCTCAACCAGCGCAGCCATCAGCCCTCCTGCTCCCGGCTCTGCCCCCATACCACTGAAAAACAAGCCTGGGCTCTGCCAAGAGGAGCCCTGCTTGCCCAGGAGGTGCTGGAGCCCACTGAGCCCTTACCTTGTTTCTGTCTGCTTTGATGAACTGTTTCACTCTCACGTATGTGCTGCAAAAGCCAGAGGACAGCAATGAGCGTGGGGCGCTCCTGCTGCTGGGGCTTCTACTTGGGAGGCAGCCCGTTTGCAGAGGGTGGCACTCAGCCCCATGGCACCCTCGGACCCTTGGGCTGGCTCTGGGAAGAGGCACATCAAGCCCGTGGCCCCCCCACAGTGGGGACAGCCACCATCCCCACCATCCCAGCCCACTGCCGCAAACTGCGGTGCTGAGGGCTGCCAGGACTCTTGCCCAGGGGTCTTTCGTCCCACTAGGACCATGGTGCCAGGGCCCCACTGAGGCGCCAGGGTCCCCGGGACCACCCTGCGCCATCCTCATGGTCTCCAGCACAAAGGATGCCATCCCCTGAAGCTGACGCACTGCGTGAGCTCTCCGGTGGAGAAGGCGCTGGCCACCCACTGCAGGTCCAGTGGCTTGAATGGGACAAGGACAAGGTGGACCCCAGGCCCAAGGTTCACTGCACTCTCTGGGTACATGAAGTGATGGGTTGTTCTCATGCCAACATCCAGCTCAAAGCCAGTGATCTTTGCTCTGTTCATCCTAGGGGACAGAAGGAAGGCATGTCCCAAAATGAAGATACACATCATGCCAGTCCCAGGCTGCCAGTCCAACCAGGGAAGGACACCAGGTGACTGTGGCCAGCAGCAAAGAGGGGACATGGGCAACAGAGGGTAGGTGTGTGCCCTGGGGTGGGGGGGCTCCATGGAGCAGCACCACCACCCCCCACCCATTCCCCCCCCCACAGTTGCAGGGCTTGTGTTGGTGGCCGGGGGCTGGGG
>VFFE01008900.1:319213-339331 GCA_008921705.1 Burhinus oedicnemus | reverse complement strand
AAAAAAAAAAAAAAAACAAACCAAACCCGCAACAAACAAGTTGCAATTCTCAGCCTATGAAACATTAAGCTGCTCAGGCATGAGAGACAGAGTATACTTCCCCATAGTTGCATTTTTACTTTAATATTGACAAAGTCACAATAGCTTACTGTGATAAGCTGCTTAATATTTATAGCCCCTGTGACCTGTATAATGGGATGAGTTTGTAGATGTCCTCAGAGACTGAAGAAGGACCCAACCATTAAAGAACAAAGAAGAATACTTATGTATCTAGTTCAGCATCAGAAAGACCAAGCAGATACAGCACTGTTAATAGCAGCCCTTCAGTTGAAGCACAGACAGATACTTGCTGCCTTAAAGTTTCAGCTGTCAGTTGTTTAGGGAAAGACAGGTCCCTATGGTAAGCATTTAACAGAACATTGCCACACCAGATTCTAGAGGGTCTAGACTCAGATAGTAAAATACAGCCTCAGGGTCAGCTTTAGCCTTTTCTTTGATTTTCTCTAGTCAGTCACCTTCTACCAAGAAGAGAAGGAAAACAACTGTTTAGGCAGTTAATATGCCTTCCTGTATTTGTTGATGATACAGTAACTTTTGTTATCCTCTGTACTGGGAAAAGTAAGATTCCACTGCATGTGTGATTCTCAGCTAAACTGACCTGGGCTATGGGGAATTGGTGTTCCAAAACTGGAATTCAGACACCTTTGGCTGCTGAAGGCAGAGCCATTCTGCTCTAGAGCATTTATTTCTTTAATTTCTTGAATTGGCAGGCAGGCTAGTCCATCATCTCCTTGAAAAAGTGCATGGAATAATACAAAGATTTACAGTTTTAGAAATCATGAGATAAGCTACTTGTTCTACTGATCATAACCAAATACAGGCCAATGTGTATGTGGGGCATGACACCAACATACTGATATTTACATGTGGTTCTATTGCTGCATGTTGAATTGCCACATTTTTACTAACTGGCAGCCATTTAACCTATGGTTAGTTCCTAATGAAGATACAGCCTACATATCTCTTGGAAAAGTTTCATCTGGAAGATGCTATAAATTATTTGTCCTACCTTCAAAATCCACCAGAAAAGAGGAAGAAACACAGACTATATTGTGTGTTGAAGGCACAAATGTATCTTTGCACACTGTTCACACCACCTAGAGCATGACAGTTAAGACTAAACAAAGCCATTGGTTATATAATTAGTTAGCAGAGGCAAGCATCCTGCCTGGAAAAACAAGAACAAAAGCTGATTTGTTATATCTTTGCCATTCTCTTTAAGCTTGTTGAGGGATATTAATTGCTTAGCATAAATAAGTACATTTTAATTAGAATAAATTACTTCTTAGGATTATAATATGGTGTGATTTGTGCTGTTTGCTTAACTTTTCTTAGCATGAGTAGCTAGATTTGCTGAAGCCTTTAGGCCATGAGAAAGGTATTCTTAGTAATTTTTCTTAGCAGATGGTACACTGTTATTCAGTCTTTTAGCATGGGAAAGTGTTGGATATCACACTGATGTTTTGGTAGTGTTTCTCCCAAGTCCGGACTCTTTGGTTCCCCATGTTCTGCCAACAAGTGCAGGTGCACAACGAATGTAAACTAGAAGATATGGAGTCTCCAACCCTCGGCTGAAACTGCAAATCAACAAGATAAGAGCCTGCCTGCCTGGACACGGAAAAAGAATCCAATTAGATGTTAGAAGACACCAGGCCAAAAATCACCATTGGACTAAAAGGCACATGGACAGCGCATGAAGGGCGTGTGAGGGGCGGGTGTAGAGATCACAAGGGTATAATTGCTCAGGAATTTCTTTGTTCAGGGTCCCTCTCTTTGGAGGCACCCAGCCTGGGCTGTTCTTGCTGCTGTACCTTCCAATTAAATTAATTAATTTACAAAATCCGACACCTGAGACTCTGCTGAGGGAAATCTAGGGTTGAGCCTGAAGAAGGAGGAAGCACGCCCAGGAGTAAGTGTGTGTGTGTGTGTGTGTGTGTGTGACACCATGAATGGTGTGTGAATGCTCGGGCAGCTGCTTCTCCTTTAACAAAGCTATTATGCTGCTTTAAATACAGCACTGCTATACCAGCATTCCTGTTCCTCACTAACAAAGATGAAGTCCTACTGCAGAACAATTCTCTTGTGGCAACATCAAATTCAAATGGCCTCAGAAGTAACACACTTCTTTGAAGAGCATCCCAGTTACTAAAATTATCCTGAAAGATTACTCTCAGTAATGCTGTGCTGATCCTCATGGGACTTGCCTAATAGGTTTCGCTATCACTAATAATTTTTTATTATGATTTTGTGATCTGCTTGGTATAACACAAAATGTAAGCACGTGTTCAGGAAGAACTAACCGGATAGAAAGAAGTTTCACTTTTGGCTCTACAGAAATGATAGCATTTATGCACTTTCACATATAAACACTGCTGCTAAGAATAACTTACTTCAAACAAACTTATTCTCATTAGATCCAGTGTTCTATTTAAACACTAAAACACAATAGGCAGCACATATTTGGACAATCATTGCATGCCTCTAATGATGTTTAACCACCTGTCAAGTACAATAATTCCCTAGAAATGCAATAGCTGAAATACCATATTGCTTTTATAGAACAGAACTGAGAAAGATATAGAGGGAAAATAGTCTAAATGGGCACTCACCTAAATAGGGTACCATCACAGCCAAGCACAAATCTTTACTTATATCCAGTGTTCTGAAGCCGTTACATAATTTGATAAAATGTGCTAGGTATTCTCATTAGTCTGCCTAGTCAGGGCTAGTTCAGCAGGATGGGCATATGGCACCATGGGTTAGGTTTTCAGCTTTGTAGTTAAAAAACAGTTTTATTTCTCTGACTGGTCCAAATCTGTACAGATCCCATAATCACCTGGAAAGGTCTGCATTAATGAGCTACAGTTGCTGGTGTCTGGAATAGAGATCGTCTGGTTGAACTGTGGAGAGAAATTTGTCCTTGTTACAGTTATCCTCATTTTATTAAAAACTAAATTATGTCATGACTTCAGATCAGCAAAATGGGAAAAATGAGCGATACTACTAGAATGTGGATGCGGACTTGTCCTTGAACTTCATTTCTGTTTGTACTAACACAGAGAGAGAAGCCAACATAATTCAGAGAAAAATCTATTGAACAGCTCATAAATTAGGCAACTCTCAGTATGTGTATGCATTTCTACTAGCAACAACTTCAGACTTTTCCAAGGATATAGTTTAGTATTGAAAAAGGCATAGTAGACAAGTAAAACTGCATAAATGTGGGTTGTAGTTGGCATATTGATAACGTGTACTGTTATAGAAGGAGTTTGATTAACTGTATTCTTCTCTCTGAATAGTCTTGTTTAGCATTAGTAGCTTAGCACTAGTAGCTAAAGTAGTTGAAGCCTTAGGTCGCAAGAGCTGACCGAGAGTAAATGTTTTGATAAAATTAATGCTGCTAACACAGAACTAGCTGAATTCGGCAGATGCGAGCAGAATGAAGTAGATAAGGACCAAGGAAACAATTCCAAGAGAATGAGGTAACTTCAGAAGAAGGACAGCCCAGCGACAAAGAAAACCAATAAGAAATCAAGATACCACCGACCAGAATTAAGTGATTGGACTTGGGGATTGGATGCTGGGTGGTACGGGTATAATTGGGGGGGTGCAATCTGGGGTAGGGGTCCCTCTCCAGAGGCATTCAGCTCGAGCTGTAAGCTGAGAACTAATAAAAGAGGAATTGGAAACCTTCGCTCGAACTTTATATTAATCAGAGGAATCCTAGGGTTGGACCCTGTTATGGTGGCTGGCACGTGTAAACCCATAACAGTATCAGGGCATATCGACAATATTTAATGAATTATATACATTTATATGTGTAAGTATTACTCCATTGTACCTGTTAGCTTGTATTAGGGCCTTGATCAAGTCTCCAGGAGTCTCTGATGCAGACACAGGCAGGCCCAAATTCATGATAAAACCAGAGATAAGGAAGATTCCATTGTTACTTTTCTCTTATCGGCTTGACAGTGCTCAAAGACCAAAAGGAAGCAAAACCTCAATGGATGTGTTTTCAGAGGTTCTCAAAGCACATTTTCTTGGAACTTTGAACTGTCTGCTCAGATGCATTAGGGACAGAGGCTGAAGACAAAGTAGATGATGCAAGTCATGGTATTTAGTCATTCTCAAGGAAGGTAACAATCTTGGTAAGAACTCATTCCTATCATTCCTTTTATTCTCTTGCCCCAACTAATGTTGAAACATTAGTGACTTTTTTAAAAAAAAAATCTTCTAATTTGTCTGGACAGTCTCCTATGTTTTATGTTAACCAAGACTGAATGGATTGCAGATCAGTTAATTAACAAGTACCGATCAATCAGTAGCAACTGTCTACAATAGCATAATGTAATTTATCTATAGCCTTTACTATAAATTTGGCAGAGTTTTATGAGTATAAAACCCCAGAAGGATTTCATGACTAGGACTTAGTTTATTCCAGGCTTCCTTCTTCTTGGTACACTGTACTCCTGAAGAGATTTTCCCTTCCTTTTTCTCCTCAGGCTGTCCATCAAGAGCAGGGCTCCAACTACTTTTCACACCAAATTGCTTTTAAAAGGGAAATATCTCATGAGGCAATGCTGCACTCTGTACTAGATTCATACCCAAATTATGACAGGAAATGATGGGAGAGTTCTAGAAAAGGGAGTTAAGCTGTATGGCTGAGTAATAGAGAGTAGAATAACACAGAAAGGTTGAAAAAAACATTTTCAGTATAGATTTTATTATTTTACAGTATCATTACATACACACACACACACATGCATATATTTACATGAACAGAAATTGATTAACAAGATTATAGTAGGTTTTACCAGCCAATAGACATGCTACCAGAGACTTTTGTTTTAACAACTACTTCTTGCAGACCAGGCTGTTGAACTTTTTGGAGGAAGAAGACTTGTGTGTGCACGTAAGCAGTGTAGAAAAGAAGCATTAGAAATGTTTAGAAAGTAATAGCTACTAATTAGGGGTAAAAACCTCGGATTGCCCATTACTTCTAGGAGAACTGTCCGACTTCTGGTTATCTGCCTTTTATAAGATAGCCTTTTATCTTTTATTACTTAGAAATCCAAAAAATAAGCAAGTTCTTCCGGCAAGAAGGGCACTCATAGGCACACAATCAAGAAAGCAAAATACTCTTTTAAGCACAACTTAAGCCTGAATGAAGAGAAAAAGCGCAGGTGGCACACACAATCAAATACTACTGATTCTTTCCATTCATTCTCTGCTCAGTGGAAAAACAGTACACTTGCTTAAAATCCTCAATATCTCTCACCCCTCCTACTGTGACTCCCACGGATGTTACTATCTAATTGCAGCTCTGCAAAGATTACCAGTGGCAGTCAGGCCTATTTTATCTGCTCACATGAGCCTAGTTAGAGAGCCCAATGATAACACTGGGTATAACTCTAAGAACAAGAGGTCACTTTTGATCTGAATTACACTAATATAACGGAGATTAGAATTTGGGACTGTGCAATAGTAATGTCTCAACAATGGTGTAAAATTAATGTGAGGAGAATCAAGCTCATTGATGTCAATAGACCTTCTCATCAGAGTAAAACCATCAGGACTGACCCTGGGAATCATGACACAATGGTCCAGGAAGCAGCCTTTGTTTGCATACAGTGTGGGTCTTATTTATTAATATGAGACCAACAGTGTCTATTGTCCTTTTCATGTTAGAATGCTGTCACATGAGCAGTTCAAGCGACACCAAAGAATGCAAGGTGAAGACAAGTTGTTCACTCTGTTTCCAACGAGAAATGCTGTATGTTTTAATATATTAATACTCAATGAATGTCTCTTCAGAGTAAATCACCCACAGATTTTCTTTTAATTAAAAAACACTCAAACAACTATGCCTAACAAAAAGTAAGTTTCTCTACCTAAAGAAAGGAATGATTTATATTGATAATTCAGACAGCAACATCTATATCTAAGAAAAATATTAATTGAATGATCTGAGTAGCTGAAATTAGGTAAAGGTTATTTATTACAATAAGATTGCAAAAGTACCCACTTTGTTCCTATGCCACTTGCAAATTTTAAGTGCATTTTTATATGGACTTTTATTATACTGTTTTTAAAGCCTCTTCTTTTTTATCCTCTTCTCACTAGTATGGTTTAGTTTTGCAAAATAAACAGCCTATACAACATTTAACCTTATTTACATGAGTCCTATCGTGTATAGTTTCATCAGGGTTTTTTCACTCTATAGACTTAGAACAATCCTTTCTTTATTGCCTTACAATTGCTGCTTTCTCCCGATATTTTAAATGAATCTATTTTGCATAACTGCATCTATTATTCCATTCAAGAGAAGAGATGAGGACTCTTGTAAATGGTATGAGCCTAACTTGAAATTAATACAGCTAAGCCTTCAGCTGGTAGTAGCATAGAATCATAGAATGGTTTAGGTTGGAAGGGACCTTAAAGATCATCTAGTTCCAACCCCCCTGCCATGGGCAGGGACACCTCCTACTAGACCAGGTTGCTCAAAGCCTCATCCAACCTGGCCTTGAACACTTCCAGGGATGGGGCCTCCACAGCTTCCCTGGGCAACCTGTTCCAGTGCCTCACCGCCCTCACAGTAAAGAATTCCTTCCCGAGATCTAATCTAGATCTACCCTCTGCCAGTTGGAAGCCATTACCCCTCGTCCTATCACTACATGCCCTTGTAAGAAGGCCCTCTCCAGCTTTCTTGTAGGCCCCTTTCAGATACTGGAAGGCTGCTCCAAGGTCTCCCCGGAGCCTTCTCTTCTCCAGGCTGAACAACCCCAACTCTCTCAGCCTGTCCTCATAGCAGAGCTGCTCTAATCCTCTGATCATCTTCGTGGCCCTCCTCTGGACCCGCTCCAACAGGTCCATGTCCTTCTTATGATGGGGACTCCAGAGCTGGATGCAGTACTCCAGGTGGGGTCTCACGAGAGCAGAGTAGAGGGGCAGAATCACCTACCTCGACCTGCTGGCCATGCTTCTTTTGATGCAGCCCAGGATGCGGTTGGCCTTCTGGGCTGCAAGTGCACATTGCCGGCTCATGTTGAGCTTCTCATCCACCAACACCCCCAAGTCCCTCTCCTCAGAGCTGCTCTCAATCCACTCTCCGCCCAGCCTGTATCCATGTTTGGGATTGCCCTGACCCATGTGCAGGACCTTGCACTTGGCCTTGTTGAACTTCATGAGGTTGGCACGGGCCCACCTCTCCAGCCTGTCCAGGTCCCTGTAGATGGCATCCCTTCCCTCCAGCATGTCAACCACTCCACACAGCTTGGTGTCATCAGCAAACTTGCTGAGGGTGCACTCAATCCCAACGTCCATGTCACCAACAAAGATGTTAAATCGTACCGGTCCCAGTACCGACCCCTGAGGAACACCACTTGTCACTGCACACCACTTGGAAATCAAGCCATTGACCCCAACTCTTTGAGTGCAACCATCCAGCCAATTCCTTATCCACCGAGTGGTCCATTGGTCAAATCCGTGTCTCTCCAATTTAGAGACCAGGATCTCATGCGGGACAGCGCCAAATGCCTTGCACAAGTCCAGGTAGATGACATCTGTTGTGCTCCCCTTATCCACCAACGCTGTAATGCCATCGTAGAAGGCTTCGGTTCTTATTACGATGCAGCGTTCAGGCAACTCTGGGCTGATCCGTTTCCGCAGCTCCCCCCCACCCCACCCCCCAGTCATCTCTGCATAGATAAGGATCTGTCAAGGTGAGAGGAAACTGAGTCGAATTACAACTCCCTTCGTTTTTCCTTTGTGCTCTGAAATCTGTTTAGCCGGATGATCCCATACACCAATTCATTACCTACTTGAGAAATTGCATTCATAAATTGAATAATGTGATTGCTATTGCATCCCTGGGATAATGGAACAAGCATCATTTTACTTATTAGATATGACCCAGTCGTTATGGATATATATAATAACAATTATGAGAGGGAAAGAAAACTGTTCATGACATTGTTTCATTTCATACCAAGTTGTCATGCAAACAATCAGTATGCCAAATAAGGTAGAATCAAGAATCCAGGGAAGATCATCTGAGTAAACAGTCCAGGGGACTCTTGGAGTGCATTGAGAATAATTTCTTAATCCGGATTATAGACAGCCCAAACAGAGGAGAAGTGTTAGTGGACAGAAGAATAGAAGGAAGGCTACCCGATCTGCTCCACGTATAACAACCAGTGCAACTAAGAAAAAGTGGCGAGTGATAGTTGTAGTGATACAAAGTTGGTACCGAGCCTGCACCTTTTGACGCTCCTCACAGGAGGAGGCTCGATCGGGATGGTTTTCCGAGATCAAGAACTCAATAACAACTAGTTTGTTATTAAGCAGGCATTCTTTAATACAGCTCTGGGCAGCACTGGGGATCGCTCCGCCACGAGTGCTCCAACGGGTTAGCAAAGCACATCAGTTTATATACAGAAAAATCATACCTATGCATCAGATTTCCTGAAAGGGCAGTCTTATGGTGGTGGGTTCCCAGAATTCATTTACATAGTCCAAGCATGCGCAGTAAAATTAGGGTTAGGGTCTTTTCACCCTCCGGTGGTGGTCATTCATAGTCTTCCTCACGCTGTCCGCTAGTTGAACTTTATATCTTCCTTTGTCCATCTATAGTCATTGAATTAGCTCATCAGTCCTTCGGCTCCGGAATGTTACAAGGGGGGGGCAGTTTAAATTAGTTCTTTGGCACTTATCTGGTCACAATTGTCCTGAGTTCCCATTATCAGTGACTTACACAGGAAGCCTAACGAGCTAGCTCAAGGCCTGTTTAATCTTGTCAGGCAAGAGATTCCATGTTTCCAAATGTCCTATTAGCAACTCTACTCAGCAAATAACTAAAACTATGCAAGTGAAGCTAAGAAAAATGCAAGTAGAGCTTTTGTGTATCACAGTAAGGCCTTAGTCAGGGATTGTCAGGGTTTTAACCCTTTCAGTAGGCAACTCTCTTCTGAGGTACAGAGGCACCCATTTGCCGGCCTGATGCACTCTCTAGGATCGTGTGCTGCTTGCTGGGGGCTCGTATCGGGGATGTAACTGAGAGACTGCCAAGCCTCGTGCAGTCCTCAGACTATTATCCACTGCTGCTGTTCCATGTGGGCACCAGTGATGCAGCTGGGAGCAGCCTGAAGACTATCAAGAAAGATTATAAAGCCCTGGGAGCAGCAGTCAGGGACTCTGGAGCGCAGGTAGTTTTTTCATCAATCTTCCTGGTCAAAGGAAAGGGGATTGACAGGGCCAGGCGAATCTGGCAAATCAATAACTGGCTACAGGACTGGTGCCACAGCCAGGGGTTTGGCTTCTTAGATCATGGGGCTCACTTTGATAAACCTGGTCTACTGGGGCCGGATGGGGTCCACCTGTCAGAAAAGGGGAAGATCACCTTTAGTCAGAGGCTTGCCAAGCTGGTGAAGAGGGCTTTAAACTAGAGTTGCTGGGGGAGGGGAACCGGAATCCATCCCACTCCTACCAATATGATGCTGATACCAGTAGTAGAGGCCCAAAACCTGGAGATGGGTTGCAGGTCAGCAGGAGAGCACCTGGAGTGCAGCTTAAAGGAAAAATAGCCACTCCAGCCAGGGAGCTAGATTCATCGGGGGCCCAACTTAAATGCCTGTACGCAAATGCACATAGCACGGGGAACAAGTAAGAGGAGTTAGAGATGTATGCGCGCCTGCAAGAGTACCATCTAATTGGCATCACAGAGACATGGTGGGATGGCTCCTATGACTGGAGTGTTGAAATGGATGGATACCGACTCTTCAGGAAGGACAGGCAGGGGAGACGAGGAGGGGGTGTCACCCTCTATGTCAAGGACCAGCTGGAGTGCATGGAGCTCTGCCTGGGAATGGATGAGGAGCTGACAGAGAGCTTATGGGTCAAGATTAAAGGGAGGGCGGGGACAGGTGATGTTACAGTGGGAGTCTGCTACAGGCCACCTGACCAGGAAAACCGAGCGGATGAGGCCCTCTATAGACAGATAGGAGCAGCCTCAGGTTCACAAGCCCTGGTCCTCATGGGGGACTTCAACCACCCCGATATCTGTTGGAAGGACAACACAGCAGGCCATAAGCAATCCAGGAGATTCCTGGAATGCGTTGATGATAACGTCCTTCTCCAAGTGACAGAGGAGCCAATGAGGAGAGGTGCCATGCTGGACCTTGTTCTCACCAACAAGGAGGGGCTGGTGGGGAATGTGAAGCTCAAGGGCAGCCTTGGCTGCAGTGATCATGAGATGGTGGAGTTTGAGATCCTTAGGGCGGCGTGGAGGGCGTGCAGTAAGCTTGCTACCCTGGACTTCAGGAGAACAGACTTTGGCCTCTTCAGGGATCTGCTTGATGGAATACATTGGGATAAAGCCCTGGAAGGAAGAGGGGCCCAAGAAAGCTGGCTAATATTCAAGGACCACCTCCACCAAGTTCAGGAGCAATGCATCCCAACAAAGAGGAAGTCAGGCCTCCAGGAAGTCAGGAGGCCTGCATGGATGAACAAGGAGCTCCTGGACAATCTCAAACAGAAAAAGGAAGCCTACAGAGGCTGGAAGCAAGGACAGGTAGCCTGGGAGGAATACAGAGAAATTGTCCAAGCAGCCATGGATCAGGTTAGGAAAGCTAAAGCCCAGACAGAGTTAAATCTGGCCCCCCCACCTTCTAGAGCCTTAACTCATGGGATTCCTCCAAGTAGGTCTTTGAAGAGGCCAAAGTTAGCTCTCCTGAAGTCCAGGGTTTTAATCCTACTTATTACCCTGCTTCTTCCTCACAGGATCCTGAACTCCACCCTCTCTTGGTCACTGCAGCCAAGGCTGACCACAACCTTTACATCCCCCACCAGTCCTTTGTTTGTTAGTATAAGGTCTAGCAGCGCACCTCTCCTTGTTGGCTCCTCCACCACCTGTGTCAAAAAGTTATCGTCAGTGCTCTGCAGAAACCTCCTGGAATGTGTGTGCCTGGCTGTGTTGCTTTTTTTTAGTCATGTTGTTTGGCTGTTGTAGTTGTGCCATTAAAGAGGAAACCAATTATGTAGTCGGGGTGTGAGGGACAGTCTACTCTGCTTTTTGACTGAGTTTGATTTATCTTCCTGATCACCACATAGGTGTTTCCCTTTGAATAATTTGTCACATAACATTCAATAGAGACTTTGTCACCTGGTGTAGCAGAAATAAGGTGATTCTTATTTGCTTTTACAATTGTGTGATTATCAGTGATTGTCATTGTTAGGTTTTGTGTTGGTTCTCCCAATATTCCTGTATTCTCAACAATTTTAAACATGTATGGGGCTGTATTGCATCTGGCTGAGATGGAGTTAATTTTCCCCATAGCAGCCCTCATAGTGCTGTGCTTTTTATTGGTAGCTGGGAAGGTGCTGATAACACACCAGTGTTTTGGCTACTGAAGCCCTACTTCCCAGGAAGTGGCTGGCCATCACCTGCCCATGGGAAGCAGAGAATAAATCTTTTGTTTTCCTTTGCTTCCGCGTGCAGCCTTTGCTTTTGTTTTATTAAGCTGCCTTTATCTTGACCCAGGAGGTTTTTTTACATCTTATTTTCTTCCCCCTGTCCTGCTGAGCAGGGGAGAGACAGAGCGGCTTGGTGGGCACCTGGTGTCCAGCCAAGGTCAACCCACCACAGGTGCAGAATGTACTACATTTATACCATATTGATTAACACAAATAAAAGAAGTGAGGGCCTCCACCCCGTGCATTGGACTTTTCAAGGTGTAAACTGGATCTGGTTTATGTTGGCAATGATTGCTCCTGCGAGAAGGATGAACGTTCCTCTGATGATCAATCTAATCTCCAAGGGAGGCATTCCGATATCATTCCCCGTACTGTTCCTGGAAAGAGAGAAAATAACACAAGTCTTGGCAGAGTGACTCTGGACTGATTGCCCCTTTTAGTTAATAGCTAGGATATTTCCATCTAGCACTAATGCGATGTTTAGCTCCACTGAGCTATAGTGGGTGAATGCTTATATCCCTGAGGAAGTCTGTTAAAAGTAAATTGTATCCCATCCCAGGTAAAAGCAAATTTTCTTTTAGCCTCCTCCTGCAGCCGCACCATAAAGAACATATCTTTTACATCCAGTACTGCCATCCAGGAGTGAGAGGCAGCTTGAAGGGGACAGCGGGCCATAAGAGGAGCAGTGTTTATATTTAACTTTCTATAGTCTATGGTTAGGCACCATCTCCCATCTGGGTTTTTAACTGGCCGAGCTGGAGAGTTGTATGGGGAGTGTGTTTGGGAGCTAATGTGTCTTTTTTCTGTCAGCTATGTCTTCCACAATACCCGTCCAGGCAGCAGAGATAGGATACTGAGGGACATTAGTTATTTTTGAGTCAGGCAGTGTGGGTGCAGCTCACAGCAAGCAAACTATGCCAGTTAACTGATGCCTATGGGTAGCTGCCCCGTTTCTTGACTATGATTTACAATGCCATGCATCAAGTCTGCCCAGGTCAGGATGGGTTGGAGGCAGGATTTGCTGTCCTGACCCTCCTGAGCATTATGTTCTATGTTTTGTCTTATTTCATCCCTTTTTGCAATGAGGTATGATTTTAAAACATCAGGGGCTCCCCTTGTCAGTGGTCTCATGGCTTGGGGCTCCACAGGGGCAGAGACAGGGTAATCACCATGCGCATCCCCATTGTTCATAGCCTGAAGGCAGGCTGCTTTTGTAACTTCAGTAGAAGGTTCGCTTAATGATCTTATTGGTATAGGAGTGGGCTCCCCTCTATCCCGAGGGTCTATGCCCTCTGCCCAATATACTACTTGGTACATAATAGAGTGTGGTTCAGTGTTAGGGGCTGGTCCCTCATTCAAGAACACTCCCGGTCCCCAAAAGCCATCTGCTTCACCTTGATCTAACATAATATGATCACCTCCAGTTAAGGAGACATGTCACAAATATTCAGTCTCATTTTTTCCAGGCTTCCACCCATATTTTTCATGCAGATTGGCCAGTTGAAGGGGGTCCCATGGAATGGTCTTTTTGGTATTTCTCTGGTTGCCCCCTTGAGGTCCGGCAGATACGTCAGTTTTAATAATAGGGGCTACCTTAAATTCTGATTCATCTAATTCAGTCTCACGGCTAAGTTCTTGATCGGGGTCCTCCCAAATATCTCTGTCCCAATCTTCCAGGGAAACAATTAGCTTATGAATTTTTAGAGGATCTGGGGGGTTGGGGACCCGAATTATCATGAGTTCTAGTTTATCCTCTAGCTTCCTGCGTTTTTCTTTTTCCTCCCCCAGTTTTTTCTGCAATTGTTCTATTCACAGAGATAACAGCATTTCTTGTCGCTTTCTTTGTTCAACCTCATCTTGTAACATTCACATTTCCTTGTCTTTACATTTCTTATACTGACATGTTGCTTCTAAATACTTTTTCAATATCTTGTATATTGTTATTCTCTTCTCTTTCAGTTTCCTTCTTATGAGGTTTACCTGTTCTTTTATCTTATTCCAATTATCCTGCTTTTCACGCGCCAAATCATCCGAAAATTTCGGTGAAGGGTTAACTCCGTGCCTCCATAAATAGTCAGTGATTGAATCTGCCATCCTGTTGACTATAGCAATTTTTGTCACAGGTGAATTATTGAGATAAGTCATTGTTGTGGGGTTAACTAACAGAGTTTTATTAATGATTAAACAATGAGCAAATGATTAATGATTGGATGAAAATTAAATGGTAATGAAATGGTGATTATGCAATAATAGAATGGTAATTAAATAGTGATTTGACAATGATTTGACAATGATTTAAATGATTTGACAGTGATTTAAATGATGATTTAAACAATAATTTAGATGGTAATTAGACAGCTGTCAAACACTCTACTACTTACTACACTTCTAATAATTAAGCTATAGCTGGCTATATAAATGTCACTAGCATACAATATACCTTTAGGCCTAATGTAAAATGTTGCTTATCTCGTTATAGATATCGGATGCTGGGTAAGGGGTCTCTCAACCTCGAGGAGTAACCTTGAGAGGCGTCCCTGCTCAAGGGGGAGATCATCACCATGCAGCCTGCTGCCATACAGGAGAGCTCAGTGGGCTCGAGGGGGCTACAGATATTTATAGCATAAAGTGATTGACTCATAGTCAAACTCTCCTTTGGTATATGTGCAAGAATGCAGCTGTAGTAGTTGTAGTTTTGTCTAGTCCCAGCTCAAGTTGGTACTGTTAGTTCCTGATAAGATGTGGCCTAGATTCCTTAGTTCCTGAGAAGATATCGCCTAGCACGATTTTCAAGATTTGCATAGCAGGGCTGATTTCAGTCAGGCCTACTTGTTGGTGATGCCTGAACCAAAGTACTGTTCACTCAGTCGGAGTGGGGGCATCCGTGACATTGACTGAAGCAAGTGGCTGTGCATGACTGGCAAACACCTTGTATAAAACAAATTTACAAACACATTAAGGTTGACTTTAGAAGAGTAGAGGAATTAGTCAAATCACACAGAACAGGTAAAGAAAAAAGTAGCAGATTCAAGATTCTGAAGATGTGCCCAATTGCTGCAGACCACACAAAAGTTTTACATCTATGCTCAAACAATTTTTGCCTTCTGCACTTGAGTATCAGGCCAAGAGACTGTAAACAGCTTGTAAATATACCAGAATTACTGCAGAGAACCTAAGATAATGCCTCTACTCTGCCTTTCTTATTGCTTGCCCTCATACCAACCACATTAGTGCTTATGTAAGTAATGTTATTTGCATAACTCAAACTTATCAAACAAAAGATAAGGCTACTACATTTCCAGGTTGTACATGTCCCCAATTTAAGTTTCTTGCAAAGTCCCACTTAATTCAGCTCTAAAATGCTCTTTGAAAGCATGGGAGCCAGACACTGCCTTCACATTTTAGAGATTAAAAAGCAAGCAGATTCAACTGACATGGAGCAGTTGTTACTGAATCACAGGAGATGGGCACTTGGTTTATCCACAATCAACATAAAAAAAGGTTTTAGCATCATTGCTGACCCATAGGTTCAATCCAGTGGAAGCTCAGCTGCCCAAGGAGTTACAAGCTAAAACAAAATAACAGGATAAACACCCTCCATAATGTGTGTGCAAGGTGTCCAAAGTTTATATAATTTGCAATACTGAAGTGGAAACTCTGCCCCATTCAGGACAGATTGCCTCTTGATTGGTCTCAATTATTTACCAGCTGGGACCAGTTTTGGGGCTATTCATGTTTTTTCAGACACACTAGGAAAAGAATCAGTCTCTTCAAAAATTGTTCATGAAATTTCTCTACTGGCTGTTTGCAGCTACTGTAATAATACACCAGACAACACATTTAAAAAACTTATTTCAATTGTTTGTCAACCATGTTCTTTCAAACTGTGATAATCTAGTCAGTTTGATAGATAAACCCATATGCTCTAGACTATTTTGAAAGCTCGGTATTTCACATGCCCAGAGTTAAGTAATTTTTCTTGTGCCATACTACCAAGATCTTATCAAACTGCTCACTGAAGAGGTGCATTTCTGCCACTTCCACAAATCCAGTTTCATATTTCTGCAATTTATTTACTTTAACAAACAGTCAGAGGTAACAAATTCTGTAATTTTTTGACCAATTTGTTATTGTCATATTGACAGAGAGAAGTAAAAATGATATCATAAAGTAAAGATTCAAACCAAATTAAAGGACAAATTAAAAGAGTACATACATTATTTCACACCAATCCTCTATCAGTCATAGCTAATAAGACTTATGATGCTAAACCAGTTACTATTAGAGTACTGCATTGCTTTATATAGGAACACATGAAAGCTGTTCTGAATTAGAGAGTTTCCTCTTTCCCCATGGTGAGCTTGTCTCATTAAAGAAAAATAGTTTTAAGTCTTGCAGATAAAACAACACATCAAAATCCTCAAGCCTGCAGAGCACAAAATTGCTGAAATACAGCCAGTATGTGATGGTCCAGTTCAGCTGTAAACAGGAGGTTCTCCAGGGTCACCATGTACTGCTGAATTATCTCGTGATGCTGAAGATAAAAAGATAAAGCTTTGTTGTTTTCATTCATCTTCATACACAAGAACAGGCAGAAAAGTCGACATATTGTATCACAGATCAAATGTTTTCACCAGAACTAACAAGCACATCTAATTTCCACAACACATTAATCACTGTCAACTGCAAGAATGGAGTATACATTGAAATCCTGTTTTGAGAAGTATTGGGTTCCCTGTAGCTACTCACTTCTAATCCTGATTCTGAATAGTGTGTAGGCAACTGCACAGATATGCTAGGACTCAGGACATTTGCTTTAGCATTAAGTCATTTTTACGATCAGGCTAGAGACTAACTCATAGCAGGATTTATGCCATTAATCCCATGCAGCTTCCCATCCTCTGACAATTTATGTTCATGCAACCACAAATCACAGAATCACAGGGTTTGGAAGGGACCTCTGGAGATCATCTAGTCCAACCACCCTGCCAGAGCAGGGTCACCTAGAGCAGGTTGCACAGGACGGCGTCCAGGCGGGTTTGGAATGTCTCCAGAGTCAGAGACTCCACCACCTCTCTGGGCAGCCTTTTCCAGTGCTCTGCCACCCTCAAAGTAAAGAAGTTCCTCCTCATGTCTAGATGGAACTTCCTATGGTCAAGTTTGCGCCCATTACCTCTTCTCCTGTCACTGGGCACCACTGCAAAAAGACTGGTGCCATCCTCCCACCACCCTCCCTTTAAGTATTTGTAAGCATGGATGAGATCCCCCTCTGAGCCTTCTCTTCTCCAGACTAAAAAGACCCAAGGTCCCTCAGCCTTTCCTCATAAGAAAGATGTTCCAGCCCCCTAATCATATTTGTAGTCCTCTGCTGTACCCTCTCCAGCAGTTCCCTGTCCTTCTTGAACTGGGGAGCCCAGAACTGGACACAGGACTCCAGGTGCGGCCTCACCAGGGCAGAGTAGAGGGGGAGGATAACCTCCCGCGACCTGCTGGCCACACACCTGTTGATGCACCCCAGGATGCCATTGGCCTTCTTGGCCACAAGGGCACATTGCTGGCTCATGGTCATCATGTTGTCCACCAGGACTCCCAGGTCCCTTTCCACAGAGCTGCTTTCCAGCAGGTCAACCCCTAACCTGTACTGGTGCATAATAATTTTCTATTACTCTGGCTGTTGCTTTCAGGCAGTTACTTAACTGGCTTTTTACATCTGTTGCCAGATTTAATATAGAGCCAATAGTTCCAAACTATATTTTTAAATAGCTATTCATTATAATCAGATACATAAATTTAAAACATTTTCATCCACTTGTTAGGCACTTATTTTGGTATACTCGTTCTCTAAAGACTCTACCCTTACTATAACATGTGGTAAGAAAAACTCAGCTACATTTACAACCACATCTCATTATTGTTTTGCACTATATTCACAGTGCAAGAAACAAATTGAGGAGCTCACCCTCCAGTCATTTAGCAAGTCTGTAGCAAATATGGGGTCAAAACCAGATATAGACACAGCCAAAACTCACACTAGTCCCTGAAAAAGACTGGTGATGCTAGCTATGTCTGTTTTAATGGAGCTGGTAAAAATAAGCGACCAAGCTCAGCTCTCAAATCATGTAAGCTTTTCTTTCCAGCAGCTGCCCAAAGCCTTCCAAACCAAAAAGTGAAACTTACCTGTAGGAAGATTTGCTGCAACCTCTCTATACAGCTTTTGTACCAAGGCGTAAATACATCAATCCCACCAGTTTCACAGCGCACTAAGTGTTCAGTTAACAACATAATGAAACGCTGTAGAAGAACACAAATAGAATGTTGGTTCGGCAAATTTTCTCAGATGAAAATAGGTTACTAGCCTCAGATGAGAGAATCCACAGGACATTTGACAGACAGAAGCTTTGAATGGCAATGTCAGAATGAGACACTAAGTAGAGTAACTACTTACATTAAAAATACCTTTTGTTTGTTTAGGAAACTGCATACTATCAAAAGAACTCGTTTTCTCAGGCTCATGATGCTGAAACAATTCTTGTTTAGGGGAGTTAGGCAGTTCTTTGATTCTTATCCAGAATAAGCTCATCTACCCCTTCCCATGTACTCATCCTAAGAAAATGATTAAGATACAAATGATGCTGCAAAGACATCACCCATCATTACCTGGAATATAACAAGGAAGAGATTCTTCTGTTCACTCTGGGCTGATTCCACTTTCTCCTGCAAGCGTTCTATTTGCTCTTCTAGAGGTCCATCTTCCCTATCACTGCTTCGGTCATCATCGTCATCATCTTCATCACTTTCTTTCTGTAAGTAAAAATGAAACACAACTAACTGGAGATGTGACTACCTGTGGATTCTGCTAGTATCCATTAGAATGATAAGGAGGCCTATCCTGACTGACCAAACACAAAGTCTGCAGCACAACTGAAGCTGCTCTGTAGCCTTTCAAGTGCTATATGTTGAGGGCTGCTTACTTTATAAATACAATTCAAGAAGGAAATTTGGAAGGAAGGAGAATGAGAAGCTTAAGCTGAATCAACTTGAGACAATGCCAAGATGGAAAAGGCCTGGAAACAAAAAACAAAAAAAAAACAAACAGAAGAACCATGGCAGGTCTGCTTTGGGTGGAATTAATTTTCTTCATAGGAGCCCATATGGTGCTGTATTTTGGATTTGTGACTAAAACAGTGTTGAAAACTGTATTGGGTTTATGTGGCAAGGTTTTGGCAGTGGGGGGGCTTCAGGAGATGGTCTCTGTGAGAAGAGACTGAAGCCACCTTGTGCTGGACACAGCTGGTGCCAGCCAGCTCCAAAACAGACCCACCATTGGACAACACTGAGCCCATCAGAGAAGCTGATGGCACCTCTGTGAAACATATTTAAGAAAGGGCAAAACGCTACACAGCAGAGAGAACTGAGGGAAAAGAAGTATGCGAAACAATCCTGCAGACACCAAGGTCAGAGGAGGCACTGGAGCAGAGATTCCCCTTCAGCCTGTGGAGAGATCACAGTGGAGCAGGTGGATATTCCCTGAAAGACTGCAGCCTATGGAGAAGACACATGCTGGAGCAGAGGAAAAGTGTGAGGAGGAAGGAGCAGCAGAGAGGAACTGTTATGAACTGACTGCAATCCCCCCATTCCTTATCGCTCTCTACAACTACCCGAAAAGAGCTTGTAGCGAGCTGGGTGTCGGTCTCTTTTCCCAAGTAAAAAGTGATCGGACAAGAGGAAATGGCTTCAAGTTGCACCAGGGGAGGTTTAGATTGGATATTAGGAAAAATGTCTTCACAGAAAGGGTTGTCAAGCATTGGAACAGGCTGCCCAGGGAAGTGGTTGAGTTGCCATCCCTGGAGGTATTTAAAAGGTGTGTAGATGTGGCGCTTAGGGACATGGTTTAGCAGTAACTTGGCAGTGCTAGTTTAACGGTTGGACTTGATGATCTTAAAGGTCTCTTCCAACCAAAATGATTCTATGATTCCCCATCCCTCCTGCGACGCTGAGGGGGAGGAGGTAAAGGAATCAGGAATGAAGGAGTGAAGTTGAGCCTTGGATAAATGTTGGGGAGAAGGTGTTGTTTCAATTTTTTTTGCCCATAACGGTAACTGGTAAGTGATCTCCCTGTCTTTATCTTACCCATGAGATTTTCCATCTCTTTTATCCTCCTGTCCTGCTGAGGAGGGGGAGTGAGAGAGTGGCTGGGTGGGCATCTGGCTGCCAGCCAAGGACAACCCACCACAACAACACACTAATGTTTTAGCTATTGCTGAACAGTGCTTGCACAGCATCAATCATGGAATTTTTAGAGTTGGAAGGGACCTCTAGAGATCATCTAGTCCATCTCTCCTGCTGACGCAGGAATGCCTAGAGCACATTACTCAGGACTGCATCCAGGCGGGTCTTGAAAATCTCCAGAGAAGGGGACTCCACAACCTCCCTGGGCAGCCTGTTCCAGTGCTCTGTCACCCGAACCATAAAGAAGTTTTTTCTTATGTTTGAATGGAACTTCCTATGTTCCAACTTGTGCCCGTTGCCCCTCGTCCTGTCACTGGGAACCACTGAAAAGAGTCTGCCTCCATCCTCCTTCAACCCACC
>VFFE01008900.1:211447-319193 GCA_008921705.1 Burhinus oedicnemus | reverse complement strand
TGCTGTAGATCACCTCCATCATCACTAATTCCATCAGATTCTGGATACCTCCTGTCCTGGTTTGAGGTAAAACAGGACCAATTTTGTTCAGTAACTTTACTTTTTAGCTAAGTCTCTCTTTTTCTCTCTCTCTCTTGCCTCCCTTCAGAAGCGGAGCAGGAGAGAGAGAGCATCTGTCGTTCCACCTGATTGGACCAATCTGTCCCAAACCACGACACCTCCCTCAGTGGTGGTTCACTTGCCTTGGTAGTTTACAAGATCTTCCTTGAGCGGATAACTCGCCTTCATGCTCAACAGGAGCCACCTCCAAAGGCTGCAGATTGTTGCCCCTTTTCCAATCCCTTTGTTGATTCCCCCATCCCTAGAGAGGTATCCCAGCTGCCAGGCTTCCTTACCCTCTAATTCCTGAATGTGGGCCCCATTATCCCAGCATCAGAGCAACCAGGTGATAATTCACTCGCCTGACTGATGGCTGCAATCTTTCTACATATCTTGCAGCTCACTCAGGGATAGGGACCAGGTGGTTTCTGACTCTATGGTTTCTGTCTCTTCCCCTCCTGTTCTTGTGGCTGCTCTACTGCAGAAAACGCTGCCTCTTCTGAGTCTTCCTTCTGCTCCCTCTTATGAGGAGCTTCTTCCTCCCTTTCTAACTGACCTGACTTCTGCTTCCATTGTTTCTTCTTGACTACAGGAGCGACTGTTATAGTTGAGGGTTGGGTCTCTGGCTTAGCCACAGTGTCTGTTTGATCCAGAGACCCTCTAGCCCCTTTGAGGGTGCTGGACAGAGGTTCGGTAAATGTAGGCCAGGCCCCAGCACAGTGAGAGAAGTTGTGTCTCTGGTATAGACAAGGCATCCTTTCTTCAAGTGTTCTGCCACTTCAACAGGATTCTGCACCTGTTCTGGCATAAACTCCCAGCGGGCTATCAGAGGTTATGACTGCTCTAGGCACCTGCCCAAATTCTCTCACACACCTTGCTACTCAAGAATCGGCTGCTGAAGGGCACATTCCTGTACTTCATCCTCAACTGGTTGACCACTGGAGGTTCTACCAAGTTCTACACTCAGTTCGCTGGATTCAGAGTCCGATGTGGTGGCAGCAGATACGGGATGGTGGTGGTGGCGGCAGCGGCATGGGTCCATGGGGTCACTATTGCTACCCATATGAATGTTCAATGCAAAAATCAAAATCAAGATCACAGCACACACCAATATAAACATTCCAATTATGTAGGGATGTTCAAGAAGCTGAGTGGCCATTACAACAAGGCTGGAAAGGTTTATCCCATGGTCTGTCCCAGAGAAGAGGAGGAAGTTGTAATTGCTCATTGTGTCCACGAGATTGTTGTTCCCAGAGTATTGAGGCAACAGCAATGCATGGGCTAAATGTCAGATTAGTGTCAAAGCCAGTGCTTTTATCATAGCTCCCCCAGGCAAAACAAAACAAAATGATAACACAGCAACAGCAAAAGCCAAAAGCAGCCATTAACATGCCTTGGAATTTGATGTACCATAAGCAAGAGAGCAAGCAATGGAGAAGGTGTGAGATGAAATAAATCAGCATCAAGAGCAAATAAGTCAAAATCGTGTACAGCAACAGCAAGTAATAGCCTGACAAGTAACAGCTAAACAGCTATAACCACTATAAATTCAGTCTAGCACACTCTGATCCAATCTGTTGTTATCTTGAACCCCTTGAGCCCCACATTGTGCACCAAAAAAACTGTTGTGGGTTGACCCCAGTCAAGCATTCACACAGTCGCGCACTCAATGCCCCCCCCACCCCCGAGTGGGACAGGGGAGAGAATAGGAAGAGCAAAAGTGAGAAAACTCCTGGGCTGAGGTAAAGATAGTTTAATAGGTGAAGAAAAGAGAGGACAAAAACCCCAAGTGATGCAAAGGCAATCACCACCTCCCACAAGCAGACTGATGCCCAGCCAGTCTCCAAGATACAGCCAGTTTAGAAGACAATCTCCTCTGCCACTCCCTTCTTCCTCTACCCTAGTTTTTAGTGCTGAGCACTATGTTATATCGTATGGAATATCCCTTTGGTCAATTTGGGTGTGTCCCAAACCAATATTCTTGCCTAATCCCAGCCTACTCACTGGCAGGGGGCAGAGTGGGGAAAAAAAAAGAGAAAGCCTTGATGCTGTGCAAGCACTGCTAAATCATCTGTAGTCACATGCCAGTTCTGCTCAGCCCTGGTCAGTCTCTTGCAGCTCATGAGAATAAATAAGGAACATGAGGTCTAACACAGAAACCTGAAGCTCTGTTTTTAATCCTGTGGTCTGCTGAGAATAAATGATTGAATCCCATTTGTTACTTTATTTCTCTGAGTCACCTTTGGCTGCAAATTTCAAACCATGCTGGTGTGATGCTTATGCTATGGCTCCTTCTGTTCAATAGCACTTTCTCTCTGGTGGATGGCATTAGCTTTCCCTGTGAAATTTCTGTCCTGTTTTTATTGTGCTTTCCTATCAGGAATGATGCCAAAGAGGGGCCTTGAAGTGTCAGCCTGTGAGATTTTTCTGCTTCCACAAACACCTACTAAAAGTTTGACTGAGTCCATCTCCATGATTTTGCCTTGATGACTAAGTCTCAGTTCGCACTGTTTTCTGGGCTGGGTATTGCTGAGAAAGAGGATTGTGCCTCCTCTCTGTGACTCCTTTGGGCTAGGATAGCAGGTAGAATAAATTAGTTTAATCCTACCTATTAACAAATCCTGACTGGGTAATTCAAGACTTGTTATTTTTTGGTCTAATGGCAAACTTTCCTTCATAAGACATTCATATAAAACTGCTCTGGTTGGATGTGATGAGCGGTCCCTCAAACTATAGGGTCAATTAGCTGGTTGTAAACTTCCTCAGAATGTGGCATCCATTTGTAATATTGGTGAAATGCAGACTGGAGATTGGGGGCAATGTTGTGTGACACATGAACAACTTTCCATGAAAGTAAGAGAGAATTTTTCTGGAGGAGATGGAATGGCGTGTTGCTTGGCTCTGTTTGCTGGTACAGGAGATACCTGTGTAGCAGACAGTTGTTCTTGGATTCCCCAGCAGCTGCCAGGCCAGAGGCTTTGACACAGACAGAGCTTTGGATGGTAAAAGCACCTCTCCAAGTCCCAAGCTGCAGGGAGTGCAGGGAGTGCCTGGGGCCTCTCTGACACCAGGAGAGAAGGCCCTCTGTTCTGCAGGAGGTGTGCTGTCTTGGAGGAGCTGTGTTGTCCACTGGAAGAGTTATGGTAAGAAGTGAGCAGGCTGCGCAGCCTGTGTTCCTCAAACATTATTCCTTGAACCAATTAATCTCAGACTGGCTGATGATTTGTGGCTTGTGCCAATCCTTTGTATCCATTGTGTTAACAAGGACCACGTTACCCATCTCCCAATGTTGTCTGGATGTGTAAAAGCCTTACTGAAATGAATTAAAATAGATCTTCAAAATTCTCTTCTTCCAAGCAATGATTTAGATCAGGAGGAGGGAAGCTCAGGGCAGGAGAGAAAATTTTGTTTCAGTGCTGGTAAACATTTGTGGTACACATCTCAAACCAAGATAAAAAAATTTATCTCCTCTGCCATGCTCCTAAGCATGGTGCCAAACCTAACTGTAACTGGTGTCTGATGTGACTCGGGATTTCCTATTTGTTTGCAGTCAGAATCATGCCAGGGAGTCATCTACCCCCTGGCTACTGGAGTCCAGCCAGCATTGACAGCACAGGAGTAGCTGAATGGAATTAACAAAGGCTGGCATGTGGAGAGCAGCCTGAACCTTTTTCAGTTGTCCAGTGTTTGTGTAAGGTGCTGTTAGTTCTCAGGTCCATTAACTTCCAGAGAAACAAGCAAGGAGGAAAATGAGATGCATAAAAATTATAGACATAGACCAAAATGATTTAATGGCTAAAATATTCTCCACAGTGAATAAACTCCAGAAATCTTTCCAGTCAAGTGCTTTAATATTTTCCCCTCCGGATTTTTTAATGCATTGTTTAATGCTGGTTTTTGAATGTCCTCTGTGAGTGCTAAACAGCTGCCTACTTCCCTTCGTAGGGCCTGTCCTGCAATGCTTGAGACCAGGCTCTGGAACTGTGAATTCCTTGCCACAATTTCTTGGGGAAGAGACATTCCAGAAAACCAGACACAAGCCAGTACCATGACTGGAGAGGAAGGATGACACTGGAGGAAATCCAGAAGTGAAGTAAGATCCAAGACAACAGAAAACAGGTGAAAGTGGAGGAGGAAGCGCTGAAAGACAGGCAAACAAGCCTGTCAAATGGCTTTGACATATTTGAGTGCCCACCACCAATAAATGAAAATGAAGTGTGAAAGCATGTGGGGTCAAGGGTTGGGGCTGTGGGGAGAAAAGCAGAGGCAGTTGGCAAAAACATACAATCTCTGAAGTGTCAGGAATTAAGATTGGTAAGGGTGGCATTGTAGTGGGTGTCTGCTATAGGCCACCCCACCAGGAAGAACAAGTGAATGAGGACCTCTACAGTCAGATAGGAACAGCCTCACATTGCAGGCCTTGGCCTTCATGGGGGACTTCAACCACCCCCATATCTGCTGGAGGGACAACGCAGCAGGGCATAAGCAATCCAGGAGGTTCCTGGAGTGCATTGACCACAACTTCCTCACCCAAGCGAGAGAGAAGCCAATGAGGAGAGGTGTTCTGCTGGATCTCCTACTGACCAACAAGGAGGGGCTTGTTGGGGATGCAAAGGTCAAAGGCAGCCTTGGCTGCAGTGACCATGAAATGGTGGGGTTTAGGATCCTGAGGGGAGGGAGGAGGGCAAAAAGCAAGCTCACATCCCTGGACTTGAGGAGAGCCAACTCTGGCCTCTTCAGGAATCTGCTTAGAAGCATCCTGTGGGATAAGGCCATGGAGGGATGAGGGGCCCAAAAAAGCTGGTTAATATTGGAGGGTCACCTCCTCTAACTCAAGAAGGGTCCATCCCAACGAGCACAAAATCAGGCAAAAATGCCAGGAGGCCTGTGTGGATGAACAATGAACTCCTGGCCAAACTTAAACACAAAAAGGAAGGTGGAAGCAAAGACAGGTAACCTGGGAGGAATACAGAGACACTGTCTGAAAATACAGGGATGATGTTAGAACAGCCAAAGCCCACCTGGAATTGAATCTGGCAAGGGATGTCAAAGACAACAAAAAGGGCTTCTGTAAGTACATAAGTGGCAAAAGGAAGACTGGGAAAAATGTGGGCCCATTGCTGAATGAGACAGGGGACCTGGTGACACAGGACATAGAGGAAAAGGCTGAGGTACTGAATGCCGCCTTTGCCTCAGTCTTTACTAGCAAGACCAGCCTTCAGGAATCCCAGGGCCCAGAGACCAGGGGGAAAGTCTGGAGCAAGGAAGACATACCCTTGGTGGAAGAGGATCAGGTTAGGGAATACTTAAGTCAAAAGGATGTACATAAATGCATGGGCCCTGATGGGATGCACCCATGAGCAGGCAGATGTCATTGCAAGGCCACTCTCAATAATCTTTGAAAGATCATGGTGACTGGGAGAGGTGCCTGAGGACTGGAGGAAAGCAAATGTCACTCCTATCTTCAAGAAGGGCAAGAAGGAGGACCCAGGGGACTACAGGCCGGTCAGCCTCACCCTGGGAAGATGATGGAGCAGCTAATCCTGGGGACAACTTCCAGGTGCATGAAGGACAAGATGGTAATCAGGAGTAGTCAACATGGATTCACCAAGGAGGAGTCATGCTTGACCGACCTGATAACCTTCTATGATGAAATGACTGGCCTGGTAGACAAGGGGAGAGCAGCAGATATTGTCTACCTTGACTTCAGGAAGGCCTTTGACACTGTCATAAAAACCTCATAGAGAAGCTGTTGATGTATGGGCTGAATAAGCAGACAGCGAGGTGGATTGAAAACTGGCTGAACAGTCGGGCCCAGAGGGCACAAAGTCTAGTTGAAGGCCAGTAACTAGTAGTGTACCCCGGGGTCAATACTGGGTCCAGTCCTGTTCAACATCTTCATTAATGACCTGGATGATGGGACAGAGCGTACTGTACCCTCAGCAAGTTTGCAGATGACACCAAAACTGTGAAGAGTGGCTGATACACCAGAGGGTCATGCTGCCATCCAGAGGACCTTGACAGGCTGCAGAAACGGGCAGACAGGAACCTCATGCAGTTCAACAAGGGGACATGCAAAGTCCTGACCCAGGAGAGGAACAACCCCATGCATCAGTACATGCTGGGAGCTGACCAGTTGGAAAGAAGCTTTGCAAAAAAGAACTTGGGTGTCCTGGTAGACACTAAGTTGAACATGAGCCAGCAATGTGGCCTTGCCACAAAAAAGCCTAATGGTATCCTGGGCTACATTAGGCAAAGTATTGTCAGCAGGTAGAGGGAGGTGATGCTTCCCCTTTACTCAGCACTGGTGAGGCCACACCTGGAGTGCTGTGTCCAGTTCTGGGCTCCTCAGTACAAGAGATACATGGACATAGTAGAGAGAGCCCAGTGAAGGGCCACAAGGATGATTAAGGGACTGGAGCATGTCTCCTGAGGAAAGTCTGAGACAGCTGGGACTGTTTAGCCAAGAGAAGAGAAGGCTTGGGGGGATCTTATCAACATATATAAATACCTGAAGGGAGGGTGCAAAGAATATGGAGCCAAGCTCTTTCCATTGGTGTCTAGTGACAGGACAAGAGGCAATGGGCACAATCTGAAATACAGAAGGTGTTGTCTGAACATAAGAAAACACTTTTTTTACTGTGAGAGTGACTGAGCACTGCAATAGGTTACCCAGAGAGGTTGTGGAGTCTCCCTCCTTGGATATATTCAAACACCATCTGGACATGTTCCTGGGCAACCGGCTCTAGGTGGCCCTACTTGAGCAGGGGGATTGGAAAAGATGACATCCAGAGGTCCCTTCCAACCTCAATCATTCTGTGATTAAATGATGTACAGTAAGAAAGGGTGAACCTGGTAGTGTAAGGCACATTCAATACATTCAGTTACAGATATTGCTTCAGTCTCACAATGTTGTTTCTCTGCAATAATATCCATAAATTAACAGCTATAAACATCAATTTTTTGTAAAAAGATTATGTGCAAGTTAGGACAAAAATAGGGTAACGTGCTAACCTACTGTATGCAAATCTCACTTCCAATTTATCTTTTTGAATGCAAACTAGTAACTTGAAAGATACTCTGACAATTCTGAATTAATGCAATATTTAAAGCAACAGGACTTGAGAATTTGTAGTAATTGAGAATTTTGACATTTTCTTCACCACAAGATCATACCCCCCCCCAACCTAGACTAATTGCTCAAGGACCAGTGGACACTGCATTAACTCCCCTAGGAGCAGGCATGTAAGCCTTGGCCTCATCCCATAACATGCCAGTCCACTTAGCACTGGGGCCATCAAAATTTGACATTTTACATCCTCAATGAGGAACTACAGTCTGGTAAAGCATCTGCTTCCAGAACTACTCATATTTTGTCTATTTTACTGTGGTGGGTTAACCTTGGCTGGCTGCCAGGTGCCCACCAAGCTGCTCAATCACTCCCCCTCCTCAGTGGGACAGAGGGAGAAAATAAGATGAAAAACTCATGGGTCGAGATAAAGGCGGTTTAATAAAGAAAAGCAAAGTCCGTGGAAGGAATCAAAGGAAACAAACAAAAAAAAATCTGTTCTCTACTTCCCATCAGAAGGCGATATCCAGCCACTTCCCAGGAAGTAGGGCCTCAGTGCGTGTAGCGGTTGCTTCAGAAGACAAGCGCCTTAATAATGAATGCCCCCCATTCTCCTCCTTTCTCTTAGCTTTTATTGCTGAGCATGACATCATATGGTATGGAATATCCCTTTGGTCAGTTTGGGTCAGCTGTCCTTGCTCTGTCCCCTCCCAACTTCTTGCCCACCTCCAGCCTACTGGACTGTGGGGGTGGTTGGAGAGACAGCCTTGATGCTGTGTGAGCACTGCTCAGCAGTAGCCAAAACATTGGTGTGGTGTTATCAACACCCTTCTAGCTACGACTACAAAGCACAGTACTATGAGGGCTGCTATGGGGAAAGTTACTTCCATCCCAGCCAGACCCAATACATTTACTTACAAAAGTTATCTAATGGCATAACGCTGCCCTTTAAAGCACTCAGTACTCAAGAGCTGCAGCTAAGAGACAGTACAGAAACAAAAACATAGGCATATTCATTGAGTGACACCAGACAATCTCTTTGCCTCGCAGTGAAATCAATTAATAGCTCTTCAATACTCACAAACATTTGTTAATTGCTGATGAACATTGAGGAGGTAAGCAACTATCGTGGCTGCTGCTGGGAATGAGCAAGGAAAAGAGCTGAAAGAATTGGGATGAACTGACATCAGCAAACCATGAGGTCCTAATGATCTCTCAGCTGATGCTCATAGAAAATGACTTGTGCTGGTGACATTTTTTGCATGTGTTCCATGTTGTGCTAAATTCTGATGTTAACCTAGGCCAAAGATTTAGAAGTAGGCTAGTGTTTTGTGCAGGTACTGGAAGACCATAGATCAACAAGGAAATACTCTTTTTTCTATGAAACTAAGATAATTTCTATAAAATGGCTTCATTCAATATCAGTATTAAATATTGTAGTCAGCCAAACTGTCTTGGGTCCTGCCCTCTGGGGCTGCTACAGGAGATACCACTCTCACCATACTTTACAGCATCATTACTTAGACCTGAAGCCCCAAAATAGCCAAAAATGAATTAAACAAAGGACTAATTAGACTGGAGTGGCTGGCTAGGGACACTGAAAGTATTTGGTGCCATAAAACATTCAGATGGGGAAGGCACAGAAAGCACCTTCTTTTCTCAAATGCAGTACAAAATCCAGAAATCCAGCTGCTTGTCCAGGAATAACAAGCTTCTACTATCACTTAGGACTTAAAAGTCCACACAATGCATCTAAAACTATTTGATAGTCATCTCACTGTAAATAGTAGTCTAGGTCATACAAGGACATTCAAAAATAAAATCCAAGAGAAACAAAAGGCAGATGCAACTGTCCAAATCCAGCAGCATCTGTTAAAAAAACAGCGACAACTATCTCTGCTTCTCAATGACAGCTGGCTGTTTCCATGCACTTCTCCACACAAGATACAAGGTCCTAAATGACTATTTACTGGTAAAATCTGAAAGTAACTAACAGAACCTACAGTAAACTTGAGTATGAGTTTGACTGTTCCTATTGCTACCCAATAATGTAACAGGAACCAAGATTCAAAAAAAAAAAAAAAAAAGAGTGAAAGAAGCTCACATTGGAACAAAAACTTATGAGAAAAACTTTGAATGGTGCAAATGCATGTGAACTTCTTTAAAGACTTCACTGAATTCTCAGGCTCTAACAGCCTTTAGAAAAACATACAAAAAATGTGACAACTTTAGTGTCCTAGCACTAGAGATGGCAACACGTGTATATATGCCTCCTGACAGTATTTTTATTCAGCCCATCCAAGAACCAATTGCGTGTCAGTCTGAAATGTGCCAGCCTGCAGGTTACTTAGTGTCAAATATAGGTATAAAAAAAAAAATAAACAAATTACTCTTTTGTGCTGTCTTGCCAATCTTGCCTTAGTCTCCTCCAGTTCTTTGTGAATCTTCAGTACATGCTTGTTCATTTTACGAATTGTGGAATGTAAGATTTCCCAGACATAGAACCTAGGAAAGATGCAAAACCCAAAACAATAAATTGCACACTGTTCCAAGACAGAAAATGCACAGGTCTGTTATAATTCTCAACTCTTCTTATTCAAACCATCAGAAACAGGGCAACTTTCTATTGCTACAGAGCAAGTTAAACTAATAA
Organism: Burhinus oedicnemus; assembly: GCA_008921705.1. Classification (NCBI taxonomy): domain Eukaryota; kingdom Metazoa; phylum Chordata; class Aves; order Charadriiformes; family Burhinidae; genus Burhinus; species Burhinus oedicnemus. Next base: position 309,372 of record VFFE01008900.1, on the reverse strand, counting down.
ACAAGTAGAGAAGTGCACAACACTGATCTGGGGGAAATTTACAACATTTCATCGTTATTGCCTAGGACATCTACTGCAGTGAGCAAACATTCAATATTAAGAAAGCATATCACTCGCTTCTTACCTGTACTTTGCACTGAATTACCAAACCAGCACTTTATTTCAGAATCATTCTGCAACACTACTAGCATCAAACTGCCAGGTCTGAGCATTTTTCCCACACTCAGTAAACAAATATATCTGAGGGTGATGCAGGATACATGCCCTAGGTGCAAGCCAAGACTCCACCAGGCTAGCAGCTATACAACAGAAATGGTCCTAGAGCTTCTCCTTCCACTTTGGCAAACTTACAGGCTACTTGCATGAATCTTGCTAGCATAGCTTTTTGCAGGACATAGAAATGCACACTGCAGCTCAGAGGAAAACAGTAAAGCTTGTGTTTTAGGGAAGAAACACAATTTTATGTACAGTTTAAAGCAAAATAATGACAGTAAAAACTGCAATTATTTTAAGTTAAAAAAAATGGATTCTAACCACTCAAAATAAAAATTCAAATAAAAAGCAACTGAAGACAGAAATTCCACACTTGTTACCTAGTAAAATCATGTGCAAGTTCTGAAGAGAAGATCCAGTTTGCTACTGCAGCGCAATCAACAATCTGTGTTCGAATCATCTTATCCACAAGAACAGCAATCATCTACATTTTGGGAAAGACAAGATGGTCATTCCTACCACAAGAAACGGTCAAGTTTACCTGCTGCAACATGGAGTCTGTGAAATTACTGTGGTTTAAGGTACAACTAGTGCTGGGTTGTATGAAAAGCTATTAGAGTCAAGTTTGATTTTATGCAACTTTGCAAATACATTAGTCAAACTAACGGGCAATTTCAAGCACTTCAGTAAGCTAGTACTGCTTAAAGCAGACATCTCATTTGCTGAACCTAAAATTGCTCAGACTAGGGGAGCTGTATCAATCATGCCAAGTATGCATTCACATTTTAACAAGTCGTCTTTACTCCTCATGAGAGCAATGACTTCACTTTTCATTCAAGTGAGTACTTCTGCTATTCCCAAGAGCAAAAATACAAGAATTGAATTTTGAGACAAGGCATCAGAGAAGCAAGTCCCAATAGTCAACATTAGAGTATCCAACCAGAAGACGTGTTCCTTTTACATAACCATAAGGTAACAGCAACTGCTAGCCTACTCTCCTTGGACTGCAACGGTCCCAAACCACAACCATATGCTCTTTCCTTTAGGACCTCTTTGTTTTAGAATGAAACCAGCACTGTATATGTCTTTACTACAAGACCCTACCTTGATGAGGCTTGTGGGAAAATCAAGCAGGTAGCTACAAAAACTATCTTGTGATTAGAACAGCTTTGTGCCATTCAGAAGAAAGGGCCCATCTTAATTATTCATGTACTCCATACTGTAATACCCAAGAAACTTAACCTGCAACATATTTATTCTCATAATCCTCCATTCTCAAATAGAATAGGGAAGTATAACAAAGCTCAATTTAAAGTAGAAAACTAAATTAACAGAATGAACCAGAGAATTCATGCCTCATTTTTCAATTTCCAAGATTGCTTCCTATATGCATTTGTCAAGAAATTCTTCCTGGCATTATCCAGATTACCTAGTTTGAGCCTTCATGTAACACAGACATAGGAATTTGTGAAAGTATTTGTCCTGGTTTGAGCGACACAGGATTAATTTCTTTTTCAGTAATTCTACTTTTCAGTAAGGTCTTTTCTAATGCTAGGGAAAATTGTACTTTTAGAAGACTATAGTGTCTGCATTTGTGAAAATATTTACTTTATAGCCAGCTATGGTGTGTGGGTTTCAAGGTTTCAGTATTTTCGAGCTCACCAGGCGCAGGGATGAGGAGGAGCGAGACCCGGGCACTTGACCCAAACTGGCCAACAGGATTATTTCATACCATGAATGGCACATTCAATATAAATTAGAAAGTTTGCTGAGGAGTTCCCTCTCTTCCTTGATGGCAGCGATCCAGAGAACTTCTTGCCCCGGTGCCGGACCCCTGAGGCCTTCCTTTCCTCCCAAAGAAATAGAGCTCACAGTGTCCAACATTTACTGTCCACTGCTGGGAGTCCACAGCTTCCTACTGATATAGTTGGCTGAGTATAATCCTAATATATTTTATATTGGTATCAGGATCACTATTGGTTCTTTAGTGTTATTACTGTTAATTATTTAGTTTTATTCTATTAAATCTGTTTATATTTCAACCCTCGGGTTCCCTTGTTTTTTCCCCGATTCCCCTTCCTGGGTGGGGAGGGGTCATCGGGTGACAGAATAATTGTCTAAACAACAATAAATTGTTGTGGGTTCCTCAAACCACAGCAGTATTCAATCTTGATGTTAAAGTTTCCCTTTATGACATCAAAGGCTTTGTGCCCCCAGAAAATAGTTGAGGCTGTGACCATTCATAATTTAAAGGTTGTGAAAGGGTTAAATCCCCCACAATCCCTGACGAAGGCCTTACATGATACACAAAAGCTCTACTTGCATTTTTCTTAGCTTCACTTGCATAGTTGAAAATAAGACATTCCGAAACACGTAATCTCTTGCCTGACAAGATTAAACAGGCCTTGAGCTAGCTCGTTAGGCTTCCTGTGTAAGTCACTGATAATGGGAACTCAGGAAAATTGTGACCAGATAAGTGCCAAAGAACTAATTCAAACTGCCCCCCCTTGTAACATTCCGGAGCCGAAAGACTGATGAACTAATTCAATGACTATATAGGGACAAAGGAAGATATAAAGTTCAACTGGTGGACAGCATGAGGAAGACTATGAACGGCCACCGGAGGGTGAAAAGACCCTAACCCTAATTTTACTGCGCATGCTTGGACTATGTAAATGAATTTTTAGGAAAGACTGCCCTTCCAAGAAATCTGATGCATGGGTATGATTTTTCTGTATATAAACTGATGTGCTTGGCTAACATGTTGGAGCACTCGTGGCGGAGCGATGCCCAGTGCTGTCTGATATAGGATGTATTTTAGAAAATGAATGACAAACGTAGTTTAGGGATAAACTAGTCAATAAAGTTAAACTATAGCAGACTATACTGTGTACTTAGCCAAAAGATAACATGAACTTAAAATGTTGCTGGGCTATGAAAACAGAGGCTGAGGCCCAAGGATGGGAAGAACTGAGAACATGAACCTACAAGATAAAGGATGGTTTATCACCCGAATGACTAAACCGAGGTCAAAGACTATGTGATAAATGACGGATAGGGGAGCTAACAAGCAAGTTAACCGGAAGAAACCGGTATTGTGGTTTGACAATGCTACAATTTGGGAAAGGTGAAGAGTTGACAACGAGGAAGACTGCCAGCCTTCATCCAGAAGACCCCCGAAGAAGACCACCAGATAAGACTTCACCTGTGCAAGGAGGAGTGAACTTTATGATAATTAGTTCTTGAAAGATACCGCCTATTCTTGGGAAAGATTTAGCTGTTCATGAATATGTATGAGATACTGACATTTAAGATGTAACCTAAAGAAGCTTGGGTGTGCACGAGAGGTGGAACGATCCCCTGTGCACCCAGCGCTGTAATAAAGAATGCCTGCTTTCTAAAACTTCAAATTAAGTCTTAGAGAGTGTATTTTAACTGGCTTTTCGGTATCACTGCCAGCTCTGAGATACTTGTTTCTCTTTCTTTCTGTCTGTATCATTCAGCTATTAAGGAGGTGTGAGGATATTCTTCGAACAAAAAAATTTCACACTAGATGGAGCGTTAACAGAAGGGTGGTCCTGTTTTGGGATGCGTATTTCCTGACGTACCCAGACGTTCTCAGAAATTCTGGTGTAGATTTGGATCTCCTCTCTGTGCTTCTTGTGACCCAAAACTTAATTAGGATGTTTGTCTTAGCATCTAAATCTTTAGAAATGTTAATTTCCCTTGGGCATGGTTTGTTGAAGCCACCTCCTGTCTAGATGGTAAACAGAAGCGTTAATGAAGTGTTAATGATTGCTCGAGTATTTCAATTGGCAATAAACAAATAGCTAACTTTGAAATAAATGCTGCCTTTCCCTGGAGCAGAGTGTGTGAGGGTGATAGGGCTTGGAAAGGGGGTAAAAGGATGATATGCAGCCCTTACTCTATAGATTTTCATCTTACAGGACAGGGGTTTTTTTATACTGACTATGCTTGATGCGATGTGTTGTAGATACTTGTAATCTGCATATGCATGCATGAGTAATGTCGGTAACTCATTACTAGCTTGTAGGATATACTGTCACAGCGAAAGCTAACTTATGAGTTGATGGTGGGTTTGTGCTGCTGAGGTGGAATTTGGGGGATATTATGGCAGCAGGATGACAAATGGATGGGAAATAGGGGTAAAAACATCGTTTGAATTACCATAAAGAGGTTGTTCCAGGAAACACTGCCACCTCTTAGGTTTGAATTAAATTTACATTTGTCTGGATGTCACTTAGCTTTGTATAGTGCCACGTGAGAAGGGAATTATAGGGGGTTATTACAAAAACCTGGGGGGGGGAGAGACAGGAAAAAACAAAACAAAACAAAAAACAAAACAGGAAAGAGAAAATAATTCAGAATTTTCTACAATTGATTGTGTGTTTTAAGAAATGTATTTCTGTAGGAGAAATACTACAAGAGGACAGACTGTACAAATTAAATATGTTAATGACAGTTAAACAAACCAAAAAGTGTCATTGTAGAGAAGTACACAAAAGTCACGCAATGGCAAGGGGCTGTGGGTTACTCTGAAGCCTTGAAAACAAACCTCCACTTAATCCAGGGCCATGAACTTAGTGACGCATAATAGGAGCTCCTGCTCGGGGCAAATACTGTCTTTTTTCAAAACTGGGCATAGTTAAAGAAGAGCAAAAGCAGCTTTAATGCCTTTGCGAACAGTGATAAAGCTGGTCCTTCACTGAATACAAACAGCAACCAGATCAGAGGAGACTCCTGGGAATGGAGGAGACGTGTAATCTGCGGTCTGGAAGAGCATGTAGAAGCTGGCAGGTGGGTTTGAGTGACTGGGGAAGTGAGGAGGCTTGGCCTCCACTGCTTTTTTCAGGGAAAGGACAACTTTTTCTATAAACATAGTAACAAGTGTTTTGGGACTCAGGGACGCTGTAGGACCTTTCCAATGGCATGATTTTATTCTATTGGTTTTTGTAACATGGTGTTCTCTTTGGAACAAAATCTCTGCATGAGCTGCTTACTGCACCTGGTAGACTTGAATATAAATCTTGCAACATCAGGCAGAAGCACCACTGAATCAGAGACCATGAGCGAGTCCTGCATGGACTGCAAGCAGCTTGCTTTTAAAAAGCTCTGAACTAACGTACAGCCAAGTTAATCAAATAGTATGATGGCTAATACATAAACATTTTACAGATTGGGGGGGGGAAACTGGTAACTGCATATTGGCATAAAGCTTTGAAGGGGTGAGCGACAGTGCATTTCAAACAAGGTGCGCTAACAGAATGGCAGGTGGGGTGTTTTAAATTCTTGTTGCTTTTCTTCCTAAGAGCAGCATTTTCCCCGAAATATATTGCTCTGAGTACCTGTGATTTGCAGTTGTGGTGGCCTGTGTCTGGATGTCTAAAGTCGGACTTTTTTGAGAGGGTCATCTCACCCTTCTTTTCAGCATGGCCAGACAAAGTGTAATGATGTGAATGGTCTTTCTGCGTTGTTTCTTAAAGTCTGCTTTTGGTAAAGTATTTTAAGTAACACAAAATGTCTCATGGTTTAGTATGCAAGTATGCTTTTCAAAAAGCTGCTCATTTTTAAAAGACAGATAACGTGTCTAAAACTCAAGTAGAGCTTCAGCCTTGGCACGTATGGAGATTATGCAACGTCAGACGGTAAATGAGCTGAAGATTTCCAGGTATATACTTGTAAGCTGGTGAGCAACAATTCGCTTAAAGGTGCTGGGTTTCCATCAGAGAGCAATAGAGCATAAATACAGAATGGGTAAATGTTTGCAGGAGGAAGGTAAACTTGTTTGTGATGAGTGCTCGTCATGAGCTGGGTGATGAGGACAGCTAGCATATGTCATTAGAAAATATTATTTCTGTTCTCTCTGCAGTCTACGTATGCATCTTAGCTAAATGCATCAGAGCCTTAATTCAGACCCAATAATTCTGCCTCGCATTGCTTCATGCTGGAAAAACAGACCTTTCCAGTGAACTGGAATGAACAGATGCAGTTACAAACAGCTAGCAGATGTTAGAAGCAAGTGAGCAGTAATCAGCTTGAGGGGCCTGTCTGAGGGGAGCAAGCTCTCCCCGGAGTTAGGAGACAGGGAAGGAGCTGAGGAGACTTTCCCTGAAGAGATGGCAAACAATGCTGGAATGATATTTTTAGCTTAGGTGAACAACGTCCCATTAAATTCAAGAAATCTTTTCTATCCCCCTCCTTTCTCTTTTTACAAAAGAGAATCCAAGCATCTTGTGCCTGTTGTTTGGCAGCCCCGGGAAGACTGCTATCTTGGATATATCATTAGGGCATAAGAATGGCTAGTAATTATTCTTCTTAGCCTCCAGAAGTTGTCTAATATCTAAAAAGAAAGTAGTGGCTTTTCTGTTACCTCTTTGCAGAACTGGAGTAAATGGGAGAAAATGATAAGTAGGAACAGGACCATGTGAAAAAGACAGTGGCAAGAAAAACATAATTAGTCCCAACTTCTTTCTCTGCAGTTCTGAGAGAGCTGATTGTTCCCACCCATCAGTTTTGCAGAAGTTGTAAACAGTCTCTGTAAAGGGCTAGGCTACTGGATTAAAAGCTGAAAACTACTGTTGTGGGCAAGGTGCTTCCAATGATGCAGGTTACCTGGTTTGTTATTTTATATAAGGTTTTACTCATGGAGCATTAAGAAACCTCATAATTTACAGAAATCGATTTTCAGTCTGCTTGTAAGACCATGCTGTGCTGTTGTGCTGCTCTGTTTCTTGCAAAGGTGTTATGAAGAATGAGTTACTCTCTTTTTAAAAAAAAAAAAAAGTCCAAACCACAGACCTGCAACATTAATTAGGGAAAATCTGACTGTATAAAGTGCAGAATGGACATTAAGGCAGGTAGTTTGCCTCTGTGCTATTAAATATAGATGGATTGGGGAATGGGGGGAAAAGGTACTGTGTCACTCAACCTGGGAGCCAAGGCTCCTGATGTTGTTAAAGGAGAAGGTGGCTTAAAGTGTGGGAGTTGTAATTGCCCACTGATTACAACAGGAGTCACAGAATAGCTGAGGTTGGAAGGTATCTCTGTAGATCATCTCGTCCAACCCCTTCCCTCCAAGCAAAGTCAATTAGAGGTTTTTCAGGGCTATGTCCAGTTGGGTAGTGTCCATCTCCAAAAGTGAAGATTCCACAGCCTCACTGGGCATCTTGTTTCACTATTCTGTCATCCTTAAAGCTTTTTTTTTTTACTGTTTCTTGTTTAGTAGAGAATTTCCTATATTTCAATTTGTGACCATCTTGTCCTGTCACTGGGTACCACTGAGAAGAGTCTAGCTCCCTCTTTACTAGCAATGCCGTCTGCCCTCCTGCCCTGTTTTTACATACACACCGATCTGCCTGAGCCGTCTTTTCTCCAGGCTGAACAAGCCCGGCTTTCTCAGCCTCTCCTCGTGTGTCTGGTGCTCTAAGCCCCTCATTTGTAGCCATCTGCTCACCTCACTCCAGTATGTCCATGTCTCTCAGAACTAGACCTGGCACTGAAGACATGTTTCACCAGTGCTGAAGAGAGGGGAAGGATCACCTCCCTTGACCTCCTGGTAAGTCTAAAGAGAAATATATGCAATGATACAGAGTGGGTGAAGTCCCTCCACACCAACCAGATTCCTGCCCCAAATTGGAAGAGCATGGTGCCTGAATGCTTCTTGGATCTCTGTGCAAATATGAATGCCAGATGAAGTGGATCTGTTTTTTGCAGCTCCCAAAAAGGTGCACCCTCTCCAGAAAGAGATACTGTTTATGGTATTTAATTTCATCAAGCTTTCTCACAGTCTGTGCTGACCTTCTCCTGAGCGTGCTGGCTCTTGCGAAGCACCTGGCCTTCCATGGACCTTATATAGGAAGGGAACCAAACTGAGGGCTGAGTGCCCCTCTTTTGGGGCCTAGGCATGTCTGCACCCCTGTTGGGGCAGGGATCCATCTCGGTTTCTCACCTTTAAAGTGCAGTAGCCTTTCTGTATATCGCAGTTTTACTTTAAAGGTATATTTATTATATGAGCTCAGAGGAGAGAATAATGGCCAGCATGTAGGTACATATTAGATAGGATAAAGGCTCAAATAAAAAATATGAAACAAGATCAACCAGACATCCACTGCAGCCCTTGCTGAGGCTGAGAATCTTCTAGTGAGTGAGCACTCTTGTAAACGCTAGCATGGTGTTTGACCGGAGGTTGGTTGTTGTGAACAGAGAAGGAAAGAGAGGCTGATGATCAATATTATGCTTGCCATAATTTAAAACCAGTCAGTAGAAATAAAGGAGAGTACTATCTGATGGCAGCCTTACTTTATTTTTAAGAGAAGTGTTAAGTCTAGAGAATACACTGATGGTGTTATATTTTTATTAATGAGAAGGTGGGGAAATTATTCCTGCAGCAGGATCTAACACGAGCCTAGCTGCAGCGCTGGTGTTTCATTTACAGCCAAAAAGCCATTGTATGACTTCTGAGTAATTGAAGTGGCACTACCAGTCCTTACCACTGAAAAAAATCCTGTGCAAATCTCTGGGGGAGAACATATTAATGGTTTGGCATTAAATCTATACTGAGTGTAGCCCAGCTGCCCTTCTTTAACTTGTAGTTGTGCCTGACGTTAAGCTATTTGGTAGGGATTTTACTGTCCACTTTACTGTTATTGATGTTACAAATTCCTGAGCCCGTGCTAGTTAATGCTGCCTGTAACAGTAGCTTGATCCAATATGATCTGTGAAGTACAGATGATTTTCATGAGATTGCCCATAGTCTCGTAAAAGCAGAGAGTAGTTTCCAGAGGAACATTAAATACAATTAGATCTCTTCTAGGAGTTACGCCTCTCAGCATGACTGGTTGCTGGTAGATCAGGACTTTACAAGCTCTTAAAAATGTAGAGGTTGGGTTTGCCATAATGTCTGCACTCCGCTGTAAATCCTGTCCCTTGTGGGGTGGTAAGGAGGGGCATGGGGGCAGGAGATGCTACCACTTCCTTTGAGTCACTGTCATAAGGCCTGTGCGACCTTTCTGACAGAGCAATTGCCTTCAATTAGGAGCAGACTTCTGCTCTGTTTCGCTACCACCAGTCTAGGACAGAAAACATCCCTGCTATAATAGGTGATACAGCATTTTTTGAGTGGAGCTTTCCCATGGCATTTACAATTCAAGCACAACATTGTTTTCTTCCAGAGCTCTTACTTTCTGTAACTAGCTTTGCAGGCTACGTCTTTGTTTGGGGGATGATAGCAGTTTTGTGCACTTAGCTTTGCAACAACATAGAGAACTTGTTGTCTCTAGTACACGAGTGACAAAGCAAATGGTACACAAAAATAGCTAATCCTATTCAGACTGTCCTGCACCCTCTTTTCCCAGTGCTCCTGAAGGATGATGCCTTTTAATAAAGTTCAGTTCAAACATCTAACTCCTAAAGATATAAATTGTTGAATACATTGTCTTTTTCTCTGATGGAGTACAAAATCATCTGTCTGTTAATCCAAGTGGAAGACTGCTGAAGGGTCTGGAGCACAAGTCTTACGAGGAGCGGCTGAGGGAACTGGGATTGTTTAGCCTGGAGAAAAGGAGGCTGAGGGGAGACCTTATCGCTCTCTACAGCTACCTGAAAGGAGGTTGTAGCAAGGTGGGGGTCGGTCTTTTCTCCCAAGTAACAGGTGATAGGACAAGAGGAAATGGCCTCAAGTTGTGCCAGGGGAGGTTTGGATTGGGTATTAGGAAAAATTTCTTCACCAAAAGGGCTGCCAAACATTGGAACAGGCTGCCCAGGGAAGTGGTGGAATCGCCATCCCTGGAGGTACTTAGAAGATGTGTTGACGTGGTGCTGAGGAACATGGTTTAGTGGTGGACTTGGCAGTGCTAGGTTTAGGTTGGACTCGATGATCTTAAAGGTCTTTTCCAACCTAAACAATTCTGTGATTCTGTGACTGTAGGCTGGCATGTGGATAGTTTCAGTATGTAAATTGATTTCCAAGCGTATGAGCAGACACTTGTAGCTAAATATTTTCAGAGTTCTGCACTGTGTGTTCAGCTAAGACTTGCATCTGTGCTTTGTGCTATATTGGTTACCACAAGCTGTGGAAAGAAAGAATGAGTTGGTCACTGATTGCATGTAGGCAATATACCAGGCATTCCTGATAGCTTGGATTTGTCTTGTGTAAAACTGCCAAACCCGCTTATTGCCAGCTTCTATACTTCTGGACTATGACAGAACACTTTTAAGGAGTCACAAACAATTGAATTAAAACCCGCAGAGAATCTAGGTTTTATATTTCTGTCTGATCTCAACCATGTTATTACAAGATTGGTGAACACGCGTGTATTTCATGTAGCTATGTGTAATTCTTGTCTCCAGCTGTTAAAATATAGCTTTGGGGAAAACCAAATATCCAAAATACTGTTCTCACCTTTTCATTTTATCTGGATCTATTGGTGACTCTTGTTAGTATGGAAAATGTGTGACAGTGCTATCATCACAGTGTCTTGAGCAAAGATGAGCTATTACTGCAGCAACAACACATGTGAGCGTGATAAAGTATGCTTATTAAATGAGCAGATGCTGTGAAACTGGGGAAAAACATGGTGTTTATATAGGATTGCTCTGTCTATAACAGATCTGAGTAATCCCAGTCACTCTTCTTTCCTCACAAAGGTTACCATTTCCTTGGTTACACTGATTTAAATGTGAGCCCTTCCTGAAACATAATCTGTGAAATGATTGGGCTTAAAAAATACCAAATCAAACCAAGCAAATGTTCCTCCCCCTATTTCAAAGAAAAGCTATTCAAAGACAGTTTTGATTTGTTTTTCATTATGTACACACCATATATATGCTCCTATACAAATCCACATATGAACAAGAATAGGCAGATATGGTTTCAAAATTAGCTATATACTTTTGATGGCAGATCTGCCAACGTGGTAACTCTTGGTAGGGTATAAGGACAGTGCTGGGAAAAACTGTCAACTGATATTGGTGATAATTTACAGCACTTCCACTGCTGACAAAACAATTCATGTAACCTATGCCCTTTGTATCAATAAGGCTGCATTTAGAAAGGAAAAAAAAAATCAAACAAAAGACCCCACCCAACACCCCTCAAAACAAACAAAAAACCTCACCCCCCAAAAACCACTGTAGGCCAGCTGAAAATTTCCTTCCGGATAGGGAGATCTCTTGGATGTTTGGTATCTCTAGGATCTTCAGATGAATGAAGTCTTCCCATGTAGGAAAGAAAGGATTAAGGGTCATTGTAGTTGGCTAAATGTAGAACAACAGATAGGGTCGTCTTACCTCGTGCTGGGACTAAAGTAGCTCTTAACAGTTCTGGGTGTTGGGAAGCTATAGAAGTTCTTGCCTTTTGCAGCCTCCTATTTTGGTCTCACATGGAGGAGATTAGGCTGAAAGATTCAGTACCGGGGACAAAAATTTCTATTACAGGATGTATTGTTGGGACTGGATTTTGTTTCATACAGTTGTAATAGCTTTGACTTTTGAGAGCACAGGCTAATGTAGAAGAAACAATGAAACTAGATGTCTGCATAGCCAATCTGGCTTCAACTTCATCCTTTATCTAATGCTAGTGCAAATCTAAAGCTCTTCTTCTTTTGGAGGAGAGAGACAAAAAAACGTTAGAGGTAGCATTAGAGATCGTCCCTTCTGATTTTTTTTGTTTAGTTTTGTTTCATCTCGTAATATACTAGTATGTTGCCTGACACTTCTAGAAAAATTGAAACTTCATTATGTCTCCTCTTTACATCTCTTTGTATTTGCTGTAATTTTGGAAATTGAAGAAAAATCAAAGTCCAAAGGTAATGGAGTTTTTGCTTCTACCAGGCAATTTTCTGGCCCTTATTTAATTTTAAATTACATACTATAGATAAATTGTGACTTATGTTTCTTCTTTCCTATATAAGAACAAAAATCTGGTACTAGTATTTAAGCTGTAGCTATTTTCTATGATTAAATATTGCCTGTCACTCTGCAATTAGGAAAGGTACCAAACAGAAAGAAACACAGGAACTGAATTCAGAGAAATGAAGGAAAATACTGGTGAAAGGTGAAAGCGTTTTAGGGATGAGTATTTTGATGCATTGTGAAACAAAGGCACCTTCCTGTGAACAAAACAGGAGGGTCAGAAACTGGAGAGTAAATAAATCTGTGCTGTGAACTTCCAAAGAGACTTGACATTTTATCTTATTTTTGCCTTTGTAAGTCTAACACTGGTGGCCAGGAAGGAGTCAATTAAGAGGATTAAATCCTGGGCTTAATATCTCTAGTAGCCTTTACCAGTGGCTGTAGCGGAGTCAAGATCGTAACTGTTCCTACAAAGCTTTTCCTAAGAGGAGTTAAAATATACGGAGTGTGGATCATCACTGAAATTGTACACTGTCAAGTCACTCTGGTTTGCTTAGTTATTGATAAGCGTTTCACTGAAGCACCAGTGACTGTTGTAGAGTTGCAGTACTTTTTGTGGTCTCGTGGAGGTTCTGTATCATGCAGTGCCTTACCATGAAGTCTAGGTAGGAATCCTAATTTTCCAGAAGGTATGGGGCTTGAGTAGTAGCTTGGGAGATCTCAGACTAAACAAAGGCATTGAAAAACTTAAGCATCATTACTTTGTGGAAAAAGTTTTCATTGTCTGTTGTCTGTAAATGTAAAGCTTTATAAATTGCTTGTATGGTGGTTTTTAAGAATAGATGAGTTGGAATTGCATTAATGCTTCTTAAATATAAAAGTCCTGACCAGGAAAATGCTGGGACATTTCTCTGCTGTACAGACATGATGTTTGTTACAGAAGTACAAAACTTCTTACCCTCAAAAGCTGTAAACAAACTTCTTTAATGGGAGTTCTGCTATATTTTGAGGAACAGTTTTTCAGCATTCTGAAGATTTGCAAAATTATTAAAAATACCCATGTAACCTCTATCTGTTGTACCTTTAAAAACAACAGTGTCTACCTTCTTAAAGCTTCTTGGCTTGGCTGTTCCAGCATGCTCTGCATGCAGATGAGAAAGTGTAGTGAGTAACAGAGGGTATCTACCCGCTTAAGTTTGGAGCTCCAGGAGAAACCCATCTGTTTATTTTGGCCAAAAATGCCACTTGATGCCCTTGTTTAGCACTCAAGGCAATCTGGCCAGACAAAGGATTGGATTGATGCTCCTGAGGAGTTTGAGTGCCAAAGTAAACTAGCAGTGTTTCTCAAGAGCAGGAAGGTAACGTACCATAATTACAGATTTAGTCTTATTTTGGATCCTCAAAGCTATTAATACTGTATAGCTGTGGCCAAGGGAGAAAACAATTCAGTGTGCTGCTGTAAGCTTCTCTTACTGATTATATTCTCACTTTCACAAAAGCTGTCTCCTCCTTGATGGGTTTTATCTTGTGCTTTCCTTTTTCCTTGTGGCTTCATTGAGACAAGTGGGCCCAATGCAGAAATAGCCTTTGGATGTGATCAAATTATTGTTTGGTGGAGATGAGACTAAACCAGTAGCACTGCAATCCTGTAGATGTAGCCTTGCTCTCCTGAGCTTCAAGGAGTGCTGAAATTCAATGGCTTTTAAGAGTGCTTTGATCTTATTGTCTTCCTAAATTTGTGGCAATGTGTGAACCTTTTTATAAAGAGCTAAAAGGGCTTCTCTCTTTGCTACTTAGAGAGATGTCATCATTAGTCAAAGCTAAGAGTCTGCTTTTGAGTTGAATTTTCAACATTCATTCTATAAAAGAATTCCCCCAACACAGTAATTTCTGTAAAAACAGCTAACCAGAAGGGTGGATTTTGTGTTTTCCAGATGCAGCATATTTTGTGCACAGTAGTAAACTACAGAAAGAGTAATATAATTTATTCATCATTACAGGGACACTTTTAGAAAGTTATGATGACATTCAGTCCTTTGACCTGGAAAGTCTGATCTTAAGTTTCAATAGCAGCAATTTCTGGCCCAGTGTCTTGAGCGGTCAGCTCTGAGGGTACAAACAACCTGTAAGGACTGTGTTTTTGTTTTCTTGGCAACCAGTTTTTTAAGACTCCTATGGGTTTTTAAGAGATTTTTTGGTGACAGCTTTTAGGCAAAACTGGAAATGGACACTATGCATGTTGAGATCTCAGTTGAGGATTACGTAACTTATAAAAAATGCTGGGTCAGAATCTGGTTATAGTCAGTATCAAAGATAGCTGAAAATAAAAACAAATTAACTCCGTGTGTGTTTCTGCACACGGTCACCTGTAAAAGGGTTCTGGAATAGGATATGAGGAGGAGGTTCAGTAGAAAATATGGGTCTAACTGCATTAGCTGTAGTTTCCTACAGCTACAGAGGGTTATGGAGGCAGGTGGATCAATGTGGCTATGAAGACATAGCAGGACATTTCCTGGGGGCTTTTCTTTGTTTAGGTTCATCTTTAGTAGATTGGAGTGTTCCTGACTCTGCTCCCATACACTGTGTGTAACTCAATGCTGTATGTAGAACTTACGATACTTAAAAAATCTTTTTCTAGTGTCTCTAAGCTTTTACATCTTTTCTTTTACGCAGTGCATGTGCTCTGAGCTGGATATTACTGGTTTTGTATCTCTGGTTTATCTGGAATCCAGCTAAAGCTCACTTGACACCCTGAGTGCTCTGACTAGGGAGGCACTGTTACAGGGTATTGGAAATCTCTGCTAAGGTTTTAAGAGTTGGATTATTTCTGTAAATGGAGAGCACTCATCTGCACCACTTTGCTAATTGTAGATTGTGCTGTGATTAAAAGGATTGAGAAGGAGAAATTGGAAAGGAAATGAAGCTTAAAAACAAAACAACAAAAAGCCTGTTGGGTTCCCTAGCAACAGGGATTTATAGCGTTTTCTAGTGCGAGACTGCTTTTTGAGAATTTGCCCAAAAACCAGAATTTCCAATGGGGACATAGGAAAGATAAGTAAATTATTTCACTGGCCCTGGGCATGATGAGGAATGGAAGGCCAAGAGGTGCTCTCTAGGGATCACGTAATTTAGACTTCTGCTTTTGATTCTTCAAATGACCCTCTGGAAGTGTGTTCACCTCTTAATTATGTTCTATTATATATTGCCTTGCTTATTTTCTGTCGTTTTCCATCTCAGAAGTTTGTTCCAAAACCTTACACTGAGGTCAGGCTAACCAACCTGTTATGCTCAGATCATCCTCTCGTTCTGCCCTCTCCTCAGAGACAGGTTCAAATGCGATGTTCTTTACTCAGTGGTACAACCCTTTGCATTTTGGACATAATATTGTAGAATCATAGAATCATTTAGGTTGGAAAAGACCTTAAGATCAACCGTTAAAAGTCTAACCATCAACCTAGCACTGCCAAAAACACCACTAAACCATGTCCCTCAGCAACACATCTACACATCTTTGAAATACCTCCAGGGACAGCGATTCCACCACTTCCCTGGGCAGCCAATGCTTGACAACCCTTTCAGTGAAGAAATTTTTCCTAATATCCAATCTAAACCTCCCCTGGCACAACTTGAGGACATTTCCTCTTGTCCTATTGCTTGTTACTTGGGAGAAAAGACCAACCCCCCCCACCTTGCTACAACCTCCTTTCAGGTAGCTGTAGAGAGGGGTAAGGTCTCCCCTCAGCCTCCTTTTCTCCAGGCTGAACAACCCCGGTTCCCTCAGCTGCTCCTCATTGGACTTGTGCTCTAGACCCTTCACCAGCTTCATTGCCCTTCTTTCGATGTGCTCCAGCACCTCAATGTCTTTCTTGTAGTGGGAGGGCCCAAAACTGAACACAGTATTCGAGGTGGGGCCTCACCAGTGCTGAGTACAGGGGGACAATCACTGCCCTAGTCCTGCTGGCCACACTATTACTGATACAAGCCAGGATGCTGTTGGCCTTGTTGGCCACCTGGGCACACTGCTGGCTCATATTCAGCCGGCTGTTGACCAATGCACCCAGGTCCTTTTCCACCAGGCAGCTTTCCAGCCACTCTTCCCCAAGCCTGTAGCGCTGCATGGGGTTGTTGTCAGCCAAGTGCAGGACCCGGCACTTGGCCCTGTTGAACTTCATACCATTGGCCTCGGCCCATCGATCCAGCCTGTCCAGACCCCTCTGTAGGGCCATCCTACCCTCAAGCAGATCAACACTCCCACCTAACTTGGTGTCGTCTGCAAACGTACTGAGGGTGCACTCGATCTCCTCGTCCAGATCACTGATAAAGATTAAAGACAACCCTTGGTTGCCAGACAACTGGCCCCAATAGTGAGCCCTGGGGAACAGCACTTGCGACCAGCTGCCACCTGGATTTAACTCCATTCACCACCACGCTTTGGGCCTGGCCATCCCACCAGTTTTTGACCCAGCCAAGAGTATGCCCATCCAAACCATGAGCAGCCAGTTTCTCCAGGAGTATGCTGTGGGAAACCATGTCAAATGCTTTACTAAAGTCTAGGTATGAAATCCTTCCTACCATTTCTGGGAATTCATTTCTTTTTCCATGCTGAAAATCAGAAAAAAATAATTAAGTTGTGTAATCTTGTTTCTGTGTAATAATTTCAATCTCTAAATACTTAGTAGCCAGTCAGTCCTTGTTAACGTGTTTTACTTTATCCTCTTTCGTGGCTAAGGGTTCACTTTGTTTTGTGGCTGTCCTTTGAGTAATTTTTTTTCCCCAGTCTTCCTTCAATGATGCAATGAGGCAACTAGAAATAAATTGTGAGCTCCTGTGAGGCAACTGGAGATACAGTATTGAGCTCAAGCAAATGCCTTCTCACTTGCTAGTTACTTGCCAGTACCCAGCTTATATCGTCCCACAGCTCTTGTCACATCAGTCTTGAGAAGATACAACAGCTCAAGTCATTTTACACAAGTGCCAGAGAAAAAAAGGTTCCCTAATATTTGCAGGACTTGTAATTCCAGTTGCAGGGTTTGTTTTATAAAATTGAGATTAATTTTTACAGTGCAAGATACAAGTTTGGTTGGATCTCTAGGCTAAAACTTATCTGCTTCCCTTAAGCAGTAGAATAAAGCCTGTGGGTCTTCAGGACTATGCCTTAAGGCTTTGCTCATGGCCTTTTGTTTAGGTGCCTAGAGAGGAGCTGTGCTCTTCCAGTTGTACATACATAGATGTCTTTGGCATCTCCATGAGGCTTATCCACAAATCCCTCCATTACAAATGGCAGTGTGATTACAATAGTTAAGAGCAAAAGTAATCACAAGTTTAAGTTGAGAGGTATAACCAATGTTTTTCCAACCCTGTGGCACTGCAAAAACACCTCCTTATATAAATTGCCTTGGTACACACTGTACACATCTCCCGGTGCTCTAGATATGAGAGGCAGCCTGTGACTGCACTTTGTTAGCTGGCAGCACTGAATACTGACCTAAATTAAAACTTCATATGCATAGGGACAGTGCCACATTCAGCTTTAGTTCGTGTGACCATGTAGGATAATGGGTTGCTATGGTGAAAATTGTGGTGATGACAGGCCATGTGATGTCAAGCTAATATAAGATGGTTTTAGCAAAATGAAGAAAATACATTGAGAGAAATATTAGGCAGATATTTTGGATGAATAATGCTCTTTATACTTAATGAAAGGAAATACTATTGTACCTGCATTAGTTCTCTTTGGCCAGTGAATCCAAACCAGATGGGGCTCATGTAAACATCTGGCCATTTGCTCTGATCACTGTGCTCAGAAAAATGGGATCTAATTGACAGAGAAGCATTGTTGTTTTATTTCATGCAGGCAATTTATAAATTTGCTGAGATTAAGTTGAATCACAGATACTCCTGTGAGTGGAAGAATAGTGTGTTTAAAGGAAAAAGAAGTATGTTCAGGGAGATGTGTTGGTCCTCACTTTTATTATCCAACTTTCCTAAATCTCCTGTTGCTACTTTTCTGAGAAGTATGAGGTGGAATGTTCATTGGTTTTCAAGATTTGTAGAAGTTCAGTGAAGCCTAGTAGATTCACACTAAGCTTTAATAGGCATTAAGATGTAAATAAGGGGCATATGGGTCCTATACCTGTTTTTCAAAGTGAGCTGAGATTAGCCTTATTTCTGTTGTGGGATCTTTTGCTGCCTGATTGTTCATGTAGCAGCAATTTTGAAAAAATGTCATACTATTCTAGGTAGGTACTTTCCTCACTGCTCATTTCATCGTGCTTACAAACCACAGTTTTGTGAATATTTTTTTGCTAATTTGTCTCTGCCAATACAATTGTGAGTAAATGGCAAGAGAGACACTTCAGTAAATGAAAGCAATTACTACTTTTAGTCCTGAGGAATGAAGATATTGGGAGATGTTGTTATCAAATAATCTAGTCGCAACAGAAAACTGCTTAGAAATACACTAAGGAATTAGTGAAGTATCTGTTGAGAGGGCACCATGACACTTACATGAGTTCTTTTATATTTGAATTTGACTTGAAGTTTTCGCTGACAGATGTTAAGCCATTTTCTATAAAGAGGATGCTAAAATGTTCTTCATGCCCTGCTAATGGTCAATTTGTAAAGTAATAAATTAACAGCCATGAAACAGGTATGTGGGCTGCGAAGTGGTAAATCTACTAGTTGTCTAAGGTGCTCAGCAGAAAGTGGGTATGAAACTTGAGTCTGTAAGAATAAGAGAAGCATGGAAAAAGTACAGAAAGAGCAGTATAGCATTTGAAGTATATTTATAATAATTGCCATTCACCTGTTAATCCCTTTTCTCTGAAGACAGCTACCCATAAGCTCAAAGTATTATGTCCTTTTTTTCATTTTCTTTTTAAAAGGATGAAAAAACCTCACACTAGACAGTTTGTTTACAGTCTAAGCTTATTTCCTGTCTTGTGAACCCTTAGACTGCTGGGCTGAGAGAAATGGCTGCAGGTTTCCTTTAACACTTGACCTTATGTCCTTCCATTCATCGCATCTTATTGTTGGTGTCATTTTCATCCAGAAGAAGTTATTTTCAAAGTTTCCTTTCAGCTTTTCTTCCTCTGGTTTCTAAACCGTTTTTCCCAAATGGTTTTTTTTTCAACTCTGCTGCGTGCTTGGTTGAGGAATGAATCTATTAAATCCATAATATATAGATGGCTGCTGTGTTGTCTCTTCTCGAAGCAATATTGAAGCACAAGAACACTGGTGGTGTGGTTTAACAACTGCTAGGAGCATCTCACTGATACATCCTAGTGCCTATTCCTCCTCTGGTGTTATGCTTGCCCTTCCGTAGTCTCTCTGGGTCCTAAGGTTGGCTCAGACTAGGGGTTTAGTGAGTTAAGACTCATCACTGGGAGGAACACGGTGTATTTTTTTTTGTTTTCTAACAAGCTTTTATTCCTTGCTTTTTCTTGACTGTCTTGCATCTCCATATTACGTCCAATTTTACTGTATATATAGTGTGTATTTCATTTGTTGGATAACTATTCTTTGCTTTCCTTTGCCCCTAGAATGATTTATACCCAGCTCTTGGCTTTGCATTTATTTTTATCTGGCCTATTGGTGTGTTCTTTATAGCCTTGGGATCTCCAGTGTGAGCTGTATCACCCCATGCCTGTGTGCCTTACACCAGGGGATGTTTGTGTGGGTGGTTTAGTTAGGTTTTTTGTGTGTGTGGTGGTGTGGGTTTTGTTGTTTTGTTTTGTGGTTTTGGTTTGGTTGTTTTTTGGTTTTGTTTTTTTTTTAAGGAAAGAGTAGTCTCTTCTGGGATGTCTAAGGTGTCTTCAGCTGAAGGGTGATGTGTGGCCTTTGCAGAGATGAGCCAGCATATCTTCTAGTGCTTGGCCTTCCCAGCCCTGACCCCAAATGTTCCCAGTGGATGCCTGGAGCCCCCTCTGAGTCACTCCATGTGGAAGAGACCCTATATCCCTTGGGGAAATCCCGTGGCAGTTACTACCACCATGGGGACAACAAAGATCAGCTAGTACCATTAAGGGAGGTCATAGTTCAGAAGTCTCTTTGATGACTACATAAAAAATCGTAATGGGCCATAATAGGCCAGAGGGCTGCATTTTTAGTTCCTCTCTTCTAAGATATTAATAAATCTGAGCAGCTTACAAAGAAAACTGTAGAATAATGCAACCTAAGGCACAAAATCTACTTTTCTACTTGTGTTGCTATCAAAGGTAGCTTTAAAAAAAAAAAAAGCTTTATCTATATTCTTCCCATGTCAAAACAAAACCATCTTCTCTCCCCCCCCAACTGCAACACCAAAAATACCTTCAGTAGAATTTTAACACAGAATTTAACAGGATTGAATTAGGGGAGAATTAGGCTATCAAGCAAACTGACAGATGGCTTTTCTTCTACAAAGAAAGCAGTTAAGTACAGAATATTGTGCCAGTCTCCAGCTATTGAAATATCATCAATTGGATTTCCCTCCCTTTCCTTCTCTACCTCCTGTCTTCCCATCCAGGCTGCCAGATTAATTCCCTGGATACACACATCCTGGGCTGCCGCCTTCAAAGTCTGAGAAGCTGGTGGGTGCCAGGTGGGGTTCACTGCCCAGATGCGTAGGGACAAGTACGGCTTTTTGATTCGTGCCCTGGTGGAGATTCTGTAACTGCAGCAGTACCCTGGTCTGTGGGAGGGTATCTGTCTGTCAGCTTGCCCCTGCGGTTGCCCCAGGCAGTGTTTGAAACTGGGCCAGTGCTCAGTGCATCTTGCCCTGTCCTTGTCTCATGGCTTTACTACGGTCACAGTCTCCTCCTGCCCCATCTTCCATCTTCTCCACTTTCTGCCGTCAGCTGTTTTTTTCCTGTCCCTCATAATAATTGTCTTATTCTCAACCAGTCAAGCGACTTCATTTATAAGGCTGAGAGGAGCAAGAACAAATTGAGAAGAGTATGAGAATGAAGACTCCACAATGTTTCCTTGATCAGGATTTAGATGCGTCATTGCAAATACAAGGAAGACCAGTAGTTGGACGAGGTATTCTTTTCATACAGCCTTGTCTCCATTGTGCTGAGATGAGTCAGTGGAAAAACCATAGGTTCTTTCTGCCCTCTAAAAACACTCAATGAAGCAAAGTTCCTTAAGGAAGGTTGGAAGTAGAGGTGCTTTTTGGTTTGTTTATTTATTTTTCATCTTCCAGAAGCTTATGTGGAGCAGAGGTGCAGACTTCTGTAGTGGTAGGTGCTTTATCAAATAAAAATACTACAATCCAGTCTCCTTTCGATGAGCAAAATAAATTGATTTCTCTATTCAGCCAGCATCATGTTGCATTTGGAGGACTTCGTAAACAGCATTGTCTGCCAAGTCTTATGTCTTAAAATTGTTGGAAACTAGAATATTGCTCTCAAAAGTCAGAGTGAAATACGTGGTTTAGATTCGTGCGTCATCCAAGTGTTTCATGGACAGCTGAATTCATTCTTGTTTGTAGACTGCAATGTTTTAAATTTGTTTTCAGAATTTTATTTGAAAGTTATTTAAGGTCAAGTACAAAAGTATTTCTTTGTCACTGCAGTGCTTCATGTAAGCTTCCAAGAGAGAATACCTCCTTAGCTCTTCTGATCAGAAATGTGACCTGCTGTTCACATTTTCCAAGATGGAAACTCCAAGTTTTTAGTACCTTTCCTAGGACTCTATTCAAATGGGCTCCCTTAGCAGTGGTTTGAGTGGGTGTCATGGCAAGTATTAGCTCGTGTTTGTCTTTGCTGTTAAACGAAAACTAAGGAGAGAAAATGAGAGCTGCTAAAGCTTGACCTTGCGTTGACAGACCCCTGGTGAGTGACAGTATTTAAAAGCTGAATGTCACAGCCAATCCATTCCGGTTGCTTCAGAGGAGAAAACATGAGGGAGCGGCCTCACAAAGAACACAGACTTATTTACAGGGCTGGGGGAAGGTGTAAATGGCCCAGAGAACTTGTGAGTCAGTCCTTTAGGTGCTGGTTTGAAGGCTGCAAATAAAGATAGCTTCTGAAAAGTCAGTGTTTGCCAGTAAATAGCGAGAAAGCTCAGGTACGCGCAGAGAAGCAAATACTTTCAAGTGGAGGGCAAAACTTGAACCTGGCGTGTGGTTTAGTTAATTTTCTTTTTTTCTGCTTGCTTCAGCAGCCCACATAGCCATCATTTCCCAAGTGGAAGATGCATTTGAAGCCTGGAAGAAAAATGATGCATGTGAATGATGGCAGATACTGTACTACTGTGATTATCGCAATTGTAGGTCCAGCCTGATCTGGCTCAATGGAATCTGTGGGCTCCCTTGGACTTCAGTGAGCTCTGCCTCATCGAGGCAGGAGGGAATACATCTTCCTGCCTCTGGTTTAACTCAGGAAGTCTTACACTTTAAATCACTAGCTGTATTTCTGTGCACAGGCCTGTATTTTTTAAGTGCCCTTTCCAATCATAGCTTATATTTTCATATCCTTCTGTACAAGTGCAAAATTGGAGTAAAAAGAAAGGTTTAGGTTGAAAGTGGTTGTGCATATATATATAGTATTGTATACTAGATTCTTTCAAACCACTGGAACTTTCTGAACTTTTCCCCCCCAGCATTTGTCCTCTTCCCTGCACTGAGTGTTTTGTGGTGTTTTGGTGTCAGTCCCCCCTCCCTTATTTATTTTTATTTGATTTTTTTAGCATTGCACACAGTACTCTTGCCATTGCTTAGGTCTGGAAGACATTACCGTAACCAGAATTTGCATTGGGAATAGATAAAGAGAATAGCTGTTTTAAGCGGATATTCTTGTTTCCTGTACCAAAGTCTCTTTTTCCCTATGACCTGACATGAGATTGAACACTAGCAGACAAAATGATATGAACCAATGTGTGTCTAATCTGAAATACAGGAAATACAGAAATCTCATACTATTTTTTTTTTCTGTCCAGGGCCAGTAATCTAGTTCTAGATTGCATTTATTTAATAAGACTTTTTAATTTTTTTTACTTCTCTAATATTAAAAATAAACTACTTTCAGTAAAGCAAACAGACTAGGCAAAGCTTGTATGATTTGGTAATTTATCAAGTGTGGCTGCCAGGGAATGGGACCCAAGACTTTCATCAGCTGCTTTGAAAAATGTATGTTTGCTTTCATAATGGAGCTGGAGTGTAGGCAAGAGCATGAGGTATGGAGCTACCTTATCTCTTAACACAGAAAATATTCTTAAGAAAACATGCTGATATGTGCACGATCATAATTAGTAATTATGGCAATTTCTGAAAGAGGGGAAAGTCAAATGTAACTGAAAGGACTGCAATTTTTTTTCCCCTCGTGTAGAAAGCGCTACCTCAGACCTAAGCAAGTAAGGAAGAACAAGAGAAAACAAGCAGAAACAAGAATATGAAGTGAATTGAAGGTTTTGCTTAGCACCCAAAGTTACTTTCAGTTCTAGCATGAAAAATGTTAGACCTTGGTCCATTGCTAATATAAATTTAGCTCCTGTTCTGACCTTCTCTGTGGACTGTGTCAAATTTTTACCGTAGGAGATTCTGACCTAACATAAAAACCTAGTGTTAGTATGACATTAGGAGCTCTTGTGCCAGAGTCGTCAAACTCAATGTAGTTTAGTTTAGCTAACAAATGCAACGCGAATTTGTAATATGGAAGTGATTGAGGAGACTGTAAACTTGTCATTCAAGCTATGGCAAGAAGTAAAGTTATTTTCTGAAAATTCAGGTTCTCAGACTGAAAGTTGACATAGCAGGGTATGTACTGCTCAGGGAAGGTCTGTGCTGGGCATTGGTGGAACAATTCCTAAATATCGAATTAACATGATAACACAATGTACTGTTATTGCGCCTGCATAGATCACTACTGCTCTCCTTGCTGCTATTTCTTCCTTGTAATTCATATCCCAATTTACATGTAGCTCTTCCTTTCCAAATAGTGGTTTGTGGTGAAACTGCATTGTAAGTAGCTCTCTTTTACGCTACACTGCAGAAACCGGGGGCAAATACCAGTGTTTGAGTCTTTCCAGAACTTTGCATTTACAGTTATTGCTCTGCTTTCTGTATACTTTTTTTAGTGTCATGCCGTGAAAAGTTTTGTAACAAGATGATCACCTCTGCCCATTCCTGTCCCATTCAGCTGATGCTCCGTAGTGAAGAAGTGCGCTCTGTGATGCAAAGCTGCAGCCTTTTCCTGCAAACTGCTTGGAGCTTGCCTTGGGTATGAGAGCCTGTGGTATTTATACAGGCCTTTTTGGTTGCGAAACCTGTATGCGAGTGGGAGAGGGTTGCGGGGAGTGTAGGTTTTTATTGTGGCACGTATGCGTTGTCTAGAAAAAAGTTCTTCCTGTTGAATGTAAACATTTGATTTCTCTGGGCAGGAAATCTTCAGAGCGATCTTGAATCTCAAAATGTAGTAATAAGGATAGATAGCATTATTTATGAAAACTTTTTTGTCTATTTTTCATTTCAATTTTAGATTGTACTGTAAAACTTTTGAAAAGCAAAAGGTAGAACTGAGGTGTCAAAGCCAAACATTCTCCTCAATAAAAGTCTGCATGTGATCCATTTCACTTTTTTATTTCAGTGTAAATATAGATCAGGCATTTTGTCCCTCTGGCCCTCAACTGAAACCTCTTATACTTACTCATGCAACAAATATTCCTTTTACTTGAAAGCAAAGGATAGACGAAGTTCATCTTTTAGCATTCAAATTTCCATTTATGGTTGTTTTTTAGCAAGATTGAAGCTACAGGTCATTATGACACAGCATGCAAATGCTGTATTATTCTTACTGAAGTTAAGGGGAGATGGAATGTTTTTGACATTTTCCAGAATAGCTGCGGTTATGCTGTCTGAAGGATCAAATTTGGATGGGAGCTGCAGTGCCATAAGATGAGTAGGAAGAAGTACAATGACAGATTTTTGTGTTGTGGCATTTTAATAATTTACAGAAACTGTGACGTCTACTATGCTGACTTGGGAGTAGGTACCCATTTTTCCAATCCCAAACAACACCTTTGTAGTTAATTGTGAACTTTACTACATTAACTCTGTGATAATGCTGAGGCATTATCTACCAGAATAGATTTATTTTGGAAGGCAAGCTCTTGAGACACGGTAAATCTTCACAGTGATCTTTGACTGTACTGATTAACGCAACCTCTGTGGTCTCCTGTACTATGGGAAGGTGGGGTGAGATTTTATTGCTAGTCGTTGGCTCTAGGCTCCACACACAAAAGAAACCAGCGAACGGATTTGCTACAGAAATAACCGGTATATTAACATTTGCTTTCAGCTGTGATTTGCTGTTGATTGTTTTGTTAGACTCTGGGGTTTTGGTCGCAAAAAAATATTTATTACCGTGTGTTTATGTGCGTAGGACAGTCACCTCCCCTTCTTTCTGCCACGCTACAGCATTGGTATTCGGAGCTCGGCACTGCAAGACTGGAAATTCAGAGCTGAAAGTGACTTCCCTGCAAACATGCCTGTGCCCCTGCCGGGGATGTTGCTGAGCTTTGCCAGACTTTGCCATTTCGTTGTGACCGCTGGTATCCCCCAGAAGCTCGGCAAGTGGTGGCAGCGGCAGGTGCCACTGAACGGTGCTGCTGATCACACCGGTAGCTGGACGCTGCACGCCGCCGCTTCATGCTGCGTAATCGAAGTTACCGAAACAGACTGGGCAGGGGCATTCCTTGGTTTTCAATCAACTGCACACCCAGGCACTGTGCTTCCTTTAAAAATACAGGTATTGAAAAAGTCTTGGTTATTCCTCACATAACTAGTAATAAAGGCAAGAGAGTCGCTGGGAGCTGGAGGAAGCAGACCATGAGGTAATTCTAAGGGAAGACAGGTGAGAAATTAGAGGTAGCAGTGATACCGAAAAGCCGGTTAAAATACACTCTCTAAGACTTAATTTGAAGTTTTAGAAAGCAGGCATTCTTTATTACAGCACTAGGTGCACGGGGGATCGTTCCACCTATCGTGCACACCCAAGCTTCTTTAGGTTACATCTTAAATGTCAGTATCTCATACATATTCATAAACAGGTAAACCTTTCCCCAAAATAGGTGGTATCTTTCAAGAACTAATTATCATAAAGTTCACTCCTCCTAGCGCAGGCGCAGCCTTATCTGGTGGTCTTCTTCGGGGGTCTTCTGGATGAAGGCTGGCAGTCTTCCTCACTGTCAACTCTTCACCTTTTCCAATTTGTAGCATTGTTAAAACAAAATGCTGGTTTCTTCTGGTTATCTTGCTTGTTAGCTGCCCTGTCTGTCGTATATCACATAGTCTTTGTCCTTGGTTTAGTCATTCGGGTGATAAACCATCCTTTTATCTTGTAGATTCAAGCTCTCAGTTCCTCCCATCCTTGGGCCTCAGTCTCTGTTTTCATAGACCAGCAACATTTTAAGTTCATGTTATCTTTTGGCTAACTACACAGTATAGTCTATTATAGTTTAACTTTATGAACTAGTTTATCCCTAAACTATATTTGTCATTCGTTTTCTAAAATACATCCTATATCATAGTAAATGCTTGAAGAAGTGATTACATACAATGCAGTTTATCTGAAGTAAATAAAAAGAAGTCTTGCTGTTGATTTCAGTTACTCTCCTGCAACACACTTTGGCTTTTGTAT
This sequence comes from Burhinus oedicnemus, assembly GCA_008921705.1. Taxonomy (NCBI): domain Eukaryota; kingdom Metazoa; phylum Chordata; class Aves; order Charadriiformes; family Burhinidae; genus Burhinus; species Burhinus oedicnemus. The sequence goes on along the minus strand of VFFE01008900.1, from coordinate 282,670 downwards.
AAAGCTGAGGGAAGGTTAATTTGACCGTGAACAAAGATTTATGGACATGGATAATTGCTAGAAGCAACTGTATTCATTTTCTAAAATACATTCTATATCAGCAGAGGTATGGGAGGAGAGGGGGCTCTGACATAAACTTCCCTCGTCTTAGCTTTGCTGCTGAGTTGCAGGAAATTTAAGAAGTACACTGCAAACTTCAAGTAGTAAAATGCAATAGCTCTGGGTACAGTGACTAAGACATTGTCGTGGTTCAGCCTCAGCCGGCAGCAAAGAACCAGGCGGCCGCTCGCTCAACCCCCGCCAGCGGTGGGGGAGAATGGGAAGAAAAAGGCAAAACTGGTGGGTTGAGATAAAGGCAGTTTAACACAACAGCAAAGGAAAGAGGAAAACAACAATAATAACAGTGACGGAGGGATGTACACACAGGGTTACTGTACCAGTGCTCACCTACCGGACCCGGGCAGCCCCAGCCCGCTCCCGAACTGCGCCTTCCTCCCCCTCCTCCCGGCCAGTTCCCCCCTATGGACTGGGCATGTCTCACACGGTATGGAATACCTGTGTCCCAGGCCAGAAAATTAACCCTATCCCCGCTGGAACCAGGACAGACATGAATTCCTGTTTGGGGCACACATGCTCTTTATGTGGAAGTGAAGCATTGCTTTGTACAAATATTAAGTTTGCACAATATTATGTAAAAGGCATCAGCTTTATAATATTCAGCATTATTTCCATCGATAGGTCTCAGTGTACTTTGCAGAGGAGAGGTGGACCAACTTTTTTCTTCTCCAAACATGTGGCTTTTGAAAACAGAGTAATGGTGTCGTATCAGTAACTTGCAAAAGGTGTCATGACCCGGGAGCTGCTCTGTGCACGCTGGACCCCAGGGCAGGCTCTGTCCTCTTCTGCCTGTCACACAGATCTACGTGTAGAAACATGCGCTATGTACAACAGCTTTCAGATACTTTACGTAAAACCAGACGCTGAATGGTTTTTCTATTTACCCTTTTGCATGGCTGGAACCCCCACTAATACAGGAAAAGAGGAATGAGAATTTGTACAGAAATGAGAATGAGTGAACAAATAGTATGTGGAGATGTGCTTTCAGATTGTAAAAACAATGATTGTATCTCCCTTTGACAGTTTCGCTGTGTTGGTGGGACCTTAGCCTGGATATTCAGACCATTGTGTAGTATTGTGATATGACATTTGAAGTTGGAACTGCTCACAGTTAAAATATCCCCATCCTCTGGAGTCCACCGAGGTTTTAATCATCTAATTGTTCATTGTGTCTGGAAAATTCAGGCACGTCCCCAAAGGCCTCTCTGCCCTCCCAGGGCACAGGAATCCTGCAGGTAGAAGGAAGGCAGAAAGCTGTGCGTGCAGAAGTACTCCTTTTGGGAGCACGCTGCTGAGCACAGGGAGAGATGCATGCCTGGGATACGGGGCAGAGAGGAGCAGGGTGGATGAATTGAAAGCTCTTAAGATGAGCGTTGCCATGGAAACCACTGCTTTTCCTCTGTGCGTGCAGAGGTATGTTGGATGCTTACCTCTTGCGAAGTCAAGCTCATATCTCAAATCTGTGATGCAGAAGCGCCTCAGAGGTCCCTGGGGCTGCGCCTGCAGGAGGCCAGCACTGCCTGGATAGGGTCACTTCCATCTCTGCAGCTGAGGAGCTGGCCCACCGCTTGCTAGTCTAACTGATGTCTGCCTAAGCTCTTACAGTTTGTTGTGAGAGGGAGCAAGTGTGGTGCCCTGTCAGGCCTGCTCTGATCCCTGCCTGAAAGCATGACTGAGCCTTGTGGGACAGGGAATCTGTATCCTGTTCTCAGCCCTGGACCCAAGTTCCCTTTTGTGCCTTATCCATCTGTAAAATAGCGTAGATAATATTTTTTTTTTGGTGCAAGTATGTCCTGGTTTGAGCAACACAGGACTAATTTATTTTCTAATGCTTGGGAAAATTGTACTTTTAGAAGACTCTAGCATCCGAATTTGTGAAAATATTTACTTTATAGCCAGCTATGGTGTGTGGGTGTCAAGGTCTCGGTGTTCTTGAGCTCACCAGGTGCAGGGATGAGGAGGAGCGAGACCTGGGCACTTGACCCAAGCTGGCCAACAGGATTATTTCATACCGTGAATGTCACATTCAATATAAATTAGAAAGTTTGCTGAGGAGGGGGGCTCTCCCTTGATGGCTGCGATCCAGAGAACTTCTTGCCCTGGTGCCGGACCCCTGAGCCCTTCCCTTCCTCCTGAAGCCACAGCGCTCGGCAGTGTCCGACATTTGCTGTCCACTGCTGGGAGTGCACGGCTTCCCACAGATAGAATGGGCTGAGTGTAATCCCTGTTTGTTTTATAGTGGTATCACACTCACTATGGGTTCTTTAGTGTTATTATTGTTAATTATCTAGTCTTATTCTATTAAATCTGTTTATATTTCAGCCCCTGGGTTTCCTTGTTTTCTTCCCAATTCCGCCTTCCTGGGTGGGGACGGTCCTCAGGTGACAGAATAATTGTCTAAACGATGATAAGTTGTTCTGGGTTTCTCAAACCATAACAAAGTACAAAAAGATCAGGCCAACAATATTTGTGATTCAAACTGATAAGAAACCCTCTTTAAAAACCCCTAAGTTAATCAAAGAACGGGCACAACACCTCAAGTTGCTACATATGCTGAAGAAGAGGCATCTGGTACCTCCTTCTGTGCCACTGCAGTCACGGAGGGTTTGCATCGCAGGATTCCTCCTGGTAACCCAGGTGCGAGCTTATTTGCCAAAGTAATCTTAAAATTCCTACCCACTCTATGCAGATGTTTTTAATTCGCTTAATTCCCGTCTGGGACACGGGACACATGGGGGGGTGGGGGGCGTGTAAGAAGGCACTGGAAGGTGAGTTAAGGAGGCGCTGGGTGAATTGCCAGTCATAAACATCTCCTGGAGATGTCCAGGCCTTGCCACGGGGCAAGTCAGCGTGGCATAGAGGACCTGTGCCACACCTCAGAGGGGCACGGAAGAGACAGGAACTTGAGTTCACATTGTGTGTCCCACAGGACACGTACACTGAAGCGTCAGCCATTAATATTATACCTGTAGCTCTTTGATCAGATTTCCAGTTACTATTTTGTTAATTTTGTAGGTGTTGGAAGTTGATCTGTATTTATGAACTGACATCTGTTGGGTTCAGGCATGTAAATGTACTTGAAAAGTCTCAGTTCTGGGTTCATTTGCTCTACCTACACAGTACTGTATGCTATCTTTGTGCTTTGCTTTCCTGAATTTGTCTTGGAATCTTTTTAAATGATTGATCCTTTTTTCTTCTTGAGGTTTAAGTCTTGTTCTTAAGTCTTGTTCTTTCTTCTCCTTCTGTTAAAGAAAATATCAAAGTCACCAAATCAATGTTCTGTCTACAAAGCTGGAATAGCACTTGCATCTTTCTAAAATTGTGTGGCCCGTCTCCTTAGTTTTAACCTGATGCAGGTAAAAAAAAAAAGTTAGGCTGAAAACATGATTAGGTGCTATGTTTACTGAACCTTCAGAGTTCCCTCTTTTAAAGACTTTTATTCGATAGAGAAAATGAAATCTGGAAGTCTGAGAGAAGAATTGGACTCCAAGAGCTGGAATTCTATGAGGAACTTTGGTTCTTGGATGCAGTTCTTGTTAGTGTACTGGATCTACAAATCTTTGCAACTTCTACAGAGAATCACTCCTTTTAGAAAGTATTTCTTTGTCTCTGTTCCCTGCGTTTATGAAATGGAGATCTTGTACCCGTCTTTCATCACACTAGAGGCAGTCAGCCTCTCGGCAGGGTAAGGAAAGGACGTTTCTAATTACTGTTTGCTTCATGCTAATACTGCTTTGAAATGTTGCTAGTGATAGAGCAATAGTTTCAAACCATCCTTTTGGGGTTTTGTGAGCTTGTGTGCTTTTGTATTGCCTTCTGCACTTAGTTTATTCCGTTCAAAGGTACAGAGAGAACAAGAGACCAGAATCCATTGATTTTTAAAGACTAGGATTGCTCTGGGAACAGAGCAGAGCAATTTGGCGAGTGACATTTACAATGAGCCTCAATACACAAGTCTTAAAGTTCTCCCAGCTCAGAGTAGGTGTAAATGAGGGAGGCGTGACGACTGTGAGATAATTTAGTCTCTTGGCACCCTTCTGTGATCTCCGTGAAAACTGTTATGAAATCTTCTAGTTGAATTTATATTAAAAAGTGTGGCTGCGGATGTAAATTTGGAGAGTCTGTGTGCAGAAATTAGGACCCATGTATTCCTTTAACAGGCATCGCACTATTTATGGGTCGTCCTTGGGAGGACTCTGAAAGAGTAATAATTGCTCACTGTTTCTGTATAATAAAGGATGTTTCATGTCCTTTATGCAATGTATATTACATCATTGTAGAAAATCTTTCAGAAAGCCGGTATTTTAGATGGATTCATGATAGCGAGGGTACAGAACTGTAATTAGCATGTGTTGACTTAATTGTTCTGGAGGGCGATAGGGGTTCAGATGGGAACTTCAGTCATTGCTGCTTGAAACAAGGTTAGATAATTGTTTGTTCTGGGAAAGTATAAAGCTTGCAAGATTGGATATTTAACGTCAAGGTTTTCATTGTCTGGGGAGAGATAGGGTATTATGTAAAAGTGAATCTGCATAGGAGAGCGAAGCGGTGAGTGTGCTACCATTGTGAAATGCAGAGATGTTTTCTAATAGAGGAAGCAGAAAACAACTTTTTTTTTTTTTTTTTTTTTTATCAGGGTGGAGGTTGCTGAGAGTTGTGGACGATGGCAGATGCGGTTTTATTGTGTTCCAGCTTAATGATGCAGCGCAGGAAAAGTAGTGCTGCATCAGAGCTACTCTGTAATCGTTCATCAGGGTCAGGGGAAGGGTGTTCTCCGCAGCGGGAACACGCTGTGCCTGAGCTCCAGGGGGATGTCACTGGCCAATATACGAGCGTTCTTCCAGGGCGATGCTGCATAAGAAACGGGAAGAAGGGGTAAACAATTTGCTGCTCCTGGAGCTTGGGTTCCTGCCGAAAGGGATTTGAAAGACAGTTTCATTGCACAAAGGTCTGTCGTCCCAGTGCAACTTGTTTAATTTAGCACACTGACAAATACATATAAATGAAGATGCTGAGGTAATATGCAGGTTATTCCCTTTTCCTAAGAATGCCAGACTGTGTAATTTTGAGGAAGCACCTTAGTTCTCAATGGATTTCATGAACTGGAAATCTAGACACACAAAAAACCTGGGCTGTGGCATCACACCTGCCCTGCCGCAGACCCTTGGTGGTATTTGTCGTCGTTAAGAAAACAAAACAGGACTGCAAATGATGTAAGTTCAAGTGTAGTAGCAATAGCTAAGAAAACTACACTGGAACAACTTTTACATGGAGGAACAGATGGCCAAACAAATACTGTACTATTAGAAGTAACAAAAAGAAGTATTGAAGCTGGTACATCGAAGTCTTTAGAGTAGGGGTCTAGAAAAAGGAAACCATGCTGGCTCTGACAATAAATTGTTCTGTGACCTTGAGTGAGTCTCAGTAAACACAAAAAAATTCCAAAGACATTTCGATCACGCAGATTTTCAAAGAGATTGGATGGTTATACCTATCCTTAGAGATTCCCACCGATCTCTCACCAAAGGAAAAACAGAGGATTTAGCACTCCTGTATTTTGAGGAAACGTAACTAGCAAAATAATGCTGTAGCTTGGATCTCTTCAGTCGCCTATGGAGAGTGACTAGATCAACCAAGTAAATGACACGGGAAATTAAGATGCTAATGACTTACTGCCATTTACAGAAGAAAGCATTCAGTGATTGTTTTCTCTTTGGTAGAATTTCTTCCAAGTTAGGAAAGTTTTTGAGAGACAAAGTACTCCATCCTATTATCTGAATTCAAGGCTATGATCCGAAGGCTTACGCTAGTCCAGAGCACACTATTTACTAGCTGATTTTGCGGGGTTATCTTCTTCACATTGTAGTATGAATTTTTCATTGCAGTAATGTAGCATGTGAGTAGGCTGAGCTGAATACAGTGAAGGGCCATGGTATTTTGTGGAGATCCCCTTGCCTGTTGTGCAGAGAGAGAAACTCGGGGAATGGTCTGCTTCTGTAAATGAACCTGGGTGCAGTGATTTTTGGCACTGCTGTACTGATTCTGTGTTAGTCAAGAGGTAGGGCTGGGCATTTGTTCTTAAGAGACCTGAATTTGTATTCCAGGGCTGGATAGGTAGTCACACAGAATACTTTTTGGAGTGAGGGACCACAACCTAAATCCTTGCAGCAAAAGTACTGTGATCTTCCTCTCCACCTGTAGAGCCTTGCAGAGTAGCATGTATGCTAAGACATGGGAGACATGGGGTCAAACCTTGCCAGGAGGGGCAGGGATTTGAACTCGGACTGCCCATGGCTCTGACAAATGGGAGCAGGGAACATGAGCAGACACGCACCTGGGTGCTACATTCCCATGTCACTGACTTCTCTCTAATGGCACTGTAAAGCACCAGCGTAGTAATGTGTTATAGGTAAAAGGCACTATTAAACCCAGATTTTACTCCCTGCCAGTGTCCTATTATCCAGCTGTGTTAACAACAGAAATGCATGATGGAGTTGACTTAAACACCATCTGGGGGCCAGTTTCATGACCACAAGACAGATATGCAGAAGATAATCTTCTATGGCCGTAAGGAATTTTCAACAGAAGCCTAGTGAATAGCTTGCTAAAATCCTTGTGACATCCTAAAAATATTTGAGGGAAGAAGACTGATAAAGTACGATGGGTCATGGCTAAAAAGCAGCCTTCCGTGCAACGTGTAAAACTCTTAAAATCAATTAAAAAGCCTTTGTAAGTTCGTCCCATGTCAGAAAGGCTGGGCTGAAACCTATCAGGGAGCAAGTTGTAGGGCTCTGAGTCAGATGCATCCAAGGAATAATAATAGCATTTAGGAACTCCAGGGAAATAAAGAACTACAGTAATTCAGTCCCCAGAGGAATACAAAAAAGGGATGGGAAGGAAGAAAAGAAAAAGATGACATTTATTAGTAGCTCGACATCCTTTGTCCTGAGGGGCAATTCTTCCAGACAATGTCATGTAGATGATAAATTTATGCTTTGCAAATTGTTCTGGAGACCATTGTTGCTTTAAAGAGAGATCTCATTCCAGGCATTTCCTTCCACAGAAGTACAGCTTGTGCAAATGAGGAAATTTTTGCTTTTTTTAGTGGAACCTGGGGAGCCTGTTTTGTAATTGGAACAAATGCAGGAGGGAATCCCTAACGCTCACTACACCAGTTATTCAGTACAGTGCTTCCTCTGCTACCAAAATACCCGTGTCTGACCTTTTCTGAATCTTGGGGAAGGGGCTGAGCATCTGCTCAGCACTGGTAGGAAGAGAGATATCCGGAAGGTAAGATCGTGTACGGTTGCACCGGTCTGGAATGCGGTTCTGCTTCTGTGGTAGGTTTCTAGTACGACTTGAGGCAGGTTAATTGGTGTTCTGATTGACTTCCCCTGATGCCAAACAGCAGTGATAAAGCCACTTTCCTCACAAGGGTACTGTAATGACTAATGCTTTCTGAAGTATTTAGATGTGATAAAGGTGAGGAGTAGCAAAGAAATAGACGCTTGCTGGTTTGAAATGTATCGCGTACAGTCTGTGCTTATTTAGCTCTGGTAAATGAACTGTAGCATATAATAGGGAAGACCTGAAACTAGATCTTTTTCATTATTAAAGTTATGCGTTTCTGGCATTTCCCCCCCATCCTTCTAATATGCTGTTGTTATGGCAACAGTGTTTCTATCAAGAGATTCATATGAACTACTAAACCCTCCTTGCACTTTTACCTGTTTTGGCATGCTCGAGATACTTAAATGCATATGTTCTCAAGTTGTTTTTTTTTAACCAGAAGGAATTAAATCATAATTTTGAGCAGAACTTCACTTGCTCAAAGAGGGCTTTGCTGAAATCATCATATCTGCTGTTAAGCACTGGTGTGTTTAACACAACCTATATAAAAAATGCAATGTCGTATTTCCTCTTCCATGTTCTAGAGTTGGACAAAGAGGCCTCCACAGCAACCTCCTTACAACTTCTAATAGTCATGTCTGAGTGGAACAGTATCATCAAGTTCACACGTAACTTACTGCAAAGGATCGTATTTTCATTTTACTTTTGCACACCCCATTTATGGGCTCCTGCGTTCCCCTAACGGGAGCCTCTGGAGGGACGAGGTGTCTCTGATATCACAGGGTGTGCAGCCACGCACACAGCGATGTCAGAGCTAGCTGCTCATCTCCCCCAATAAACAATAACAGCAAAGTGGCGCTCTGACAGGATCATGAAATAGTCATGAAGAGTCCCAAAATAACAGATGGCAGTAAACTGTTATTGGGTCTCCTAACCAAAAGGAACGGAGGTGTGTGATATTACAAGCTTCCAGATGGCAGAATATGGAAAAGACAGCTTCATGATCTGCTCTTCTGAATCCTAACTGCTGTGTGTCACTAATGAATGAAAGGTATAATTATTTAGAGGAGGAGGGTGTTCTTCATTTCTATGAGTGGTATTTCACTACTTGGCTGTGTTAATTCAAGTTGCTTTATGAAATATTTTCTGGGCAGATAGAGTAGAAGCTTATGCACAGTTCTGTTGTTAAAGTGCTTGGTGTGTTCGGTTATTTTCCTTAATTGTGCCTCAAATCTTAGTTTTTATTACCCTGAACACACCTGTAACTTTTTTCCTTCATGTAAAAATGTCTAGAAAGCACCTCATGAACAAATATGAAATAAACCGTGATCAAAACTTTACACATCTTAGTAACACTTTATACTGAGTTATGCCTTTAACTTTGTTATGTTTGTTTGGGGAACATTCCTCAAGATGGATTGCTTTGAAACAACATTTCACATGCGACAATTGCAGAAGGTTGTGACTGGAAATCCTAATCTTTCTACTAATTGTGTACTACAATGGGTCTTGGGCTGTATCTGCCTCTACGATATTAAAAGTATAAACTACATTCTGATAATGGATAAGTATATTTATTTTTATGATATTAGTCTTAACATAAACTTAGTGAAAGGGTAATCTTGGGCTGCCTTCATTGCGCATCACTTGCAAACTGTTTCAAGCGCAGTGTTCTGGGCATGCTGAAATACTCATGCATTTGGTGGGGTTTGGAGGGGAAATGAGGGCATGTTGATGTTTGGTTGAATTAAAAAAAATTGCTGTTACTCTAAGCAAACGCATCTGAAGATATTTACCTGCTCTTGGTTTCATGAGCTGGGTAATTTTTAGTCTCTACTAAACTAAATTTTTAGTCTCTGCTTGCTTTTGCAGCTAGCAAGCTGTTACTAGCACCGGTCTCGATAACCAGCTTCCATGTCGCTTCTGTGAATGGTTTCAACCTGCAGGAAGCCCTCTAAGAGAATGTACTGTCTTTGTCTGTTGCTCTTCGGCCATGTCTATATATGCGAGTAATTTAGTGCACTAGCAGTGAAATGAGATGAAAACAGTTGGTGTGGGGCCCCTACCTCTATCTACATTGTGTGCCGCTTGTCAAGTTCGTTTGGGACTAGATTTAGCCTGGTCCCCTGGACTGACTGCCTCCTGTCAAATGGGCTTCAAAGCTGACCAAAGGGTCAGGCGTTGGTTCACACTCTTCCGTACCGGTGAGGCTTGGGAATGCAGTCACTGAGTGTTTTTAGAGGTGGTGCTGTTATTGTCCTCATGCTCTGTAGGGTTCTGGGCTGTTCTGCAGGCCTGAGGTGGGAGCAGCAACCTTCAAGGCAAAATTTGGTGCAAATATTCTCGACTTCTGTTTATCAAATGCTCAGTATTTGTGGATGATTGCTAGGGGGGGAGATGAGAAGGTGATTAATCTTGATGGTGTTTCTAATTCTTAGTATGCTCTCTTTCTGAGGTAGTTACACTTAGGTGTTTGCACGGTAAGCTGTCTACCTGATCACTTATTCGGTTGGGTTTTTGCTCCTCTGTCCCCCAGCTATGTCTCCACTGAGATACCTTGTACTTTACGTTGCCACCTTGTACTTTACGTTGCCACCTTGTACCCTGTGTTCTGTCCTCCATCACACACCACTGGAAAAAGCCTTATTAAGGTGCTCTTGGATACATTAAACATACAAATAGGGAAAGACAGGAAGGTGGAGAAAGGAAGATGAGAGTTTTTGTCTTTCAGCCATCATTGGGCTGCCTCCTACTGTATTGAAATGCTGCCAGGAAAATTCCTTCTCTATACAATGATTTTTTTTTTTATAAATAGATATGAGCAAGCTGCAACTGACCGTAGTGCATTTTGCCCAGCTTCCACACCTTTTTAACTACACTTTCTAGGGTTTTTTTGTTTGTTGTTTAAGCTAATACTTGTTTGTATAAAAGGAAATAAAAAGATCATAACCTGCTCTGATGGGTTTTTCCCCCCCTGTACTGGTCTCTTTACCAGTTGCACAGTGACATTAGGAAATGTTCATAGTGCACAATAAGCACTTACTAAAAAAGTAAGCTTTTTAAACCAATTCAATACAGTTCTGTCATTAGCAGTGTTCATCACTCATTGGCATTCATTAGCTGACCTGGTTGGTTTGCATTGCAAATTAATTTAATAGCCATGGATGGCTATAAATGTGTAATAAGCTATATCATTCATATGTAAATATTCTTTTGATTAAATCCATCTTCACTTGCTAATGCCCTAAAATGCTTTGATGTTTATTCTTCTACAAGTTTATGGACCAGGATTTCAGCCATGCTGCATTTTTTCAGTGGTTTGTCTGCTCCCACAAAGTCTTTTATTTTCCACTCATTAAAAGTGACTGTTGCAACACTTTCTGTGACTAACTAGGAAAATTGGTTCCCCGTATATCAGAGTTCATCCGTTTGATCAAAAATGCTGTTTTGATGGATTTCTTAAAATTAATTGGAACACTTTTTCAAAAACTTTTTTTTGTAGGTTAAAACTGAGATGAAGATAAGAACTTCTGAATTCTGGCAAGGGTGCTTTTTCACGTTCTTACATGCTGTTCCCAAGCCTCTCATTAGTGGGCTGTCAGTTTTATAGCCAGAAGGTAGCCTCCTCCCAAAAGAAACTGTGGGAATTCTGTTTGAAACTATCATGCTAGTTTTATTTCTATAGCTAGTGATTATAAAGATAAACTTTCATGTTAAGAAGTACAGATGACTTAAAGGCTAATTGCCATCAGTTTACAAAAGCCTTTTAATTTTCTACTGCCTGTGGGACCTAGTCTTTAAAAGCTGTCCTGAAGAATGCAAATACTCATGAATGGATTTCCTTACACAGCAATGTTGTTGTGTGCCATGTCACCTAAGACCAAGCCGTACTTTAGATGCTGGTTATCATGCTAGTGATTCAGGGACTGGACAAATCAATTGCTGCTGTCAATGTCTATTGGATCTTGCCCTGTATCTTAATCGAGGAGGCTGGTTCATCTTGGATCCTCGTGGCAACGTGCTACAGAAAGACAAGTGTCTCAGCTGGCTGCGGCCAAAAGGCATGCATGCTTTGGTGTAACAGACCACCAGAAGGCATAAAGGATATAAGAATATAATTCTTCTAATCTCAGAAGAAACTCATCCTGATTTACATGATGTAACAGAGAACAAAATCAGACTCTGAATGTCTTAGGAGACGTTATCCAATTAGAGAAAAGGTCGGGTTTGCACATTTACTATCTATAATACTATTTCCCAGTTACTGTTGGTCAGACCTTTGCGTGAAATGCAAATGGGCATGTGGGGGAGTGAGAGAGAATGTCATCTCATAGAGCATATTTGAGCACGAATAGAAAATTTCCACAGAGAATAAATTCAGAGCAAATTTGTCCGTTAGTCACTTACCCCTGTTGCTTTTCCAGCTGCCTTTCATCTCCTCACTTGCATCTCCTAAATATCTTTTCCTTATGTGTGTAATTGTAAAAAGAATAAACTTAGGCTATCAGTAATGCCTTCTTGAGAAGAACAACACTTAATCTGAATTAATCCATGATTCCAAAAGAAGAGGAAGCAATAAATGTGCTGTCTTCCTGTCTGAGAAATGGACATAACTATGCGGTAATAGATCCATTGTTATTAAGAGACACTTAACAAAACTGTGATAGTTTATCTTGTGAAGGCACAAGGAGCACACTTTAGATATAATTAGCTCTTAAAGTCCTATTTTTTAGAGAAACAGGTAGAGCAATCTTCATCTTCCTTAACACCTTTCCAGCTCAAGCTTCTCACAGGGAAAGAAATTAAGAAACTGTGTGTAGTGTCCTAGATGCACCACTTAATATTGCTTTACATTATGTCATATGATTTATGTTAGTACAGCTGGAACAGACTTGTAAAGAACTTGTGTTTTCTACCCTAAGAGACTGGGGAGAATAATGGCAAAGGAAACTAGCGTTTCCACAGTGGTGTAATCTGGGGGCTGTGACAAAGACAGACTCCTGGGAGAAAGGGTACAAAGCTAGCAGTGTCCCCTCCGGTGCTAGCACTACACGATGTCTATGATTGCAGCCATGTGATGGAGAGGACTCCCTCTTCCCGCCTCCCCTCGCTTCTTTGTATTGTCTCCTTGACTATACCAAGACTGTGGCAAGCCTGAGTAAGATGAGCCCTGCGTATATGCAAAAGTCTAATCTGACCAGAAAAAAAGCCTTGCATGTAATTAGGAATAGCCAAGTGCAAGTCTAAAGAGAAAATTGTTGCTAGCAAAACTCACCTATGACTGGGATAATGCTGGAAAACAGCTTGCTTTTTAGGTACGAATCAAAGATGTGTATCTGGGACAGTAACGTTAGATGAAGACTTCTTTCTGGGCAGTTATTTCAGTTATGGTCCATTAAAGGAGTTTCTTGCTTTATTATTTAAACTCTCAGGTCAGAACTACAGTGTGATGTGCGATTAGACTAAGTACTCAGCTGAAGTGCTATATTAGCTTGGATATGTGCTGCTTAGTGCGATGCAGTGCTTCTTTAGAAATCCCCTTAGCCTAGTTTTAGTCCTGATACGTTTACATGACAGAATAATAACATCTCAAGTACATAAACCAGTCTACTACCAAACAACAAACTACACTGACATAGCTGTTCCACTTCCTGAAGTCCCATGACCTGTGGTTTCACTCTAGTGTTGGCGCGAGGTGTTGAGGTGAGTTGTTAGCATCTAGAGTCCTTCACCAGGAAGAACAGGGTTTTCCTGCTGATGGTTGTTTCTTCCTTACCCTAGGATCTACTTGGGTTCCTTTTTATGTGCCTGGTAACACAGCTGTACACCTTTGCTTTTTCTTCATTGTCCTGCAGCTCCATGTTACATTCAAATTTACTATATATGGCCATTTTGCTCATGTTAGATACTATTTCTTTTTTCCTCTTTGTTATTCCTAAACCAAGTCTTTTCCAGATTCATTCTGCATTTCTTTGACTGACTAGTGGTGAGTTGTTCGTAGCTGTGCAGTTCCCAGTGCCCAGCCCGTGCCCCATCTCTAATCATTCCATGCCTGTACTTCTATACTGCATCCTGTGTCTACATTTCCCCAGGCTTCTGATGTCATATCAGGCTGCATTTCTCTATACCACATTCTGTTAGTCATAGAACCATGGTGGTACCTGCCGTGGTTTGGGCCAGATTGGCCCAATCCGGTGGAACGACAGATGCTCTCTCTCTCTCCTGCTCCGCTTGGGAGGCAAGAAAGAGAGAGAAAAAGAGAGACTTAAGAGTTTAGAAGGAACTAAACTACTTTAATGAAATATTGATAATAAAATAATAAAAAGAAAAATAATGAAATATATACAAAACCGTATCAAGCTCCCAGGATGACAGTCATGTCACCAGCAGGCACTGGGGAAGTCCCAGACTGGACTCTGATGGACGGGAACTGGATTCCAGATCTGGATTCAGGATCGGGATCAAAGGCAGATGAACAGACAGAGTCCTCCCAGGACACCGGCCATTGAAGAAAGAGAGTTGACCCTTTGATCCCTCAGCTTTTATACTGAGCATGAGGCAGATGGGATGGAATACCCTTTGGGTCAGTTTTGGGTCACCTGTCCTGTCCGCTCCTCCCCGCAGGTGTGACCCCTCTACACTTTTCCGCTTCCCACCCTCCAACGGGGCAAGTAACAAAGCTGGCTGCCCTTGGTTGTCATAGCAATAAGGATAAGCAAGAGCCTCTCTGCATCCCATTCCTTGGCATCAGCCATAAACATGGGTCTAATCACTCTGAGAGTGAAGTTTTCTGCACAACATGCTGTAAATTTCAGCAGTTAGAAGAGGTCTAGCTAAAAAGTAAAGTTACTGAACCAAATTGGTCCTGTTTTACCTCAAACCAGGACAGTACCATACAAAGATACGCAGAAGTAAAACGAACTAGCCAGACGCCTAGTCAATTAGAAAAGTTCCTGTTACAGCTAAATGAAGCTAAAACTGAGTTGCAGGCAGGTCAAGTTCAGGTGAAGCAAGCCTGAGACATCTCACTCCTGAGGCCCTGCAGACTCGGTACAAAGCTTATGGGCTGTTACTAGCCATGGCAATACGGTATCGCAGGGCTAGTGGGTTACATACTGCATTGGCAATAACTGGCTGTGATAAATAATAACTGTGATAACTGGCTTTGCTAAAGTAGGACAATTGTTCAAAGGCTATTTTGAGTAACATTTGTTCTTACAAATAAAAACAGCTATGGGAGGATAACTTCTAGTATTTCCACAGCGATTCTATAACCTAGTAGTTTAAATCTGTAAAACATCAATTTCCCCTGCAGTGTCATTGTTGATGATTACTCATCTGATCACTATGGGTTCCTAAAACAAGTATGTTCCTAAGAAAAATAATTTATCAAAGAAATTAAAGCAGTTTGTGTAACATGCTTAGCAAGTGCTTATCCAGTATGCGGAGCCTGAGGAGTTGCAGGCAGTGGACAATGGAAGGTGATGTGCGTAGGTGTGGCAGTGTATGGCTGGGCATGTGGTTTGGGAATTTTGTGCTTGCATACCAGCCTTCATTTGCTGCCAGGTCTCTCCTGACAAGACTTCTGCCGTGAAAAATGGGAGCGATATTTTAGTTATTCTCCTGCTTGGCCCACTGAAATAGCGGAGAGCCAGGAATGTTGATTTGAAAGTATAATGTTATGCAGTCACAGCAACTGATGCATCCTACCCCTATGGAACTGGTGTTAAAGTCTTAAAAAGACATCAGAAGAGCGGCAAGGGGTACCTCAGCGGAACATTACTTTAAGACAGGCTCCTTTCAGTTTCTTCTTCTGTCCCCTCCCCCCATTTCTCTTGTGTTTTCTATAAAAGTGAAGAAAACTTCCAAATAATCCCTTTCAAAAGCAGGCTAGGAAAGGATTACAGGGTCACCTCTCTTTTGGCCATAGCTGGTAATGTTTTTTCCTAGAACTGCTTCTCTCTCTGCCGGCTGCTGCTTCTGCATGTTGTTGGAAAGAACACTCCAACAGCAAGCTTTTGTCTATAAACGTCCAAAGCAAATACTTCTAGATCAATTTCTTTTGAGAAACATTAGAGTTTCTTCCATAAGCAATATCTAAAATACGAGATTAAAGGAGAGGAAGTATGGGGGTGTGGTGTTCAAAAGTAGACTTTCTTCAAACCTGGACTTCCTGAAGTATCTTTCCTTATAGGCTGCTCTACCTGCTGAAGCAATGACTGCTATAGCTACTCTGAAGGTAGAAAGCGTCTCGATCAGGCTGTGTTTAAGAAACATACCAAAAGGAGCAGGAGGACACAGCCTGTTGAGAATAACAGGAAAAAAACCCAACTCCAACACCAAAAAACCCTGCTGCCTTACTACTGCCTTTATGGGGGTCGATGGGTATTACCATTTCGTTTCCCTGAGGCCAGAGTAGTAAAACTGGGGGAAAGACTTTCCTGTGTTCAGCAGTTTATAAGTGTCTCTTACCAGAAAGACATGTTTTTTATCTATTCTTTTTGACCCTATTTAAGCTATTTTTGACCTTATTTCAGAACAGCACCTAAGCAAATCCTTGATGCCCACATAACGTTAGCTGTCCGGATGAACAGCTTTGAAGTATAGAGCTGACCTGCATTTTGGGGCCTGCTAGATGGAAAACTCTGAAAAAGTTACTTTCTTTTTTTTTGAGTTAATTTTACAGCTGAATGTGTACGACAATAAAATCTGGCAGTATCGTAGGCTCCCTGCAGCATTGTTGTAAGCAAGGATGCATCTGTTTTATGTTGAGATGACCTTCACTGACCTAAGATGTGAAAATGGCCATTAGGATATCCTGTCAAATGAGAGAAGATTATTCAACTTACAATCCAATTGTCTGTGGAGCCTGAAATTGTCACTCTGTGATCATATGAGAGCTCTTAAATGGCAAAGACTGTGTTACAGACCATTCTGAGCAAGCTTCAGCTTCTGGTAAACCTGTTTTCTGCAACCAGTTCTACAATAACCCCATCAGGAAAAAAGTGAGGTTACTCTTCTGTCTCACTGTCACAGCATCCTAAATTTGTGGGAGTTCTCCCGAAGGATCCCACGTGGCATGGCTAAGCCTTTTTTGGAACAGCATGTAGGTCGTTACCTATAGGTCTCTTACTGTGGTTTCTGAAGGCAATTTCATGCCTGACACACGTGCTTCTTTTCTATTGATTAGTAACGCAAAATGGCGCTTTGAATTTTTCTCTTCCTTTCAGGCTAGGCTGTATTCATGTGATCAGGAAAACAGCAATGTCTGCAATATGACTAATCAGGAAGATTTCTTATTTTTGTTTTGGCTTACTGCAGCCAAAGACTAAATCTATTAGTTTATTCTCCCTCTACTTATTTTCCCCCTACCCCAGGTAAGTGAAAACACCCTGGTATTAACTTCTATTAGAAGAATGGAACAGGTGAGTATCGTACACTGGAATGAATATTTTTATATAACTTTTTGCCAGCTCAGTACTCTGAGTGACTGATGATTTTGTTTAGAAATAAAAGTGACTGGAACTCTAGCTAATATTTCAAAACCTTTCACAGCACTTTTGAAATACTAGGAAGGAGGGAATGTTAAAGCTGCCATTTTAGCTGTGGGAAGTATTCAGTACTGAACTTCAAAATTATGCAAGTGCACTGAAGGAACGTTATTCGTCCTGAATGCCCTTAAGAGGGCGCTTACTCACTGCTGCATTGGCTTTGAACATCATCTGTTACGATAATGTGATTTAAAAATAATTTTCTGCTGCGATAGGTTAACATTTGACTGCAAGGTTTTTGGGCCAGTTATGGTTACTGACATCAGTGGATACAAAGTATACAACAATATTGCATTAAGTAGGCTTAATTTGTGTAATAGTTCTGTCAGTTTACAGGAGTGCAATTTCTGTGCAGAACAGCAGGTGCAGAGCGGTTCCACACCTCCTTAAAAGAAACAGCTTTCCCTTACACAACTGGATTCTGGTTTGATTTGGGGTTTTCTTTGGCTCTGCCTTTGCTTTTCTGTGACAGTCATCAGCTGTAATAAACTTCCATGTTTCATCCTCTGCAGTCGTCTTCTTTGTGAGTAGACTATCGAGTAACTAAGGGTGTAGTAGAAGACTCTGAAAGGTACAGAACAGCTGTGGTAACAAAATTGGGCTATCAAATGCCCATTTTTTTCTAAGCCAACAGCTGAGAAATTATGTTCTATTTTCTTAGAAAGGATCTTTCTGAGAAGTTCTGCCATAAACTGCTTGTTTGTAGTGATCACGGCAGCTGGATGGATGTGCCAATGGTGTCATCTGATCATTTTCTGCCATGTTTCCAGCGTCTTCATTTTCAGTTTGGCTAAATTAGCTAAGGTACTTTTTAATCCATCTTGATGCTGTTCCTATAAGGGACAACTGCCAGCAACAACTTGGGGAAATCTCTCTTGGCACAGAGCAGCCCACTGCCTACAGGCAATGCTGACCACCTTCATGTTATCTCTTACCCCTTCACCATGGCACAAAGCAGCACTGCATAGATGGGACATGTGAGAAAGCTTCCTACGTTGGATTGCTTATGTATGAATATGGCTCCATCTTCACAGCCTCTCTCATTTTTGCAGTTTCTGTAGCTGTCTGGTAGTGTGAAATGCCTGAGAGGAGACAAGCTGCAGAGTATTCATGCGTGTCCTGTGTTTAGAGGAACAGGACTGGCAGTGTATATTAAGGCAAAGCTCTAGGGAATTAATCTCTGCTTTACCTGTATCACTGATATATTAATATATATTAATGCTTGTTCACAAATAAAATAGGATTTTCCAAAAGATCTTAGTCCAGACCTAGATCTTGGCATCACAGTTTGCTTCTTTCCACATAGAATGTTGGAAAATGAAAGTGGCTGGTGTAAACTTGGCATCACTGTAATTGGATTATGCCATACAACAGTAGTAGTAATTTCAAAGTAAATACTTATGTAAGTTTTCTATCACAGAAATGAACACAAAGTTTACTTATGGCATTGTCTGGTTGGAATGAAAGGAGAGCTGATTTTTTCCCACCCTCCTTTCAGATTTGGCATTTTTATGTGGACTTGAAAGGTTGCTTAACTGGAAGACAGCGAAACTCTCACCAGAGCTGAGCTCTTCCACGCAAGTTGAAGAGCTGACCTTCTGTTTAAATTTTAAAGCCTTCATTTTCCATCTATAATTAATTCCTTTCATCTGAATCTGAAGGAGTCAGAACATGTCTCAGTGGCCTGTGCATAAACACTGTGTATAGGCCACAGTCTGTGTAACCAGATAATCACCTTGCAGATTCAATTCTGTAGCAACACGGGATCTTATGGTGATAGATATCCAAACACCACATTGTGAATTTATAAAGACATCACTGGTTATCATTTCAAAACATGCGGAATGCGTGCACTCTCATAAAGCTTTGTGGTCATACAGTTGTACAAGTAGTTACTTCTAGGCAGTGATGGAAGTTCATTTTATTTTTTTTTATACTCATTCATAAGTGAAATACAGTCTGTACATTTGTTTCTCTCACGGATGTCTGTGTGGCATTCTTCAGCTGAAACCAACTAATTTATTCCAGTGGTGTATAGGGGATCTGGCTTTTTAATAGCTTTCCATATCTTGTTAGCCTTTGTTTATATTCCTCTAGACAGAGACCAGTGATACTAAGAAGCACATATCTCTAGGATAACATCTAATTTTTGTATCACTAGACAGGATATAGCTTCTGATACTGGAATAATGATGAGGTCTTCTTTCTGGAGATTATGAAAGATTGCTTTGCCCCTGTATCACCAGGTAAACTGAGTCTCACAAAATAAGGACTACCTCTTCTGCCTGAGGTTAATTGAGGAAGACATTTAATTACTTTTCCATAGACCTGCAGGACTGCTATGCCTTTTTTAGGCCTTGACCATCTTATTGAATACTTTGGTAACAAAGCTGATGACAGCAATTCCTTTTTTCTTTCAATAAAATAAAAAATGATCTGTTTTAATATATAAACCAAACTTTATTATATCTATTCTGATTTGGTAAAGGGGGACACTTAGAGGTTTACAAGCTTCTGGAAATGCTTTGACTTCTATGTCTTTCAGAGGCAGTGGTTCTAGAGGTTTTGGCACAAAGCAACTTCTGCATCCCTTGTCTTTGTATTTTGTGGCTAATGCTGGGGAGATCTTGAGTCTTGGGTCTTCAGGCATTCTGGGCGTCACTGTTGGAAGTCCTTACAGGTGCTGCTGTGTGGAACTAATGCAATAGGTACATGGTGAATGATAGCGACAAAGCTGCTCCCTTCCTGCTACTGGGAAAAAAAGTCAGTTTAGGAAACCACGGGTTTTCTTAGTGCCCTGAGCTGACACCACTTATTTAACATCTGAGAAATTACTTCACTGGCGAAGTGACTGTGCGAGTGTCCTAGGTGAACATTTAAAGCTCTTGCCTATGTGTCATAGCAGGCATGCAGAAAGGAAAGGGCTGTTTCAATGGATGGCAGTGGGGACCTTCTCAGTTGTTTAGTAATTTTTTAATTATTATTCTATTATTTGGCTGTGTTTTAACTGTTCACATTGAAATTTCCTGTGTTGCTTTCAGTGGAGTTTTAGGGGGACTATTTCAGCCGAAAAGATCCTGCTGTTCACAAGTGGAATCCCTTCTAAAGGGAGAATAGGCTGGCTGTATCATATGGTTTCATAGTCAATATGAAATGGTCCAGGCAGAGAAGCTCCTGAGGAAAACTGCTGTAATTACCTCTAGCAAGCATGAACTGCCATCACAACTTTTAACTACTGCTAGAATATTTTCTACCCACTTAGTTGCTTTTCTTGTTAAAAGGCAAAACTGTCATCTTCTTAGGCAGGCTGACTTAAACTAATGTCTGAACCTGACCTTCTGGATCTCGTGTTGTGTCTTGCATGAGAGCTACTTCACTTGTACAAGAGGTTGTTTGCAAAACTCTGGAGTAATACACATTTCATCTTATGCAAATTTTGCCTTTGAAGGCTGTTCATGGCTTAGAGTTTAGCAATACAGAGTATAAATAACTAACGTAATGATACTAATAATGGAGTTGCTCAGACATTGACTACAGCTTCATTAAGCGAGATTACTCACTGTGATCTCTGCACTACAATTTAGGTGTTGATAATTTGACCTATTCTCTATTTTAATTTAGTGAATTTGAAAAATAAATTGCATGGGCAGAACACTTAGAAAAGGAAGATATTTTTCTAACATGTTACAAAGTGTTTATTTAAAATGACAAAAATTACCCTCATGTCTCTGTTTATTCAGGATAGACAAGCTCATCTAAAATATTTTTAAAGGTAATATTTTTATATTAAAAGCTTTCACTTTTAATTCCCCAGTCATAAGAAATCTCTCTTAATCACAGTTCTTTTTTTACAAAGTACATAATAATGTTTTTATGCAATAAATTTATTGCTAATCTTTCTTGTATGCATGTCAGGAAGTTGCAGTCCGGTCTGGTAACCAGCTCTGATATTGTTTCTGAGGAACACTCTGCTTTATAGAGATCTGTTTGCACACAGAATCAGTGATGCCAGATCTCTTGTATCAGCAAATTCAGAAGTGGAATCTGCCAGCATGTGTGATAAATTAACCCTGAAATGAATGAAGGGCTTTTGCTTTAAACATAACCCAAAACTTGACCAACATATTCCCAGTTTCTAAAACTTTGTGGTCTGCAGTGTAATCCAGAAATGTGACCAGAAGGTCAGCATTAGTTAAACAATTCGGTCTATACTGCCACAAGTGGAATGAAGGCTGTGTCCACCTTCCACGAGCTTTTGTGCTCAGGCCGTGCAAAGGAATGAGTTATAACATCCAAGTATAATGCTTATGATGACTGGACCAGCACTCCACGGGGCTCAGCTTTCTAAAAGATAGATCTCTCATTGCAAATGGCGAAGCTAATTTTCAGAGTGCCTCTGAGAACACTGCATTGGGACGATGCATTTGTTTTGTTTTGTGGCTTTCCCCCCCCCCCCCCCCCCCCCCCCCGCCATGATCCAAATGTTAACTTGTCTTGCATAGTTTAGCTCCTTAAGGGCTTCACCTGAATAGAGTATTTTGACATGAGTCTGAAAGGCTTATTGTAGTCATCTTCACAATGAATTAAAACACGTTGATTAATATGGTTACCATTAACTCAGAGGAGTGCTTAAAATGGGTCTTGATTCATGGATAGCTGTTGTACAATTTAGAACTTAATATAATTCTCTCAAGTTGGAGTTCTAATTTTTAGGCCATTCTGTATCTCATACTAGCTCGTATTCTTTTCCTAGCCTCCTTTCCCAATAAATAAATATTTTGGATCACTCCAGCAAAAATTTACAGAGGATTCTCCTCCTTCCAAATAGGCTGCACATTTCTTAATATTTAAACATGAACTAGATTCCTAGTCTATTACTGTATAGACAAAACTATCAATCTTCAATTATACACTTGACTAAATCATACCCATATGACATTTGAAAGCTATAGGAAGAAAATATGGCACGAGGTAGGATCCTGAATCTCAATTTTTCCATTCCTCCCGGACCCAGTTATTAAATACATGGCCTTGAATAACTTGTAGAAATATAACTTATTTTTTGTATGCTTAGTTCAACTTATTTTAACAAAGCTGTCTACTGCTGTTTTTTCAGCTAGCAGTCAGAAAAGCTATCCTTTCTCATGGAGAGTAGATTCACAGTGTCAGTCAAATGCCCCCACTCTGCGCTGGTCTTTATTTATAGTATTCTATCTGCTTTTCCATTGTATCAGCCCTCAGTGTGTCAGCTGGGTGTCAAACTGCTGAATTAATAGAAAAACTGTAGTAAAAAATAGTAGCTCAAAGGTGATAAACACCTCCACACAAATTACCCTCAGCACTAATCACTTAGGCTTTGTGAGAAACGGCACACTGAAATGTTCCCGAAATAATCTTACTCTGCCTTCAGCTTTTTAAAAATAGCCCCCAAAACATGCATAAACATCAGATGCCGTGAAACAGACCTCCCCTGCTAACTGTTTGTAGCTCTAATTAACACAGATTTACACAGTTAGGGCATTTGAATGCCTGCTAGTATTATCCGTATTGTTTATAAATGTGTGCTGTCAGATGTATATTGATAAACCTTTTCCTCATAGTATCAGCATTTCTTCTTTTTCCTCTGCTATGACAGAATTGGAAGTTTTCATTGTTATGACTGTTAGATTTGTTAAAACAGGCTGAGCCATAAGGTTTCAGGGCAAATACCTTACTTTTAACAGCAACTGGTGGTGGGCCTGCTTATGAACACCAAAATGGAGCTCTTATAGTCCCAAGATGATGGGGAATCCTTCAGCAAATTCACTTACCTTTTTCAAAGATGCAATCCACTGAACACGCAGAGCAGAGCGATGGCCTCTACCATTCCTCTTCGCTCTTGGAGAAGTACTTATGTTCACAAGAAGTCAGAGAGACTGTCTTGGCATGTCTGTGAGCATGTGGGTGGGACCCGTGCACAGTGTCTAAAGAATGAAGGAAAGATGCTTGAGTCTCCCTGCCTTGGGCTTGACATCGGTGACCAGGCAAAGCTGGCTTTCCGTGTTACACCAGTGACAGTGACTTTCCTTCTAGAGAATATCTGAGCCAGAAGCATGGTACCAAGAGCAATGGAACCTGCAGCATCTCTAATACCAACAGCGGTGGTCTGTCACCATAGTTATGTTTATGGTTCCTCTTATCTGTCCTGCATCTTACAGGTGGTTTTCTTTGCTTGGGCCCACAAGCTACACTTGGGGTTTGCCTGAGTTTTGAGCTCTTCCTTGCAAGAAACAATTTGAAATTCTTACACTGTCTCTTGTCTCCAAAAGCTTGATCTTGAAATTAAGCACTGAGTACTGCAAGATGTATAGTGAAAACCCCAAAGCCTGCAGTGGCAAGTGAGTAGCTTTTATATGTCCGTTCATATTTAGATCAGCTTTATATACTGTAACCATCTCTGTCTTCTTTACATAAATACATTTTTTTCTTCATTCCCTTTTAACCCAAGTTCATACTTCACTGAAGACCATTTTTTCTAAGTTTTCTAGCCCCGTACTCTATGCAATGTTGCGGCTAGATGCAGATGCATACTTTTCAGTATGTAGTAGTCATACCTCCAGCTTCCTTAGCGTATGTACCATGACAAATCCGGCCCTTGTGCTGAGTTTCTTCAGTGTTGCTAAATTCAGATCTGATCAGCTACTGGGTAGTTTAATGCACCCAGTGGTGCAGAAGACTTTTGGTTATTGAAGTCAAGCCAAACTAGCACGGAATGCATTATTTAACAGCTTTTGGGATTTTGTCACATCAGTCCACGACAGACTGGCTTGTATCACCTTATTGTCCAGGAATACAGATCAGCTAAGACCTTTTCCTCTCTCTTATTCCCTGTCTCAAGTGATGGCTGAAGGTTGCCAGCCTAGCCCAAGTGTGCTATTCACAGAGTGGTACTGCAGAATCCATGGATCTGTGAGGTACCCAAAGCTCCTGTAACACTGTATAATCATCGCTCATTCCTCTGCTGTCAGTCAGAGGCTGTCACTCTTGCGATGCTGACATACACCCACTGGGAGCCAGCGTCACACTGCTCAAACTCTTTCCCTTGTGCCTTCCTTGTCACTAAACAGCCAGCCCAGGAAAGGCTTTCGATTACTGTCACTTCGGCTTGGGTTTAGAGGTTGAAAGACTCTGCTGTCTGTTGGTTTATTTGTATAATAGCAGCAGGGATGAAATAAGGACCTGCTTTTCCATTTGCCCTTCTCACAGCTTCTTGCAGCTCAGCAGGAGTTGGTGGGATGTGGACTACCTGTTCTCAGTCCAGGTGCTCCCTGGAGTGGTGCTGCAGTGAACGCTCTCCTTGCACTGCCCCTGCCACAGCCAGCCACAATAGCAGTGAGTCCTTAGGTGCTCAGCAAATGATGCCTTTAACCATTCAAAGCTGATGTCAAGAGCTGTCAAGAGGAAACCATTTTGCAGCATTCTATTGTGAGTTTTATTGGTCCAGCAAAACCATAGGACTCCGTCTTTGAAAGCCACCTAGTAGTGTTTGTTTACCTGTTTGCCGCTGGACTGACGCACCAGTCCTCCAGAACATTTACCAAAGGCAAAAGACAGCCCCTGCAACAACTAAACTAGACAAAAGTAGCATTGTTCTCCTCTAACACCTGAAAAATCCATACAAGAACAAGCTACTACTAATGCAGCATTGTGCTATGCATTGGCCAGAACTAGAGATCAAATGCAGATTTTTTCTTTTTGAGGTCTAGGCTGATGTCTACTAAAAGATACACTCTTCTTTCTTTTTAGGTTATGTAATGGATTGCATGAACCCTCTCACATTCTTTCTAACTCGCATTATTGAGAGGTGATGAATTAATAGGAATATCTCTACAAACCCACTTATTTTGGTTGTTTTAAATTGAGAAATTACTGTCAGTAAAATTATTTTTTTTCTTTTTAACTTGCTTTCTACAGGTGTCTGCACCATCCCCCAGCATTTCAAGAGGCAGCCTATACTTGGCTGTCACATAACAGGACTTCCCTCTAAGAACTGAAATGATCACGGAATCACAGAATCACAGGGATTGGAAGGGACCTCTGGAGATCATCTAGTCCAACCCCCCTGCCACAGCAGGGTCACCTAGAGC
Source organism: Burhinus oedicnemus (assembly GCA_008921705.1). Classification (NCBI taxonomy): domain Eukaryota; kingdom Metazoa; phylum Chordata; class Aves; order Charadriiformes; family Burhinidae; genus Burhinus; species Burhinus oedicnemus. The sequence continues at coordinate 257,526 of VFFE01008900.1, read as the reverse complement.
AGGTTGCACAGGATGGCGTCCAGGCGGGTTTTGAATGTTTCCAGAGTTGGAGACTCCACTGCCTCTCTGGGCAGCCTGTGCCAGTGCTCTGCCACCCTCAAAGTCAAGAAGTTCCTCCTCTTGTTCAGATGGACCTTCCTATGTTCAAGTTTGTGCCCGTTACCTCTTGTCCTATCACTGGGCACTACTGAAAAAAGCCTGGTCCCATCCTCCCAGCACCCTTCGTTTAAGTATTTATAAGCACTGATGAGATCCCCCCTCAGCCTTCTCTTCTCCAGACTAAAAAGACCCAAGTCCCTCAGCCTTTCCTCAGAAGAAAGATGTTCCAGCCCCCTCATCATCTTTGTAGCCCTCTGCTGTCCCCTCTCCAGCAGTTCCCTGTCCCTCTTGAACTGGGGAGCCCAGAACTGGACACGGTACTCCAGGTGCAGCCTCACCAGGGCAGAGTAGAGGGGGAGGATGACCTCCCACGACCTGCTTGCCACACTCCTCTCAATGCACCCCAGGATGCCATTGGCCTTCTTGGCCACAAGGGCACGCTGCTGGCCCATGGGCATCCTGTTGTCCACCAGGACTCCCAGGTCCCTTTCCACCGAACTGCTTTCCAGCAGGTCAGCCCCTAACCTCTACTGGTGCATGGGGTCATTCCTCCCCAGGTGCAGGACCCTACACTTGCCCTTGTTGAACTTCATGAGGTTTCTCTCTGCCCAACTCTCCAGCCTGTCCAGGTCACATTGAATGGCAGCACAGCCTTCCGGTGTGTCAGCCACCCCTCCCAGTTTTGTGTCATCAGCAAACTTGCTGAGGGTACCCTCTACCCCTTCCTCCAGGTCATTGATGAATATGTTGAACAGGACTGGACTCAGGACTGACCCCTGGGGAACACCACTTGTCACAGACCTCCAACTAGACTCTGTGCCACTAAGCACAACCCTCTGAGCTCTGTCTGCCAGCCAGTTTTCAATCCACGCCACCATCCATTCATCCAACCCACACTTCCTAAGCTTGCCTGTGAGGATGCTGTGGGAGACAGTGTCAAAAGCTTGCTGAAGTTAAGGTAGACAACACCCACTGCCCTCCCCTCATCTATCCGTCCAGTTACTCCATCGTAGAAGGCTATCAGATTACTCAGACATGACTTCCCCTTGGCGAATCCATGTTGGCTACTTCTGATAACCTTCTTTTCCTCCAGATGCTTTGAGATGATGCCCAGAACGAGCTGTTCCATCATCTTTCTGGGGATGGAGGTGAGGCTGACTGGCCTGTAGTTTCCCACGTCTTCCTTCTTGCCCTTTTTCAAGACTGGACTGATATTGGCTTTCCTCCAGTCTTCAGGCACCTTGCCTCTTCTCCTCGACCTTTCAAAGATGATGGAGAGTGGCCCAGCAGTGACTTCTGCCAGCTCCCTCAGCACTCGCGGGTGCATCCCATCAGGACACATGGACTTGTGGATGTCCAGTTTACTTCACTGATCTCTAACTTCGTCCTCCTCAACCAAGGGAAAGTCCTCCTTCCGCCAGACTTTCTCTGTTACCTGTAAAGTCTGGGACTCCTGAGGGCTGGCCTGAGCAGTAAAGACTGAAGCGAAGAAGGCATTCAGTAATTCCGCCTTCTCTGCATCATCTGTCACCGTGGTCCCTGTCTCATTCAATAGCGGGCCCACATTTTCTCTAGATTTCCTTTTGCCTCTGATGTACTTGAAGAAACCCTTCCTGTTGACCTTGACATCCCTTGCCAGATTTAATTCCAAGGAGGCTTTGGCTTTCCTTGTTTCGTCCCTGCATAGTCTGGCAGCATTCTTGTAATCTTCCCAAGTGGTCCGTCCCTTCTTCCACTTTCTGTAAACTTCCTCTTCCCCTTGAGCTTTTTCAGAAGCTCCCTGCTCAACCATGCAGGTCTCCTGCTTGCCTTGCCTGATTTTTTGCTCTTAGGGATGCATCAGATCTTGAGCTTGGAGGAGGTGATACTTGAATATCAACCAGCTCTCTTGAGCCCCCCTACCCTCTAGAGCCCGAACTCATGGGATTTCTCTAAGCAGTTTCTTGAAGAGATCAAAGTTAGCCCTCCTGAAGTCCAAGGTTGCAACCTTACTTGTCATTTTATGCCTACTACACCTAATCCTGAACTCTATCTTCTCATGATCACTACAGCCGAGGCTGCCCCCAACCTTAATGTCCTCCAGCAGTCCCTCTTTGTTGGTCAGTACTAGGTCCAGCAGTACACCTCTCCTTGTTGGCTCCTCCACCACCCGAGTCAAAAAGTTGTCATCAAGACACTGGAGGAACCTCCGGGACTGTACCTGCCTAGCTGTGTAGCCTTCTCAGCAGGTATCAGGGTGATTGAAGTCCCCTATGAGATCCAAGGCCTGTGATGGTGAGGCAGCTCTCAGCTGCCTGTAGAAGGCCTCATCAACTTCCCCATCCTGATCAGGTGGCCTGTAATAAAGCCCCACAACAGTGTCCCTCATGTTAGCCTGCCCCTTAATCCTTACCCACAAGCTCTTGACTTTCTCTTCATCGGCCCCCAGGGACAGCTCAATACATTCCAGTTGCTCTCGCACATAAAGAGCAACTCCACCACCTTGCCTTGCTGGCCTATCTTTCCTAAAGAGGACATGGCCATGCATGACAGCGTTCCAGTCATGTGATCTATCCCAACATGTCTCAATAATTGCAATGAGATCACGGCCCTGCGACCACACACAGATCCCCAGTTCTTCCCATTTGTTCCCCATGCTGCGTGCATTGATGTATAAGCATTTCAGAGAGACAGATGAACGTGTAGTTTTTGCCCTTGAGGGGTGGTAGGCCTTCTGATTGTCAAAAATACTAGCATGCTGCCCCACAAGTGCTGGGCTGCTGTACGCGGGTGCCTCTCCAGCGAGCCCAGTTACATCCCTGTCCTCCTTTGAATCTAGTTTAAAGCCCTCTCAATGAGCCCTGCTAACTCTTGCCCTAGAACCCTTTTCCCCCTGTGAGACAGGCTTTTCCCATCTGTTACCAGCAGGCCTGGTGTCTTGTTAATCAAGCCATGGTCAAAGAACCCAAAGTCTTGCTGGTAGCACCAGTCTCGGAGCCAGGCATTGATCGGCTGGCTCTTCCTGTTTACCCCCTCATCATTCCCCACAACTGGAGGGATAGAGGAGAACATGACTTGTGCTGCTGATCCCTTGACCAGTCGTTCCAAGGCCCTGAAATCTTTCTTCATTGTCCTTGGACTCATGATGCTCATGTTTTGCTTACAAGCTAATCAGAACTGCAGCAGACAATGTTTAAAAATGACATTTATTGTGACGTTTTGCTAAACAGCAGATGTGTTTTTGCTCAAGCATGTAAATGTCAGGAAGCAGAGCACCTAGCAACCAGTTTGCAAGAGATTTTCAGCATGCAAAGAAGGTTCACGGAGCCTGTTGGCAGATGTACTTTCCTTAGCACTCAATAACTGTCCCAGCTGCAGCCTCAGGTAGATAGGCTGTCTTCCTCACCTTTTTTAAATTAGCAATCCATCTAAGGAAATAATATTGCAGCATGATAGGTGTGCTCCAACCAGATGTTTTCTAGCTAGGTCAGGTCTCTGAAACTAGTCCAGAGACCTTTTATGCAGGAAGGGTGGTGGGCTAACAACCTTTCAATATTGAATCCTCATATCGTAAGATGAGAGAAGGCCTGACAGACATCCAGTCCATTCTTCTCTCCAAAGGCAGGATTTGTGTTGCCCCTGACAAGAGTTTCTTTCTGAAAACTTCCTGTGATGGAGACCTGGCCTTTTCTCTGAGCAGTCAGAAGAATCACTGTCCTTATTGGTAGGGAGACTTTAGTTCTCCCTTTCTTCATAACTAACCTGAATTTTCCTTTGTGTAGACTTAAGCCTAATCATTTGGTCTTCTACTTACTATGGGCATGGAGAACGCATAGGATTGCAAGAGCTGCTCTTGTGGTCCAGAGCAAAGGTCCATCTAACACTGCTGTCTGCCTCCAACAGCAGTCACAGCAAGATGCCTGAGGAGGGGTACCAACAGGATAAGCATAGGTGATGCTGTCATCTTACAGATCCATTTTGGTGCTCAGGATTTTCTGAGCCTCTTGTGGCTTCTCTACCTGGTAACTTGCAGTGGATTGCTCTTCCAAGTTCTCAATTTGATTCTTTCTCTCTTTGCAACAGTTTTTTGTATTTTTGAATGCTTTTACATCTCATCCTTTTTCAGATGACTTCTCTTTAGACTGAACATTCATTTCATCTTCTGTCATAGGTCATGTCTTCTAGACTTCTGATCATTTTGTAATTGATCTATAACTTTCTTACGGCATAGTTTCTTATACTGGCCATATTACATCAGCCAAGCCTTCATGCATGCTGAACATGTACCTTCTTTATGTCCCACTTATATCTTATTGATCTCATTGTTAACATGCTGTGTTTACTGGGAAGCGTGTTCTGTTACAGATAGCATAATTAGGATTTTTGGCTGTGATTTAAGCAGGATCTGTGACTTGCTTTTGAAGATGGTTCTATTCCTATTGAACTAAAAGGGACACGAAAGCACTCGCTCTTCAGATGGCTATGTTTGAAATCTGTAACCATGGAGAATATTTATATATCTCCCTCTGTATCTGAGACCCATTCTCATTCTCACTGAGGTTATCGTTGGCACGCCCTGACAACGCTTGCAGTAGTCTTAATTTATGCTGAAAATGATCTTTTCTTTTGGATGAGGCAAAAGATTTTTCTTAACCACAAATTCCAGCCTATGTCTGCAAGTTTGGAAGGGATGCTCTTCTCTTCCTTTTTATGTGAAAAGAAGAGCTTGTGCTTCCCCACCCTGGTCGGTTAAGTGATGTGTTCCCTTCAAGTGGCATGTCCAACGTGTGAGTGTCACTGTGTGACAGTGCATTACAACGTATTTAGTATTGTGGCTAAAATAGGAGAAAGTAATCTATAAAAACCCATCTCCTCTTCACATTTTTATATATTTTGTTGTGGGGGACATTCTGTGAGTCTCCAGATGAGAGAATCATTGTGTACATAACAATACTTAAATGTCTAAAGCCTGCTTTGTTTCCTAAGCTTCCATAGAGTAAATAGCTGGTAGACTTCTGTGTTGTAACGGATAGAGCCTTGAAAGTGTCTTTTAGATATGCTGCAATCACATGAGGGCTGACGCTGAAAATCATACTTGCTTATGGACATTGGCCAAATAAAGATGTAAAGGGGAAATTCAAATGACTGCAACATTCAAAGAAATGTAAGTCTCACCGAGTCCAAGGGAACCCAAATACGTGTTTGGGACTGTTTCCCCTTTTGCCAAAGGAGCTCAGCTGTTCTTGGCAGGAGTATCGAGAAGCAATAGATGTGGCTCTCAGTGGTGCCAAACTGTGTCACAAACTGTGGCTCTCAGTGGTGCAATGATGGGACAGATGGAGTGATGTAGAGAATAGGCAACAGACAACAGAAAATGGGCTCAGTCCTGGATGTTGTGCTCCGTCTTTGTCCTTTGTCATGAAGAATATGTGAGACATTAATGAGTCAATAGGATTACTCTGATCTCTGAGTGTTGTTCAGGACTGGGTCAGTGTTCTGTACCTCAAAGGACAGAGAGCTCACTGAATATCTGTGTCACTGAGAAAGCTTTGCCTCAAAGGAAAGCAGTGAGGTGAAAGCCGTTGGAGCCAGGTGTCCTTATTCTAAGTGACTGCACGATTTGATGGTTTGTTGCTGGGCTGTTCTCTCAACAGCTGACTGGTTTAAGGTGATATTTTTTTTTAGAGCTGTGTATGGACTGTCCAGTAATATATATTTCTGAGGGATTTTTTTAAAGAAGGACTACATTTTATAGAAGAAAAAACCTGCTGCTTCTTTTTCAATCCCCTTTTTCCCCCTGCCCAAATGAAACCAGCGGTGAGAAAACTCCAAATTGATACCAGTTAGAAATCATCAGCATTGTTCTGAATGCTGACAAAATCTTGCTTCTCAGTGAGCTGCAGCATTTGCCTTCCCTGTTACAAACCCTACAAAAATGTAGGAAGGAGGGTAGTAGATCTGACAATTTTGTGGGTCCTGGTCTTCAGCAAGTACTCTGTCCTGGCTCTTACAGCCGTCCCAGCAGCTGAGAGTCTGTCCCAGACATTAGAAACTCTTTATCACCGCTCCTTTCAATCCAAATCTTATTAGCTTTCATTTGCAGAGAGGTTGCCCTGACATGGCAAAGATCATGAGCTGTATTTTTCAGACGCTGTTACTGCATAACAGCTGAGTTGGCCAATGTATCTTTAATTTCCTTTTGGCATCCAGCCCAAGGGAACATGCAATGAGCAATTTCCTCAAGCATAGTATCAGTAGGAAATTCATCTTCTTCTGAGCCAGCTACGTGATCTAAGCAGGGACAGTATGATTTTTCAGCTTTGATACTCTGAAACAGAAATTGGAATATGAAATCAGCCTCAGTACTCGGATGCCTGTACATCCCCAGGGGGCATTTCAAGTCACACAACTGATTCCTTATCCTGACATTTTCTTAGAATTTCCTTATACTGTAGCTATCAGTAGGTTGTTTACAGAGTACTATATAGTCTACCAAACCTGTGCAAATATTTTATTGCACGGGAAGCAGAGACAGTTCAGAAAACAAAACCAGGCAGGTATGGTATTATATTTTTGAGTCTTTAGAATCAGCTCCTCCATTATTATTTGACCTCCTTAGTTGCTAATCCTGATCTCTATAAAACCACACCTATTTTTCTGAACATTTACTTCACCCGTCATTAAATTTTAGTGTTTTTATCTGATTCTTATCTTTGTCTCTCTTCATATTCCTAGTTGCTAGATTGTTCAAATATCTCAAGTTTCAAAACCATTCCTCACCCTCTATTCTTCCCATTGATCTTTAAGTGATGGAAAGCTGTATATGCATTACCTGTGATTCCTTGGATAGATTTTTTCAAGATTTCTCCTGTGCTAAAGATTTTTGTACAACCTCCCACTCCACCTGCATCATTGTATTTCATAGTTCCCATGGACTTTTTTTTGTCTGATACAGGTTACTATTGTATTGCCACATTCCATGAGTTCAAATATAGGGATTACTTTACTGTAAGGAGTTTGCAGTAACTGCTACTGCAACTTAGCTGTTGTTCTCACCTCCTCCATCCATTTCTTTCCCTTCAGGTTGGATTTTTGTGGCTGAGACTTGCTGCCCGGGTGAATCCTTGAACCTGTCATGTGTCAGGGACAGGAATGCAGGTCATTATGATAAAAAATGAATTATCACTTTGCTGGTTTAATCTGATTTCTCTTTTAATGACCAACAAGTGCTCAGTACATCAGTCCTCAGTCCCTCTCAGCTGGAGTATTTTGACTGTCCATAATGCACATAATTTTGGGGATACAGAGACTTAAATGTAGATTACATCCCTCTTCCACCTCCTCTCTTTTTTTCTGCTCGTTTGGTGGGCTCCCCTTTGTGCTGGTAGTTTCTTGGGGGTTTTCTGGTCCTTTGTCACTGCTGGGGCACCCACCTAGCTCTGAGTTAGGACAAGTGTCATTGTCTTTGCTTGCTTTGCATAAATGCACTTTGCTTTTCTTGATAATCAGCCTTCATCATTAAAGTCTCCCTCCTTCATGACTCCTTCTGCTCTGCTCTTATCATATATTAGGTCAGATGGTGCCTTCAGTTCCTGGTTTTTTGAAACAGTTTTCTGAAGTCTTGTTTGGCTTCCCAAGGCATCTGGCATTTGCAGTCACACAGTGATTGTAAGTGTGTGTGGATGTTGCAGTCTGCCCTCCCCTTCCCCTGATGATTTTTGAGTCAGTCAACTTCGGCTGTATTTGATGGAAATGGTTGAAGAGATGGACACCTACAAATAACATATTGATGTATTTCCTGCAGAAAGGGAAACCAGCTCGTGGCAGATATTTTTGCTCCTTCTTGATTTCAGTTCAGGAGCACAGGTCATGCTTGCCTATCTAGTGTTTATCTTTTCCTCTGCATTATTTTACTTTCTGGGAACTTCATTTAGTGTCACTTTCTCGAAGGAGACACTGTTAGAGCGCTCTCTGTGCTGCGTCCTTCATCTTTGCTCATAAATGGCTGACTTACAGGTCCTTCTCTATTTGCCAATGGATTACATGTTATGAAGATGTTCACCAAGCACACTTCTGCAAGGCCTTCATACAGAGAAAGGTGAGCTCAGAATTATTCTTTGGTCACCTTTAATCTGAATTCAATGTGATTTATTGTCATCATGCTAGAATCAATCCTTGACTAATGCAGATGTGCAGACTAACTTGATCAACAGTCTATTCAGCTTCACCTGTACTGTTCCTGTCCTCTACTAGATGTTTCAGATGTATTCTGATGCAAAATTACATATTCATAAGTATCTTTTTAACCTCAAGCTGTTAACAATTGACTTGGTCCTTTTTATTTCAGAAGTTGTAAATGCAAATCTTTTTGTTCGTGCAGTCTATGTCCTCCACTCAATTAAATTGTGTAAATTTATGGTGACTTGTAAACTGAAGTATCATCAAGCCATATATGAATATATTTGTACTTGTAGCAACTGTAAATGTGTTGCCTTAATTTTTCAAAAATTAATTTCTACTTAAGGAAGGTACGTTCTTTACTTTTTCCTCCGTCTCCCTTTGAAGCAGATGACTATTTGTTTTATATTCTGTGTACATTTCCCCACCTAGAGGTAAACCCACAACTTTCGTTCATACCTCTTTGTAAAATATTTGAAAGATTGTAATTATTTTTCATGATTGCCTCTGAATGTTGTATATTTTTTTTGAGAAGGGACGTCTAAGTTAGCCCAGAACTCAAGGTGGGGCAGTCAACTAACTTACATGCATTCCCTTTCTCCCATCATAATAGTTTGAGGTTTTATATTTTGCTGTATGTTTTCCTCTCTACCTACTATCAAGCCAGTTTTGTACAGAGCGGTTTGGCTGCCCTTGCTTTGTTCTGTTCTCTTATTTTGGAAATGGCTCCAGCTATTTTAGAAGTTATTAATAATTTTGCTTCTTCAAAAGAGCATGAACTCAGTAAGAATGCAGACAGGGCATCTCTCCATCTACGATATGGGAGCTACTGACAGTAAACAGCAGGCAGGGTGAAAATAGACACAAGACCCAGCCAGTCTCTTTTGGTTAGAGTTATTTCAGTAGCTGTGGCACCTCTTCAGGACAAGGGGAAACCTACCTCCCAGCAGGACCCTAATCACAAGCCATGAGGGAATGGAGAGCAATAAGGGATTTTGTGCTGCTGACAGTTTCCTTTAAATTCAGCTACTATTTTAAGTACAAATAGAGAGTGTGAAGCACTCTGATGGTATAAATTCTCTGAGGACTGGAGTAATTGTGTTTTTCTGCTCTTGCAACACAGTCAGTTGTGAGCAAACTTGTCAGAGTTTGCTTGATTCCCAAGCAGGAATATCGCATTGCACTTTTTGGGGGCTTTTTTACAGAACTATTTCTGGTCTACAGAACTTTCTTGTCAAGGGCAGCACATAGTTCTTCCATGGCTTTTTCTATGAATATCATGCTAGATAGAGCATGTGCCTTATCTCTTTTTCTCTCAGAATTTCTGAGGTTTGACTTGGACCAGGACAAAAATACCAGAAGACGTAAGTGCCACAAAAATCATTCAGGAAGCAGAAAATATAAGGCTTGGGAAGCTTTCAGTCCTTTTTCTAATAGCCCAAACTTTGGACACTTAGTTCAGTCTTTTGACACTTGAGGTTTGCACATCTGCTTGAGCTTGCCAATCATCTTTGGATGTTTTTGTATCATACTATATTACAAAGATGATGCTTAAAGAGGAAAATGATCAGAATTAAATTGATGACTAATGTTGAAACTCTGTTATAAAATTAACTCTAAGCTCCAGGCAATAATTACTCATTATTTTGAACGATACAGAACCCCGTTAATTTGTAGCCCTCAGTGCTGGAGAATGATTCAAGATCAAAGCCGCCCAACATGAGCTAGCTGGAAACCTATCACCCTGTCACGTATCTGTGGGACAGGAGGAGTGTTTCGTTCGTATCATCATAGCTCTTAATAACCCAAATTTTTGGTGAAATGGTTGAGAGATTAGGAGGAATGATGGAGAGAGGGTATCTCTTTCAACATACCACTGAGCCAAAGCCTACCCCGGGTGAAGTTTGGTGTTTTTCGCTTATTTGTTAGCATTTGGAATAATTTGTATCCATTTGCTGCTGCATGCACTTAAGGTAGAGGAGGTACATGAGAAGGTGGGAAGAACAGACAGCTCCTATATATGTATTGCAAACGGAATGTCAGTGGTCATGTCTGTGCCTTTAAACTCTTAGTTTTGTACTGTAGCAGCAAGGAAAGAAGAGACATCCGCTTTCACTGATCCAGAAATATCTGTATCACCCACTAGCTGAGAGAAACTAGAAGAAAAATAAAAGTGGAAGTGAAGTCTTGCAGTCTTCAGCTGCCAAAATATAATAGCAGCAGTGACACTAAGAGACACCCTGGCAGAGCAAGCAGTGCTCTCTTCATTTCAAAGAAACCCAAACTGGCCCGTGCTCTTTTCTCTTTTGCATGGTGCCGTATAGTCTTCCTGGAGGTTGTAGGCCTTCCTTCACCTTCCTAGTCAAGTCAGCCTGAAAACTGGGTCAAAGCTAAACCTGCCACAGGAGATTTGAGCATGGAGGTATTTCTTCACGGCATCAAACAGCTGTGGTCCAAGCCAGTAAAAAACTGAAAGATAGGGTAGAGGAGAAGCAATGATTTGCACATAGCAGTCTCTCTCAAAAGTGTTCCAGTGGGTCAGTATGTTAGATGGCAGTAATACTTTTAAGCTAAACAGTGAGGAATCTCATTCCTTATGATCACACAAAACTAAGTGTATGAATATTTAAAGTGCATTCTAAATGGTGCCCATTGTTTTATGGTACACAAGCTATAGCCTCTGTTGTACGCAAGCTGCGTGGCTGTGGTAAGACTTTTACTGTCTTGGTTTGGGCTGCTTAATGCAACATCATGAAAGGCTTGGGGTTTGTCTGAGCTCTACCCAAGAGATTTCCAAGCCAAACTGCCAAAATATATTGAGCATAAACATTAGCATGGTAAATATTCTATATAAAACACATAGGAAAAAGTGCTCTTCAGGGTGCTGCACGGGTGATCAGTTCCTTTCTAATTAAAAAAAAAAAATCTGTCAATTTAAGTTTTCAAATCTGATGATATTAAAGGATCATATCCACAATATACATGCTGTAATGCGTTTTCATCGATCATCTATATGATGAAAAGTTTGTAAATAAAACAGGCACCCTATACCATCTGTGTCCACATGGGTTAGCTTAATTCACCACTACCTGTTTCATCATTTCAGGAATATAACAATACTCAGTATGGGAGTAAATGATAGTTCTTATAAACCTTGTGTGTTGTGACTTTTCCCTGCGAGTTTTTTGATTTTTTTTTTTTCCTTTCCCCTCCTCATTGGTTTACAATTTGCTTAACAACACTGATTTTCTTATACCACTGTAATTTCGCTTTGTAAATTTTACTGTTCTCCAGTCACTTCATGAACAGAGTCATTTGGCTTTTTAGCAAGGCCTTGTGTTGTGTGTTGACATTGCTCTTGTTTACTGGATTCTATTTGGCAGAATTATTCTCAACAAGTTTTCCTCATCCTCTCTCGTGCTGAGTTGAGAACTGTTGCAGAAAAGCTTGAGCTCCAAGAGGTGGTCGTCATTGTTGTCCTCCCTGGAGCACAGGCATGGGATGGTCTCTGTACACTCTTCTGAATATTTACCTTACTCATCCAGCTTGCATTAAACCCAGCTAATATTTGCCTCGTGTGTCATTAGTTATATTACTGCTTTTTACATTATTTGCCTTCTCTTTTCTTGGTATTTGCCCATGCATTTTTCTGGTAACTTTTTTCATAGTCTGAGCTTTTTCTTCTGTTCCCTTATGGCTGTTTCTTAGTTGCTTGTTTGCTGAATCAGAACAAGCCTATCTGACTGTAGAGGAGAAGGTCTGTGCGATATGCACAGCTGCAGAAGAAACAGCCCGTTCTTCCGTTACTGTACTTTTCCTAGCAAAAAGTGAGCTCTGAAAAAAGAAAGATACTTCTCTTGAAGCATCTGATTTTACTTTAAAAAGTCGAATCAACTGCCTAAAAAGTCAAACTCAGTTATTTAAAAATGGATTGTTGGCACTTTTTATGGATTTGTTTTGGGGGCATAAAGAAAGTATTTTCCATGTAAGTTTGCTGTGGGGATTGGTTCCTCACTCCATGGGGCACTGCCTGCAGGTGAATGCACGGGACGTTTCATACTTTCAAGAAAAGTTTGAAACTTTGCGTAGTCTGTCCAACTAGGTGAAAAGCAAGGGCATGGGATTGTATTTCACAATGTGAGGTGGACTCTTACCAGCTGCAGACCTGTTGTTATGTGCTTCTGGGGGTGCCTGTTTCTGCTGTTTCCAAGGGCAGTGATCCAAGTCAAGCTCCCGTTCAAGTCTGTGGGTCAAACCCTGAGCTGATGGAAATGGGTGCATGTCAATGAAGACAACATCTCTACTGATGTGAGGATCTGCATTTAGGCTTTTTGTCAACATTTTGCATTGAAGCAGAGTGATAAGATACATTAAACCCATGGTGTCTCATGTCGGAGGCTGGAGATGGGTGACATTGCAGTACACAGTCTATCTCAAAATGAGTTTGAATGAGTTTTTCCCCCTTTGCAATTCAATGACATTTTCAGAAGTGCAGCACAAGAAATGTGACATTGTAAGGAAACACTCTTCCTGCAACTGTAGTCCCTTAACTGCAATTAAGATAGCTGGCAAAAGGCAAATCTCAAAGGACTGCTAAAAAATGTGTGTAGCTGTACTGGGAAGTAAACAGGAAGAAGCTCACCCATTTCCTGGTGAAAGTTTTGGATTTGCTGCTTCAGTGCAAACCTTGCAGTGTTTCTGCACTGCATATGAATTTATGATACAGAAATTTTTCTATGATGTGCCCCACCTGTCTTCATGTTCAATTTTGTTTTTCATTAGATGAAGAAAGACTGTTGTGAAGAATGGCATAACTTAAATGACTATGATCTTCTGTTTGTTGCTATTCCTCTGTAAAATATCTAGACATTTTCAGTGCAAACATCACAAAAGTTAGTACAATCTTACTGAATTCCAGATCACGTTCTCTGCTCAAACTTTGGAAAACATACAAAATTGGAATTATTTTAGAGTTCTTAATGCCTCTAACCTAAAAAGGAGAACTATGTTTGCTCTTCCAGATCAGTCCAAAAGTTCATCCGGCCTAGTACACAGTCTCAACCAGTAGCTACTTGGGAAAAGAGTATGTGAAACAATGTGTGCCTAAAATATCTTTCCATATGTATTTCTCTTTAGCGCTTGGTAATCTGCTGGGTGCTGTTTCCCAGGCTGGGTGACTGTGGCTGGGCCATCCTGATTAATATTCAATGATGAATGAGTCTAATTTCTTCTTCAACCTATTTATAATTTGGCTTCCACAACATTCTGTTGTGGAGAGCTCCGGAATTAAACTAAGCATTGCATAGGGGAGAAAAAGATCTCGTTTGTTTGTTTTCAGCATGCCAAGTAATTGTGAGTCCAAGCACAGGAAATATAAGCCTCTCAAACCATTTCATGCTTGGGCTGAATCTGCCACTTTCCTAATGCTGAAGTTTTGCATATGGTTATAAAGGGCTCAAAACTGATGGTCTTTCAGTAGTACCACTAACTGGTGATATCTAAACCTAGGGCTTGCATCCACACTTTAAATATTTTATTTGTTTTTGCTAATTAGCTTTGGCATTGTAAATATGCCTGCTCTTTTTAAAGGAGAGTACTCTGTTATGGTGGCAGAGGGATCCTGTGCTTTAGGAGGTTGTCACTTATCTGAAAATACTTGCACCAAATTGTGAAAAGCAATTAAAGATTTCTAACAAGTCATGCTATCCATTATGCAAGCATCCCTGTTTAATTTTGCGTCATCTTTCCCTCTGCCGGTTTTGCTTTCCTTCCTCAGAAATATCTGCTCTGGTTTAAATAAAAAGAAAAAAAGAGGGGATGAGGTCTCTCCTTTGGGTGCTGTCTGATAGATGGTACAGATTCTGTGTGTTTATCTCTAGGGAATGGTGGCTGATGGTGAAAAACAAGAGCATGGCTTAGGAAAAATTGCATACAGTGGGGCATTGATGTGTTCTTCATACACAGCCATTTGATTACAGTTGCTTCTGTAATAGAGTATAATAAGACAGAGAACCCAATTAACAGTCCACCAGGAGCCATGATGATGGTCTTTGTGTACTGCCAGGGTGAACTTATATCAGGATTTAGTTAGGCTGGAGGCTACTGCATTTACTGAATATTTTCCCTCAGTGGCAAGAGATGCTGGCTTTGTTCCTCTAAGGGGAGGAAGCAACGTAAAAACCAACAGAAAGCATGACTGAAGGTTGCTAATGGCAGCAGAGGATGGATAGGCTCAGTTCAGTTTAATTTTGCTTGACGATTTACTTCATAATTACAGACCTTTTCTACCTAAACCCCAAATGAATCTACAGGAATAGAGCAAGTATGCTACTAATTAAAAAAAAAAAACAAACACCAAAAACAGACCAACAAACTTCACAGTAACTTGGGATGACTCAGTTCTGTTGTTTCTAGATGCCCTGGAAGTTACAAACCTCTAGTAAGGAGTAACAATACATTCTTTTCCGTAAAGATATATTTACGCACTTATCTGAATTGAGGTCCTGATACAGTTAGTTCAGAGATGCAGATATTTACAATGTTTGTTTATCTACTTTCTTACTGATATTTTTCAATCAAGATTGAATTTGCTAAGCAAGAATTTATTCAGAGCATCATCTTCCTAAAATGGCTTATTTTATTTCAAGAGAGATGGGCAGATCTCAGTATGACTGAAGTACTTTGCAGCATAGAGTAGAGCTATATGTTTGGAAACAGTCATGCTGCTGGTTATTTTGGAAAGTCATGCAAGTCACTATTTCAAGAAGTAGGACAATGTGTCTTGTTACTGAGAAGATATGGCAGCAAGGTGTGTATCTCCTGAGCTGTGTCTCTGCTCTTTGTTATTCGTCAGAGATACACTATTCTATGTCTACCACAATTAGAGGATGTAACAACAATCAGTTCTAGCACTCAAACTGGCTTTGGTAGCTTGTGAGCTTCCCACCAACAGATTCAGCGAGTGCATATGACCTTCTTGCTGGTTGTAGCATTGTCAAGACTATATATCACAAAGGTTTTGTTTCACGATAGGACAAGCTGTTCAGCACAGATGGGACAATTTTGTTGTCTTGAGCAGGACCTCGGTGTTCACTGTGGAAGTACATCTATGGCTGACATGGCAGTTCCCAAACCACTGCCTGTTTCACCCTTGTCAGCTGTAGGGTGTCACACCTTCACAAAGGCAGAAGCCAAAAATATTGAATTTAAATATAGGTGGACAAAGACTGGTAAAGAAGAATCATTATAGCCCAGTTTTACCTTGGGAATGCATGCAAGCCTGGTTCTCTCTTCCATGCAGAAAGTCCAGCTGTAGAACTGGGAATGAAACCATGAACTAACTAGAAACTTATCCTTCCCCTTGCATCTTCATTTTGCTGATTTTTACTTTCTAAGTGCCATTTTTCTCTGATAAACCCAAGCCCAGCCTTATCTTAGAAAAGGCAGGTATTAAGGCTCTAAGTTAAAAATGTAAAGTTTAAAATGCCAAAATAAAGCTGCTCTTGCAATTTTGATAGTTTGACTAAGTTGTAAGCAGCTGAAAATAAGATCTTATAATGGGAAATGTTGGTGAATTCTAGTTGCATTAATTATAAACTGGATTGTATATGGTGCCTTGTAAGAATAACAGTAACAGGGGATTAAAGAACAAATCTACAATGATCTCTTTTTATGGTGATAGAAAAGTCCTGCTGGCTTCATGAATTATGTTAGCCCGTGGAGTCCATGCAAGGACTAAAGCACCAGCAATGGCGATCTCATCTTTTTCTCATTTTTGTGACTTCTGTTACCTACAGCAGTGTTTTCTGACCCTCGCCAGAGAGGCTCATTCTCTTTGCCATGCCCTGGAGTTTTCAGCATTGCTCAACTTCAGCTTTATTTAGTTAGGATTTTTTTTCTTTTTTGGCAGTTGATTTTCCCTTGTTAAATTCTGAGCACTCTGGCACTCAGTCATTTCAGTGTAATTTATTCATGTTCACTTTGGTTTTCCTCCGTGGAAAATTAAAAGACGCTCTAACTAATGTGTCCATTACCCTCTGGAATTGTATCCAATAAACCTCCTCTCCCACTGGGACCTCTGGTACAGCCATGTCCAAGAGATATTTGCTTACTTCAATTTTATTGCTCTCTTGTAAAGCTATTTTGTTCCTATTCTGTGTTTCTGCAGGTAGTGCTCTCATTTGGACTGCAGAAATATTGATCGTGTTGTCCTTTTTGCTAAGTATCTTTGAAGGCATAGTGTTTAGCAAAGATTTCTCATCCTCTAGCAGTATGCAAGCTCCTGCTGCTTTCACGCAATGGAGCTGCTCTTGTTTTAGACAGATTTGTACAGTCAGATTGTTACAGGACTTTGTTAGAGCTTCAGCCTGTCTTGGATGTGGTCCTTTGTACATCAGCCTAAAAGAGCAAGACACAGGTGTCCTTCCCGCGGGATTCGGCAGCTTTGCAGGTTCTCTCCAAAGCATGTAACTTCCTACAAATATCAAAAGGAGTTGCCTTGGTAACAAAACCTCCGAGCCTTCATTTAATTTCAGAGGAGCAGAAGGTCATCTGCCCGGTCAGCAGAGCCGTGTGTCAGATACTAACAGTGGGGGGAGAGTTAGTAAGGCCAAAGGTACTTTTGTTTTTAAATGTCAAGAAAATTGAAAACCATGTGAGAAGCAAATGATAAATTTCCTTGTTGAAGATAATAGCTGAATCAAGTGCTTTGCTTTCATGAGGAAAAGAGGAGTCCTCTTGCCAGGAAACTGTCCTGTCTGTACCTGCTTAATCATGTTGTTATCACAGGTGACATTATCATCAGTGTGGTCATAGGGACGTGCCCTTGTGTCCCCAACAACAAATGTGAGAGACATCCTGAGACACCACCAGCCCAGTGTAGCTCCAGGGAGTTACGTTGAGACCAAGGAACAGCCACAAAAATTGCAGTAGACCTTCAGCTGGTTTAAACACTGCTGTTCCACAAAACATGCTAAATCTACCCTAAGATTCAGCGTGGAGAGGTGAAACCCCGTTTCCCTCACCTGTTTTCCTGCCTTTTAATGATTTAGTTCATGTATCTGATAGCAAGCGAGCCTTTAAAATCCTGCTCAATTAAACACGGCTGCTTAGCAGCTGAGCATGCTGTTACTGCATAGAGCAAGCACAGGAACCGTGTCAAGAAGAGCCCTAACAGCTGACTGAGGTGCAGGTGGTCAGCTCTGTGATGATGGTGTGATGAAGTGGGCTTCTCTTCGTTGTTACGGCATGGGATCTTGCTTGCAACTGCCTCTGTATGCAGAGAAGCAGCGACCAAGTGTGGCAGTGGCAAGCACAAGTGGACACCCTAACTGTTTGAGGTTGGTCCAGAGGGGCTGAGAGCGCTCAGCCGCACAGCAGCACTCTGCAAAGAGTGAAAAGCTCAGCTCTCTGCCATCCTGTTTTAGGCATATTTCTGACGTTGAGCCTGGAGAATTAGTGAGAAGTGATTTGGAGGCCATAATTAAGCTGTATATGCACAGATAAACCAGCAAACATTAGAGAAGAAAGGCGGTAAGGGGGAGAGTGCTCTGAATGTCTCTTCTCAGTCTGCTGACCCACATCTACCTGTCTAGTCAAACTAGAGCACTGGCATTGCGCTTCAATTATTGTTCTCCAAAATCTAAATAGCTTATGTGTGCCTCCCTGCCCGGACCAGAGAAATCAGGAGAAATAGGAAGAGAGAAAAGGACAGACTGACTTGGAGCCAGCTGTGTATCAGTATACACATACTTCATGTGGCCATTGACGTTGTATCGACATAGCCCTCAGCCCTTTGGCTCCTGTTCCTTACGATGTCTGTTGTTCTGCTTAACAAACAGAAATGAGTGTGGTTACCATTTAACCTGCCACTGTTCATCTGACACCACTTCTGATGAGTCATTTCCTTCCCCATAATTTCCTGACTGTCCGTATGGACCGTTAAATCTAAACAAAGATTTTGAAGAAGACAAGTAAACTTGAAACCACCTTACAAGCAGCCAGTTAAGTTGTAGCTAAGTCTGTGCTTAACAAAGTCTTCAACAAATAGGACATTGCTGACCACCTACTAACTCTGTCACCATTACACCATGGGATGATGGAGTTTGTTGAATCTGGGCAGAGCATTTAATTCAAAAATATTTTGCTATGAAACTGACAGTTTTCTAGGTCATGTTATCCCTGAGGGCTAAATTGTGAGATGAGAAATGGTTTTGATTAGAGAACAGGCAGAGAGGATCTGTCAGCGCTAGCTTTCCTACAGGTGACTGCGTATTCATTCTCCTGACACTGGCTCTTCACTCGGCTGTGACATTTGAAATGGAGAACCGGAAAATCCTCAGACAGAATGACAGCCATAACCACTTTAGATACGGTACAAAGAGGATTGGAAGAAGTCAATGTGTTGTGTTACTCTCGTGTTAAAGCTAATTAGAAGAAGAGAGGATCAAGTGTTCCTGCTTGCTCAAAGCCCTGGTTTACTGCCCTACCAGCTGCTCTGCCTCCCTTCTTTCTTGATATAACCATGATTGAAGAAGCAAATTTCCCTCACGGAGAGTGTGTGCAAGTGGTCGTCTGTGGTCATGAGGATCAGGGGAAGCTCTGCTGCGTCTCAGTTCTGTAATTGGGGAATAAGAAGCCTCTTGTGATTCCTCCTCTCACACTGTGGCTTCAAGTTGTTTTGTGCAGATCCATGACATTCTTGACTGTCTTTGCAGCTCAGGACAATCCTTCCTGTCAAGACAGGTTATGTCTTTTGCTCTACAGCCATTGTGTGATCCTTCTCAGGAACCCTGCATGCAAAACCCTTCCTGGCGTGAATCTCACATGGCTTTGAGGAAGTCACTCCGTTTGAATAGGCATGGGACTTTCTGGAGCAATGTGAAAACTGACATGCTGGATACTTTCACAGAGTCTTAGTAACCTCACTATGCCAACAGAGGAACAAAAAGGAGCCTCAGAGTAACTGTGTACTAGGCTCCCTTAATTGGGAAATGAAAAACCTGCTTGTACAGAGCAGTGTTTCAAATCACTAAGGTTTGCGAAACCACTGCATGTCCTCATAATCAGGCTGAGGTTAAGTGGGAGACGTGTAAGAAAAATCTTCCTGGAGGGATTGTTATTTATAATCCCTTAGGTGCTGGTGTCAAAACAGTCCTATTAGGCAGCTGTTGTGCAGAAGAAGGGTCACTTTCTGCTGCTGTGACACCTTGAACTACATGCAGTGCTGCCGTGTTTGGGGCATGAAAGACTTCTGCAAGGCCAGCTTGGTGCCTTATTATTCTTGTAAGTTCTGCTTTGGGGGTTCCAGATAAATGTACTGAATCCTGATTACATTTTCTTTCACTTGTAAAAACAAGGAATGTGAGAGCACTATTTTAGTGCACAAGGTTGTTTTTTTCCCCCCCTTCCCAATTTTATATGAGGCAAGTTTATATAGCACAAAATTATACTTGGAAAGCATTTTAATTCAGCTTGATTGGAGTATCATGAAGATCTTAAGCTTATATACGTAGACAGAACTGGCAGCAAGAATTATCCAGCAGCATTATCTTTTAATGGCTGTTTCTATTTTTGTCCTGAATTCATTTGCTTAGAATAATAGCTAAAGTCTTAGGCAGTATATGGAGAAAGCATCACTGATGGTTCAGTTAGCAGACAAAGGGATAAATACATTTAATTTCATGGAAACTTTGTTAGGTGAATTTGTTTAATGCCACATCAACACTTTGTTTGGTTTTAGCTAGAAATAATTAAGCAGAATTGATGGCTAACAAGTTACCAATGCGCTGAAATGAACCATTGGCAGAATAGATGAGTTCACACTGAACAAAGAGGCAAGGTCACTGTTAAGGATCTTGATTATCTCAAGATAATCAGTTACTCATCTTCTGAGGTATTCTGCTTTTCAAAGCTTAAAACTTTTAGAGAGGGCAGCAGTTTAGGCTGAATACTCATGGTAGTCAGGGCAAGGAACTGAAACCTCTTTTTCTACAGGATGCATTGAAAAGAATTGTGTTGCTTATGAAATATGTATACAGCTGGAGATACTGCATTTTTATTGTCTTTCAGTACACTTACAGTTGTCTGTTTTCTTCTTCTTTCTGCAGATAACTCTACATCCGATGTATGAAATTTTTGGGCTAAATACCAGATTCTAGAAACTACAAGGTAAGATCTGTCTTCTAGTGCTTTTGGGTGCATTTACATTGTGTCATAAAACAAGTGCTGTCTGTATGTGCAGCTATAGTAAGATCTTCAGTTTGGATTTTCATTGGTCACGTATATTATTTGATGTTCTGAAGGTGATCTCCAAGGATTAATTTCTTTCCATCTCCTGCATCTCACACAGAGATCCATTTTTTTATTATTTATCCAGCACAGTCTTCAGGTTATTTGATAATGCAGCTGCTGGTATTTGCTCCATGAAACCAATTGTCTTCCAAAGGTAAGTGCCATAAGGCCCTGTGCTGGTTGTTTTCATAATGACAGGTTTTTTGTGAAAATAGCAGCACACTTATACTCAGGTTCATAAATACGTGCTATTCAGAGCTTTATACTATACAGTCGTTTGCAAAGAAAAAAAATAGAAATAAAACCAGACCAGGCAAACTCTCTGCAAGCAGTGGGTAGAGCTCATTCATGTAATGATATCGCTTTGAAATGGATGCTACTGAAAAATGCATGGTGTGTAACTAGGTGCCATTTCCAAATGTCATAGAATTCTTTGCCCTTAGAGGGACAGCAAAACCTAGATCAGGTTAGCTTTAAATTTAATATGGCTTGCTCTCGTGATATATCCAGGCTTAGAGTTGAAAGAGAGGGGATATTGATTCTGTAAGTTAGTTTTCTATTAGTCTTGCAAGATTGTTAATGATCTAGGTAAATTGTTTAATATACATTTGCATATTTTTTAGCCCATATCTTTTAGTAGATCTTACTTTTCTTAATAGATTAACAAATAGCTACTGAACCAACTGCAATAACGTGGGTACTGAATTTCATCGAAAATGTATCAACTTACCTTTTTGTGTCGTGAGCCAGATTTAAAAGAAGAGGTACATTTTGTGAAAAGACATAAAAGGAGATATATTAAAAGCTGATAGGACATGTCATGCATGGGGATGGGACTAGCATGGAGAGGCCCGAGAATAAAAACATGGGATCAGAGGATGAGATGGAAATGAAATTAACCCTCTAAATTACCCTTCTCGGTTAATCTTTACACAAGGCTCCAATTCCATTGAAAATTAATTCCTTGCCTCACTAAAACATAAAATGGAAATACCTTTATCTTGTTGAACAAAAACTATTTACAAATCAACTGGAGCTGGGCAGAGTTGAACCTCCCCATTGTTGTCTGCAGCACAACACCAAAAAGTATCCCATGGCTTTTCCATCTAAAAAGTGCAGTTGCTTTGATGTGTAACACAGATACGGTCCCGTGATTACATACTGAACAAAGATGCGCTACTTCCTCTTTGCATTGGCGTTCTCAACAAACTGATAAGTACCAGTGGTGTATATTTTTAGATAGATACAAAGACGCAGATATGGATACAGATGCATGCAATAACCTGATATTCATCTTTCCTGGTGTCTGCATAACAGAGGCTTTTTCTTAACGATTTACCCTATTCCAAGAGATTTCCAATGGCTATGTAAGGCAAACTGAGCAAAGTGTTCATCTTAGTTTATCAGTACTAGCAGACAGCGTTATGTGATGTGTGGGCTTGGATGGTATACTATTTCCTGGATAAAGGCTTTTATTAAATAAAAGGGTTTGCTAGGCTCTATTTCCCCTTGGGGAACTTCTGGAGAGAGGCGAAGTGTTTCTAAATCTTTTTGTGCTCACCTGAGGGACTGCAGATTGCTGCCTGGCTGCACTGGGCCTGCCTCAACAGACAGGGTGAGGAGCCAGTCCTTTGCTTCTCTTCATTCCTTCACCTTGTTTAGTCATTTCTACATATATTGAAGAAGAAGAAATGAAAAATCCTGGTTTACAGGATGATTTTTTGTTCTTATGTAGGCCTTATTTGGGGAAGAGCTTCCTAAGTACAAAACCTGCTTGGAGATCTACCCAGCCCTTCTCCTTCAGAAATTTCTCATAGTATTGTTTGAAGAGACCCTTTTTGTTTGGAATAGACCAAACCTGATGTTTAGATTGGAGAGCTTGTGCAGGAATAGAATATTTCATTTAGATTAAACGTGCTTTAATGGGATATTTTATAGGTGATTGAGTCCTCTGTTTTAAATAAAAGAAGGGACCAAATTATGGAATGGGCTTTGACTCCTACTGCCTGAGATCCCCACTCAGGTCTGCTTTGGCCAATACAGCAAGAAGGGAGACTACCTGTGGAATGGCTATTATTGTGAAGTGTGGCGGGAATGATGTCTCTGACCCAATGTGCAAAGTGATGTCCCAAACAACTGTCGTTTTGGTTTTGATAACATAATGTTTATTTATAGCATGCTGCACTTCTTAGTCTTGCTCAGGATCAGAGTGCCAGTTTGCAAGCACACAAAGCATTTTGATCTAAGTTGATAGATCAGACGAAGGGATAGGAAAGGAAACAGGGAGGTAAAATTTCTTTTTCTCTGCATGGACAGAGACAGGAGTAAAATCCCATTGTCCTGAATCCCAGCCCCACGTTCTGCCTCAAGACCTGCTCTGTTGGCATCAGCTCCCTTGAGATATCCCAGCTGTCATAAATTTCAGGTCTGTCTGAATTTCTGCTCATCCTCTCTCTCCTTTCTTGGGCTGGCTGAGGCACACAGGCTGTAGGTTAATTATTTCATCTTCCACAGCAGGAAACTGCACAAGATTCCCAAGCGCTAGCAGTTTCAGCAGCTCCCTAGATACTCATTCCTGCCCAATACCAATGTCACACGGCTTTTCTGCTCATCCTCTAATTCTCTTTGATCACATGGGCCAGTGTGAGACAACATTCGGCTTTTTGGTTTGTTTTTCTCGTTAGCCTTTTATGCTTGATTCAGGTATTTTGAAGTTATGCAGTGACCTCAAATGTTTTGATGACTTGGGAAGAGAGTAAGACACGCAAGTGTAACAAACCCATTCCTGTGACAGAGGACCTTTTAGTTTGCCCAGCCGGGAACTGTAATTCAAGCAGCACAACAAATTAATATTTCATTGAGGGCTTCTCTGGTCTGTGGGTGTATTAAGTAAAAGCTGTTGTGCATGTCAACAGCAAAACAAGTATGTTTTCATCGAATGGCAGAGAGCTTGCAGAGTTGATGTTGGAGACTGGTAATGAAAACGTAAACACTGAAGTACGGTCATCTGCTCCTGGGAGGAATGTGTATAAGAAGGAAAACTCAAGTAGTCTTACTCTAACCTAAGGACATTTCAGACTAGATTGGAAAAAGGCAGTAGAATGCTGCAGGAAGCATGCAGAAATGGTACTGCTTAGCACCTTCCCCAGGACGGAAACGGGGCACAAGAAAAATGTTGATTAGATTTCTTTCCCAAGTAGAGGGAGATATGCCCTGTATTTGGGGCTTGACAAGTTTTGGTTGAATCTAATGTTGGTATCTGAGAATTCTGGCTCTATAGGGATGATCCATCAGTTGGGGTTAAAAGATGATGCTTTCTAGATGCTCGGCTCCAGGACAGAGTAGCAATTTCAACCTCTCCAATTTCAGGAAAGAACTGCTAATTCTGGAAGAGACTTGGCCCAGGCTGAGGATCAGAATGTTTTGATGTTTTCTGGCTGGGGAGAGTTCATTGGTGTCAGTGCTACTAATTGCCTATTAGAGAGTGAGGACTCTGTAAACCCCAAGGAGCAGTTCTTCCTGGGGTCCTTCTGGGTGTTTCCTGTAGTTGTTCAGTATGCTGTCCAGTTTTCCTTTCTATTTCATGGGCTATAGGCTCCATGGGAATGATTTTCTTTTGGAAATATTGCATGTTGGTATTTAGTGGGTGGGGGGTGGGGTGGGGAACCCGAAACCCCAAACTTCTTTGATCTTCCAATTCTGTGAGGAACTTTTTCTTTTTTTATACTTCTGGCCAGCTGTAACCAAAACTAGAGTTCAGCTTCTCCCCTCCCCAGTTAGACTCTGTACTTTCAGGGCTTGGGGGTTTCGATTTTTAATTCTAAATCAATGCTACTGTCAAGGGAGTAAAAATGTGGTGTAGCTGATCACAAGTGTCAGGCAACTGTTAGGTCAGTGGGTAATGCAAAAGCAAGGATGATTTCTAACTTACTGCAAACCCCTGAGGGCTAACCATTTCACTGGCGTTTTGTCCTTCCAAAACTGTTGCCTTCAGTCTCTCTGTACTGTCTGACAAAGAGAGTGGCAAATCAGGAGCGCAAGCACATTCACATTCTCCACCATTAGTGGATGTATTGGGTTTGCATGGCAAGGTTTTGGTAGTGGGGGGGCTACAGGGGTGTCTCCTGTGAGAAGCTGCTAGAAGCTTCCCCCATGTCTGACAGAGCCAATGCCAGCCAGCTCCAAGACGGACCCGCCACAGGCTAAGGACAAGCCCATCAGCAAGGGTGGTAGCACCTCTGGGATAACGTATTTAAGAAGGGGGGAAAAAAACCCTGCAGGGCAGCAGGTGAAGAGTGAGAATATGTGAGAGCAGCAAGTCTGCAGACACCAAGGTCAGTGAAGAAGGAGGGGGAGGAGGTGCTGCAGGCGCTGGAGCAGAGATTCCCCTGCAGTCTTTGGTGAAGACAGTGGTGAGGCAGGCTTGTCCCCCTGAAGCCCATGGAAGTGCGTGGTGGAGCAGCTATCCATCTGCAGCTTGTGGAAGACCCCGTGCCAGAGCAGGTGGATGCTTGAAGGAGGCATGGAGAGCCCACACTGGAACAGCCTCCTGGCAGGACCTGGGGAGCCCACATTGGAGCAGGTTGGCTGGCAGGACTTGTGACGTGGGGGACCCATGCTGGAGCAGTCTGTTCCTGAAGGACTGCACCCTGTGGAAGCAATCACGTTGGAGAAGTTTGTGGAGAACCGTCTCCCGTGGGAGGGACCCCACTCTGGAGCAGGGGAAGAGTGTGAGGAGTCCTCTCCCTGAGGAGGAAGGAGAGGCAGAAACAAGGTGTGATGAACTGACCACAGTCCCCATTCCCCATCCCCCTGTGCCACTGGTGGGGAGGAGGTAGATAAATCGGAAGTGAAGTTGAGCCCAGGAAGAAGGGAGGGGTGGGGGGAAGGTGTTTTAAGATTTGGGTTTTATTTCTCAGTACCCTACTCTGACTTCTAATTGTCAATAAATTAAATTAATTTTCCAGAGTTGAGTCTGTTTTGCCCGTAACAGTCCAGTCTAGTAATTTAAATGTGGCCTAACTAAAAGTACAGCCCTACTAAAATAAACATAAAAGAATAATTTTTTTCTCCTTCCAGAAGCTTTTTGTTTTCCTTGGACACAACAATAGTCTACATTTTCTACTTTGATAATTATGTTAAGTTATGGTTTATTTAATGTTAAAAACATTTATTGAGTTCTCCCTGGTCTGGTTATGTATCCCTGCTTAAAAACCAGACGTTTATATAAGAACTAAAATTATTTTCTAACTGGTTGATTGGATCACTGCAATTATGTTGGACCCGTTGCGTACACAGAGAGGTAAGTCTCACATTTGCTGGATGCTGTTTTAATGCATCAGCCACAAGCATATCTGAAAACATTTATTATTGCTAGGATAGTTAGAGAGCTGTGACCGACAGCTGGAAGTTGCTGAGCTGATTACCTGGAGCATTAATGTATTTCTGTCCTGTAGCCCAACCTTGGCCCTAAGCCAGAATGGTATTACTATGTCGTAAGATAAACCTCCGATAGCAAAACACTTTGAATACAGATTGAGGAGCAGAGAAATGAGAGAAGCAGTCCGGGTCAGATCCTCAGCCGTCATAAATTGGTCCCGTTGGGCCGTGGCGGTGCGCTGCATTTTGACATTGTTCCTTTGAGAGCTTCTCACTGGACAGGTGCAGATGAGGAAAGCAGTTATCTCAAACTGTAGGCTGCAGATAAAAAACAGCAAAATGTTCCCTGTAACTATCTTTAGGCCAGAGGCCTGGGAAATCAAGCTGGCTGCTGCTGCTCCGAGGTGCAAAATTGCTGTTTGGGGTGGGAGGTAACTGTGACTGCACCCTACCTTTCCAACTCGCAGAATCACAGGACGGTAGGGCTTGGAAGGGACCTTTGGAGATCATCTAGTCCAATCCCCCTGCCAAAGCAGGTTCCCCTAGAGCAGGTTGGACAGGAACGCATCCAGGCAGGTTTTGAGCGTTTCCAGAGGAAAAGACTCCACTACCTCTCTGGGCAGCCTGTGCCAGTGCTCTGCCACCCTCAAAATAAAGAAGTTTTTCCTCATGTTCAGATGGAATTTCCTGTGTCCCTTGTCCTGTTGCCAGGCACCGCTGAAAAGACTCTGGCCCCATCCTCTTGACACTCGCCCTTTAGCTATTTATAGACATAGATATCAGTCTTCTCTTCTCCAAGCTAAAGAGACCCAGGTCTTTCAGCCTTTCCTCATCAGAGAGGTGCTTCCTTGATCGTCTTTGTAGCCCTCTGCTGGACTCTCTCCAGCAGTTCCCTGGCCTTCTTGAACCGGGGAGCCCAGAACTGGACACAGTACTCCAGATGTGGCCTCAGCAGGGCAGAGTAGATGGACAGGATGACCTCCTTCGACCTACTGGCCATGCTCTTTTTAATGCACCCCAGGTGCATTCCCTCTGAAGCATCCCAGTAAGCCTTGATGTCTCTGTCCCAGCCCTTTCTCTTTCCTCTTGCTGTTCAATTCCTGTGACAGAAGTAGCCTTGCACAGCCTGGCCTCCATAACCTTTCACCACACGATGAGAGGAAATCTAGATCCAATGCTGGCTGCTTACAGTAACACAGGCACGGCTTTAGGGGTCCATTCAGACGCTCCACAGAAATGCAACAGCAGGCCCAGTGTGTCTAAACCCATGATGATCCCTACACAGCATGGATGGCTCTCCCACTTCTTTGGCTCCGTGGCTTACTTTTCATAGCAGAAGCGCTTTCAGTCATCTTTGAATCAACAACACAAGCTCAAAAGGCAGCATGAATGGTAAGGAGCTGCTTCAACATATTTCTCCCTTAACAAGGCAGTTGTGAAATTTTTGTTAGTTGTAGACACAACAGAAAAGATATCAAAGGTTTTTACCATTCAGGAGATTAATTGTGCCTCATGGGGACCAGCATTGTGCTTTATCTGAGCTCATTGAGGCAGAAAGTGAACAAAACCTGCTATGCTTGTTGCCTGAACCTAACCCAAACAGAAGCAGCTCTATCGTATCAGGGCACCATTGATAAAGGGCTATGCAGACTAAACCTTATCAAGAAAGATATAATTCCTGTAAATATTAATCCATTTCACTCAGAGGCAAGAACCTCTGGTGCTTTGTAACTTCTAGAATAAAATAATTTAAATTCCATGGTGCAGGCTAAACAGAAAACCAATTTTCAAGCAGACTTTCGCAGTGAAAGAAGCACCCATTTTCCAGCTTTTAATTTAGAGGTTGGGTAACTAGAAGAGAGGCAGAAAATGTAATATTTTTTTTCCCTGCAATTTTTATCCTTTGTAATTGAAATACACGTGGCTGTAGCATATGTTTCCATAACTGCCAAGCAGGCAAAACCAGGGTTTTCAGAATGGATTAAAGGGACAAGGCCTGTTGAAAGGCACTTGAGCAAATTGCACTGAGAACAAAGTAGGTGCTGAACTCTCACTGAAAATCGAAAGGAGCAAGGCTTTTGCTTCTATTTGTGTCAAAGAAAGTCCTCCTTAATGATATATTCAATCTTCAGGTCTCATTCACACAGAGCTGGGTGGTTTTTTTCCTTATGTGTTGTGTTTTTAAACCTGCTTCTTCCAAAGGAAGACTCCTGGGTTGAAAAAGGGATGTATATTACTTGAGACTGCATCCAGCAAGGGACTTGGGTAGTGAGAAGTTGGCCTGGCAGCCTTCTGACATGCTCAGGTGGAACCCATGTCCCGTAAAACACATAGGAGAGCTTGGTGTTTGAGAAGGAACTTTAATTCTAATCCAAACCAGGTAATAAGATTTAAAAAGAGGTGGCATGAACTGTGAGTCTGTTCCAGATTAAAAATAAAAAATAAAAAGCTCTCTTATGGCACCCTTTCTTGGTAGCCATTTTTATTCTGTTGGGCTGAATGCTCTTTTCCTGCTATGCCGCTTAGTTGTGCTCATTTTGCTTTTGCTGACAAACCTGCAGATTTAAGATGAAAACAGTTTGCAGCTGATTAAGGATGGTGTGCCTGGCAATTTCTTGCTAATCTTTCTTATTGTGCCCTTCATAAAAATGACAGTCATGGTATAAATCCTAGTTTAAATCAATACCTGCAAGTGCTAATCTCTGAAGAGGAAAATGTCAAATACCTCCTGCTGTGTGCAAGGACTCAAATTGTATGGCATCAAACATTAAAGGCTACCTAAATTGTTCACCTTTTCTCCTTTGCCCAATGCTTTGTACCTTCTTTTCTATCATTCCTTATGTCATTAACCATTCTCACATAAATGGTGCCCTAATGATGGTGGGTGTCATGAGGAGACTTACAGTGCAACGCTGTCATTTCTCACCCTGTGGTGGAGCCACCAGTGGTCACCCAAGCATAATGTCTTGGACAGTGCCCTGAGCTCTGGAGTCAGCCTTCTTCCTTACTCATGGGACGCCTTCTGAGAAATGTTTCTAAAAGCTCTGAGTGTTAATTGCATATTTAAGTGCAACGTAGCCCTTGGGGTGACCAGTGCTAGGAATCCTGGAGCCAAAATCAGTAGTAAGGTTAGTCTCTGTTTTGGGACCCTAAACCGAGATTTGAACATTTACGGTCAGCAAGCTATCCCATGGATGCTTTTCTTGCTGATTAACATTAGGGCACACAGTGGTTTTAAAAGCCTGCTCTTCGCTCAAAAGTGCCAGAGGGGAAAAGCAATTAAGTAACCTGTAAGACTGAAAGATCACTTAGAAACGAGAACATAGTGTGTTTCAAGGTAAAAAGGCTTTACCTGCCCACTCTGCATCTGTTCCATCTCTGCAGAAGTATGTGCTCTGTTTTTTAAATTAAAATAATTGGTTAGATCATATTAGCTCATAAAACTATTTCAGAACGTAGAGAGAATTTCTGCTTTCACTGACATCCTTGGTCCTCTTGAAAGACAAGCTGCTCGTGAACCTTAGTGCATTTGGGACCCTGATTCTAGGAAGTACTTGAAATCGTAGCTTTTTTCATGATTGAGATTAACAAACTGACAAGGACAGAAACTCTATCTTTTTTTTATAACTTTTAGCGATTTGATGGGGTTTTTTTATAGGGTACGTGCCTGAATTTTGTTTGTCATTGCATTACTTCTGTTGCGAAAATACTAAGCCAAATTTTGAAAATCCTTGGTCTTCTTTCATTACACCCTTAGATAAAAATGTCACCAAGGAGTACTGTGTCACGAGCATCTTCAGATATGTCTAAGTGCTCTGTTTCTTAGTTTCAGACAGCTGCTTCTGAAACATGTCCCAGAAGCTCTTCAAATATAAGTGGCAGAGAATGCATCGGGCAGAAGTAGTTAGAGCTGGGGGATCCCTGTAATGTTGAGAAATGAATTAGCAAAGTATTAACAGATCAGAGTTACACAACAGAGTCTACAGCCACATGGGATGAAAGGCTTCCTTGGAACAGAGGTTGGTTGTGTTCCCTTGGCCATGGAACAGCACAGGAGAGGGATGACTGCTAGAAGTAGGGCACAGTATTTCCAAATGGATGGTTGCAGATACCCCAGGAATGATCGGGTCTGTGAAAGTGACTCTTATGGGGTTTTTGTGAGATCTCCTGAGGATTTTCCTGTGTGTTTTCCAACAAAAGCTGCTTTCAACTGCCATCTTTGAGGAAGTGCCCTTGGATTGTGCATACTCACACCAATTTCCTCCTGTAAAAATACAATCAGAAAGAATATATCTAACAGCCGTCATCTTTTCACAGCTCTGCAGCTGGGAGGACTGCCACTTTTCTGTCATTTCACGAAAAAGCTGTAGTTTCTTTCTGTTTTATGGCAACTTTTGGAAGCCAGCTGCAAATAAGTGTTAGAGTTATAACGCAGGCTTATGAGTAGTAAATTCGCACCTTTATACCGAAGACAGCTAGTGCCAAATTCTGTTCACATAAACAGTCCTGCTGGGGAACACCAGGTTTGTGTGAAAGCATACTTTGGGGCACAGTCTGCTTTAGAGATGTTTACTACCAAATAAAAACAGTACAGAATTGCAATCTGTTCTGCCTGAAATTTCTGTTGACCACAGTAGGAGTTGTGTTGTGTGATAAGGCTGAAGCAGCAACTTTCCTTTTCCTGGAATGAGGCGATTTAGTTCATTTTAAGGGATGGAAGTGTCTCATATGTCAACATTTTCATATTGCGACAAAGATAAAATGTAATTCAAGTCACCTCTCAGGAATTTGCGTGGTGAATCTAGTAGGCAGATTGAACCTTATTGTGACTCCAGGGAACTGCATGACAAATCAACAACTGTTCACCAATTGGGTTGGTTTGCAGTGGCTAAAAGGCATACTGTAATGGTGCTGTACTGAAAAGGTGCTGCATTCCAGCCCTCACAGACCTGCAGTGAGTGCACTAGCTGATTGTTTAGAGCTGGTTTTAGGTGCTTTGCAAGATACTATGTGAAATACTAGAATCAACAGATATGGAGATGAACATTTAGGCTACTGGGCAGCTGTACCAGAAATGCAGGCTGTTGCAAGGAAGCCACCTGGAAGGAGGCAGATAGGAGGCAGTGGGTTTGCCATGACAAAGAGAAGTACATCTCATTCACACATCCTCTCAGCTTTCTTATTTCCCATAGCAGTTTCTCACACTGTTCTGTTTGGGCTTTGCACATGTTTTGCCCCCATCTCTTCTATATGTGTCTCTTCTTTCATGCCATCTTTCTTTTGTATATTGTCTTTGGTTTATCAGTCTTTCACTTCTTTCCCTCCTCCATCATCCTCTGCATTCCCATTGCCTTCTCTCCTTGCTTTTCCTTTCCCTCAGTCTCATATGCTCTTTCTCTTCAGCCCCCTTACTTTGTCACTCTTGCTATGTTATTTCCATCTCTGCATTTTCCTGGGCAGCATGCAAGGCTGAACTGGTAGGGTGTAATCACTCTGGATATATCCAAATGGGAGCAGGGCTGCAGCTTCTTGAGACCTTAGAACCATCGTATCCTCCAGGTACTCCTTGGCTCTGAGAAAGGAGAGAACCAGCATGTGGTTCCTCCCATGCTAACTGATCCAGGTAGTGGTGTTGTGCAGAGAAGTTCAGAAGGGGAGGTGCAGCTCAGTTTCTTCTTCAGGGAGGCTCTAAGACTGCTATCCCTTCCCAATGAGGCCCTCAAGGTACAATAAGGACCTGAGCCATCATATTCAGATCAAGGGCTCACCTAGGAGCACTTAGGTCTTGGTTTTGTAGAGAAGGTCAGGTCAGGTCAAGACATACTCTGTATGTCTTGGGATTTTTGCCCCCAGTCATCCTTGGTCTAATGTTGTCAGAACTGGTAAAGTTCATTACAAAAGGTACAGGTGTTATCCTGCCAGAGGGATACGTACTGCAGAACATGCTTTAGGAGCAAAGGGGTAGTACATTGTGTTGGAAACTGTCCCTGCCTTTGGAGAATTTCTGTAGTCAAAAAATCAGCTGCCATGTTTGGCATTTACTCAACCCACAGAAGTTAGTTATTATCTGTCATGGGCTTGTAATTTATTCATTAGCTGCCAAGCCCTGCTGATAGACTTTTCAGAAATCTGTCACCCTCTAATAAAATGCTTAGTTTTAGCTCTTTGCCTTTCTTCACTGCGTAGTCACAGCAGATGTTTTAATTGTAATAGGGGAAAAACAAAGTTTAACAAATTTTTTGCAAGTCCACAAGGGGAAATGAAACTTCTATGCAGATTATTTCATGTGTATGTTTCTTGAAAAAATTTGCCTTACATAAGTCCTGCCTTTTTATTTTCTTTTATTTTAAAAGAAGTAATGATACAAAGAACTGGGAGTGTTCTACCCGGTTAGCAATTCCAACCCCTTCTTGCTGAATGCACCACTTCACAGCCTTTTCCATAAGCTTAGCAAGCTGTATCGTAAAACCTATTTCCCAGCTATAAGACCTCACTCCTTTAATGCTTTTCTTTTAATGCTTAATCTTTTAATTTTCAGTGTAATCATGCCTCAGTATGGATTATTAATATCCATTTTTTGTTATAACAGTACTGCACCTGGTCTTAAGCATCACTTCCTTGTCAGTGCTTTCCCGTAGATGTGCTTTTTGTGGTTCTGTAATTGTGATTTTTCAGAGCAGCACTATTCCTTCTCTTCTGTTGCTTTGATTGGTTGAAAAACCCAGCTTGACTTTGCCACCTTTGGGCTGACTCTTGGTTCCCCTGACTGTCCTTGTTTTCTGGGATTTTTTTAATACCTGCAGCATTTTCAGTCTTTCTTGAATCTGAGTGACCAGAATTGTTCATATTATTCCAACTATTCCCAGTGCAGCTCATCAAATTCTTGACTAAAGAGAGACCCTGCTTTTGTCAGAAATGTTAGGTAACTAATGATTATTAATGACTATCAGCAGAAAGATAGCTAATAAATACTTCAATCTCAGATGCTCTCTCACTTTAACCTTGCAGCAAATACTGGTTTTAAGATACAATTTCCTTTAGCTATGCGTGAGTAGTTCCTATGATGTTATAATTATGTATTCTTTCCAGGAGGCATTCTCCCTTCCAGCATTTGCCTGACTTTACTTTGTACATTCAAGAAAAGAAATTCAGATCTGACGTCTTAGCCAAATCCTCAGAGGTCAAGAAAACTGCAGTAAGCCTATGTGCCTGTAGCCACCAAGCCATCCTTCTCTCCTGTTGTCACGAGCGCCAGCTCACAGCCCACTGCGGCTTTGATTTCCTGGTGTCCCTTTGTTTCAGTGCTCAGCCCTGCTGAGACTCTCATGAGGGATGCTACAGAAATGAATGGAATCGCTTCCTGAGCAGAGAAATGCCTGACCTTAAACAGACAGCCAGGAGGGTGGGGGATAAATGACTCTGAGAATGGTCTGTGCTTGAGAAGGAAAAGCTTGTTTCTCTGACAAAAAGTTAGAGTCCCTGTAGACTCCAGTAAGTTGCTTCTGGAGGGAGCAAATGTGAGGTTTTGCATTTCCTCATAATCTTTCATGCAAATGTTCCAATACTGGATGCTTGATTAAATTAGATGTGCCTAATTTATATAAATGCCCCCGTCTTGTGGGTGAGTGCAACACTGGAAGTGAGTAGCAGACCTGAGAGGGCACTCAGTCTCTGAACCACAGAGCTCACTCACTTCCCTTTGAGGGCATGCTATCGTCACATCGGTTGTGCTTTTTAAATCTTACTGTCAGCATCATCATCTATATGTGGGTAGTTCTATTAAGATGACTAATATATTAATAGCAATCACTGTTCATTTTTAAGATTATTAACAGACTGCTTAATTACTCCTCAATGGCATAACATGCTCGCTCAGCCCATGTCTATACAGCAGTGTCAAGCTGTGATAGTCACCTGTTAACCACAGTGGTTCAACGTGTGATTTTCAAAGTAGGGACAAATGAATGATATTGGTCCATCTGCACTGGGCTATTTCAGGAAGAAATGGTACTTGCAGGGTAGCAGGAGGGGAAATGAGCTGTTAATCAGTGGCTGGCATTTGCTGGGTTGGATGAAAGAGAAAAGACAAACAAACAAACAAAATTTCTGGACCCTTCATGAAGGAGAGGCTGTTTTCTGGCTGTACCTGTCAGGGAATTTGTTTCAGAAAAGAAGGGAGAGGAGGAGGACTGCTGCATTAGGATATCAGGGGTGTCTCTCGGGCAAGCAGCACACCACCAGCATTGTGCCTGTGCCTTAGGCTGAGAGCACAGCACACAGCTCTTCCTGCTCCTACTAAATGGTTCAGAAACTGATTTATAGACACTTTCGTGAGAGCCAGCATAAGGGAGATTCACTGATTTTATCTAAACTGTTTCTAAACTGACTCAGTTAAACGGCTAAAACTTTTTTTTCCTATTATTTTTTTCCCCCAGCACGTATTCAAGGCCATTGTAGGCTAAAGACAATAGTTGCTACTAGTACTAAGCAGCTTTCATCCCTGGAGCTCAAGTGCTTTGCAAGGATGAGTAAGTGTTATCAATCTCATTGAACAGTTGCACGTGCCCAGCTACAAAGACTTGAAGTGATTGTTGGAGAACCTACCGAACGAAACTCAGGCTGTACAGGCTCAGAGAGAAGGGAAAGCTTCCTTGACCCACTTCTGTAAGGCTGTCTCTCACTTCGCAGAGCTGGAAGATGGTCATGTGTACGTTTATCAGGGTGAGAAGGCATATAAGGAGAAGCGTAAAGGAAATAAAAGTTGTTTTACGGCAATTCTTGGACTTTTAGAAATTAATTCTGTGTAGTATTGAAAGCAAAAATAACTGTTTGTTCTCTTGACTGACTTGATTTCCTCTACTGAAAAGCACTCTATCTTTGCCCTGAAATAGTTGAAAGGGAGCTGGAATGGCCATGTATTTCTCCTAAAACTGAGTGATGCGACTGTTACAAATAATCTCATTCCTAGGATAAAATCTGTTGACTGTGAACATAACAGGGGTGTTCTGACCACCGAGTTCAGGAAAACGGGAAGGGTCATTGCTGCTGACATCATGAAGTTGATTTGTTGAAACAGAGGCAAATACAAATCAGCTTGTCAAGTCAGTAAAGCAGATAGTGCCATCCAGGGCATAGAGTACATTTTATTAAAGGATCTGTCTTGGAAAGGAAGAAAAAAATCTAGCCATGGAACTGAGGCTGTAGTGGTTAAGATAGTGGACATGCAGGGATTTCTTGTGTGAGGGGCTGAATGTCCTTGCTTGTTATCCCTCAAAAATGTAGGTGTGGAAAGATCACGATTTTGTAGCTGGTGCCTGAGGGTGCTTAGCTAAGAGTGGGGAGTTCTAGGCTCTAGTCCCTTTTCCAAGACCTTGCTATATTTCCTATCCAGTGAATCCTGAATACAAAGTGCATAAACAGTCTTTTTGCCATGTCTGTGCTTTAGGTAATTACAGGCTCGGGGACTTCAGGATTGCATTCTGGACACAGCTAAACTTTACCTCCTTGAAGCTTTAAACCCTCTTTGGGATATACTACCATTGCACATCGGGTCATAAGCCTTAGATACAATACATAGGATTTAGTTACTGAAGTCAGAATGAGATTTCAGTAGTTTCCAAAATTGAATCGGATGCACATTTTGCTAAGGTTGTTTCAAAATGGAGGTTTGAGTTCTTGTCCCATTCTATGCTGTTGAAAACTTTATTTGGGTTTAGAGATAGTACAAATGTTCATGCTTTTTTACTCCTCTCTTTCATGCTGTCAAACTTTTCTTTAATGGCTTTCAAAGACAATTCAACAGTGGAAGTAAAAAAAAAAAAAGAAAATAACTCTTTAACTTTTTGTCAAATTCAATGGGCCAATGAGCCAACCCAGTGGTGCGGTGAATTGGCAAAAAGCCCTGGCTTTACAGCTGTTGTACAACACGCAAACATCAGCTGTAACCAACTGTGCTGTCCCTGGTGGAAAGATTTGCGAAGGTGCACGATGGAAGGGGGGGAGCCATCGGGGAGGCTGGGGTTGTTTTATAAACGCTTCTGAGCAGGCTGAGGCTTTCAGCTGGCATAACTGAACATCTGGTTATGGGCTGTGTTTCTGTAGTAGTAAACAGAAGAGTTCAGGGCAAAGTTAGAATAAAATCTCTTACCGTATAGATTCGCTGAAGTGTTGTACACATATTTTGGCAGCATGGCTGGCGCCACTGCAGTGAAACCTGTGTGTTTCGCCAGCTGTTGGAATAGTACCCATGCAGGAAAGAGCTCAGAAGTGAGGCATTGAAAGATTTAGAGCAATGCCACCTAGTGATATAATAAAATCTCCCGCAATAACTCACTTTTAATTTTACGGACTTTAAGATGCTTATTCCTTTGCTGTACTCTTTGGTGATTCCACTTACCAGCATTGAACTTGGACATCAAAAATGCCTTGAGGTGTAGTTAGAGCTTTTGCTTAGATTTGTAGGTATGGCTCATATCCCACCAAGAGCAGCGGGCAGAGCTGACCAGGAGGAGCCCTCTCGCCTCACTTCTTTTCTCCTGTCTTATACCAGTTAGTGGCTGGAAGCTGATACCACTACTTAGCAGGAGAGAGTGCATCTGAATCTGACCATTTTTAGCCTTTGGTGCCCGACAGTGAATCATTTTTTTCCCCCCAATAGCTGCTTGAATAAGGTGACCATCTGTTCCTTATTAAAAAAAAATAATCCTTTATTCAATGCTTAAAGTTCTGCAGCCTATATCAGTTGAATATAGGGTGTACTTTGTCCCACATTTCAGCAATAATCACACAGAGGAGTCTATTCAAAGATACAGTGGCATGATTTGATAAGATCCATGATTGTTGTGTTGCAAATAGAACACCGCAGACATTTCTTTCCATTTTCCAGTGTTCATTTTTTCTATTTGTCATATTTCTTTTCATGATCGTATTTCCTGGTAATGCAAACGTGTTACTGTGACCCTTTAATAGCCAAAATTATTCGGACTGTTCTATATATGTACTTCCATAAGATTGAATTGATACATGTCCCACTGAGATTATTTTTGCCTTGTGATGCTTTTCATGATGTTGGTGATCCTGTTGCTTAATTTCCTCATGCAAGGTATCTGCGTGGTTCAAAGGGATGGCTCTGGAGAGTAACCTGAACAGGATATGGCTAAAATAACCTGCCAAAACAAACCTTTAGGCAAGACAGCAATGTACATTTGGGGAGCCAGATGCTTTTCCTTCTTGATGTTTTTAAAATAGTGGTCTGTGGGTCTGCCAAGACCAGTGTCCTGTCATATGTATTAGGTGAGATACGTGTACAAAGGCAAACCTGTGGTAAAGACCAGACCTTTTGTTTCCTTTCCCATCTACATTTCTTTGTCTTGAATTTGGAAACTGTTGATTTTAAATGAAGTATCAGCCTCTCCTCTTTCTTTCATGGTGTCGTACTCTCTTCTCTGAAGTGAAATTCAAATGGAAAATTTGCTGAATCCCAAGTCCTCCCTTTGGATGCTGATGCAGCTCTGTTTCCATTGAGAGGTAAGGGTTGCAAAGAGCTAACAAATTATTGAGAAGTCTCTTGAAGGGCCACCTCCACCCTTGAAGCCAGCACAGTAGCTCTGGTGGAAAATAGGTTCTCACTCTTTAAAACCTGATTACGTAGCACAGTAAAAACAAAACAAAAATCAGACCCAAAACAAAACCCCAAATAAACCATACTTCAATTTTGCCATACCAAGATGTTTATTGAAGACTCGAACTCTCATCTGCTTCTCATGGCTTCTTTATTTTCTACAAGTAAAATGAAGATGTAGCCAAACATCAGGTTTTTGCAGTGGTTTAGAAGTGTGCTCTTGAGCAGAGCCTGCAGACATTTTTGTGATGTTCATTATAGTTATCTCACAGCAGAAGTAATGACAGGTAATGCATTTCTCTATGAAGAGAATGATGACATGAGAGCAGTTTAGGGGACAAGCGATATGTTTTTCCTAATGATTTATTTGCTCATATTTTTTCCTTTTTTCTTACACTGTGAAAATTGACTTTTTCAATTATGAATGTGCAGTGGCTTTTGGTGAATTGTTTAGGAAGCCATGATACTGCTTAGTGTGACAATATGTGTATATACACTTTGTAATGATTTGGAAGGGGACAGCACTACAGAAGAGGTGGTGTAGGAACAGATGGGTTTGTTTTCATGCCAAAAATCCAGACAAAATTATTTCTGCCAGGGGAGAATTTCAAAGAACAGATAGGCTTTTTCATCCATCTCCCACTGAATTTCAGTAGGCTTTGTATGGCCTGCCTTTTAGAAAATCCTCCATTTTTCTTTACAAAAGGCTGTTTATTGTTGTTGTCTACAGCACAGCACTTCTGAACCTCAGCCTGGAATGAGGTTGCATTGTGCGAACAGTCTTAGTAATCATTATACAAGGTACATGTGAGATGGAGGGAAAAATTGAAGTTTTCATTTCTCCCTGTGCCTTTCCCATTGCTAACCTGCCACCTCTGCACCAGCTGTGGCCTCTAGCAAACAGCTCTTTGTGGCACCATTGGTGACAGAGGGTTGGGCTGGTGCGTGGTGGCAGCTGTACTCAGTGCCACCGTGTCGGGATGTCACACACTCTGACCCTCCCAATGCCCAAGCCGATATCTGCAGAAGACTGTCTGCAGCATCCTCTGGGCTTTGTGCCCCGGTCTTTATCCTGTGCCGGCATCCCAGCTTCAGCGCTTCCATAGCAGGAGCATGAGAAGGTCACTGGTTGCAAGGGGAAAGGTTTTTAGGCTGGGCCTGGGAATGAGACAGCTGAAGGTGGCAAAATCTAAAGGTAGCTATGCACGGATCCTGAAGGGAATTAACCTTAACGGGCTAAATGGCAATTAAGTTAAAACTGTTATTCTGGCATGATGCTTTAAGCTATTTTGGGGGTTTTCTTTTCTATTTTTTATAGCGATTAAGACATTTTTAATTTATGATGACATGAAGGAAAATCCACTAGTCCGCAGCCTTTTCCAGGGACTGGGGGTGAACTGCAGGCGTGTGAAACTGGTACAAGAAAGAGCACAGGCAAATCCCCCTCAGTCGTGTACCAAGGTACTTAACTCTGGCAGTACCTGGCAGCTGAATTCCGAGAAAAGTCCTTGAAGCAGCCCAGCAGAGATGGTGGAGATATTTTTTTTCTTCTGTTTGCCTCTAGTTTTCAATGGGCTGCAAGGCTTTAATCTGAAATGGAAAATAAAGAAATTTGGTAAGTAAGTTTCATCAAAAGGATATTTGTACAATGAAGTCTTGAAATGTTTATTTTCCTAACAGCAAGGAGAACAAAGTTAGTAGTGGAAGTTTATGTTTTAGAAACTTGGAAGCTCTAAGATGAACTTGAAAGAAACCTACATTTATCTGAATATATGGTGCCATATCTCTAATTTATGGAAGCAAACTTAAGTCTGCCCACAGAGACCTTTCAGCTCAGATAGGAGCATCTTCTTGTTTTATTTTCAGTCTTGCCTTTGTAAGTTATTTTTCTGCGGTCATACCTCTTTTTTTAGCACTCGAGTTTAAAAAAAAAATCCTGGCTTTTCTAATTATTTTTTCTTCTTGATTGGAAACAAAACCTGAAATTTTAATACATGGAAATTAAAAAAAAGATTCTGAAAACATATCTTTGTTTCATACTGATGATAGGTAACTACTAAGATAAAAATTATTACACATGCTATGGGGAGCGTAATATCTTTGAATGAACAAAATCTAAAATGAAATGGACAATAGTAAACCCAAAATTTTTCAACATTGTTTAATTAGTAATCAAACATCTGGTTTTTATCCAACAAAATTGTCATGGAAGCTGTCAATACTACATATAGGTTTTGATTGCAATAAGCTGCATTTTTGGTGAACAGCTGTTTTGTCCCATGTTTCAGCCAAACGTTCTCAAGTAGCGCTCCACCAAAGTTGAAGAGCTTATTAGTTTTGCCACATCTGTATGTTGTCACCCATTTCTCTTCATCAAAACTCCACCTATCCAGCCATTTTCCTTTGGCCCAGTCATTCCTGGTTCACATTCCTGTGGTTCACAGATATCTTTTCACCGTGACTTCCTTGTGCCCTTTTCCCAGTCTGTTGCTGTTGTTGGGTTTTGGTTTTGTTCTGATGGGGTTTTTTGTTTTTTTTTTTTTTTTTTTTTTTTTCACCGGTAGTTCCAGGTCTCACTTAGGAGCTTTCTTTCATCCATTGGTATCTTCTAAAATGTCACTGAGACCATCTGCTCCAAACTGACTCTGCTGAGCAATTTCAGTTCTCTAATATCATTTGCACAGACCTCTTTTCCAGACAGACTCTGTCTTCAGCAAAGAACTCAGTTGCATAAAACCCAAACAAGCCTGGTAAATGTGACAAGCATATCCTTTTAATGTAAATGAACCGTATATTTTCATTACTTCTAGTACCTCTCTGCCATGGCTGCCTAAGCTGAGCATTTGTCTACGTGGATATTAAACAGTGGCTAAGAGTCAGATTCAGGAAACGACTTCAGCACATGGGTAATCATATTCCCGTTTAGCAAACAGCCATGTACATGCTGCAGTCCCAGTGAAATCCATGAGGATTTCAGCAGGGGCCTAAACTTAAGCATACTCAAATGCTCAGTTAAACACTCTCTTCTTTCAAGGGCTTTATTTTTCTGGTTTGTGAATATGTATTTTACACATAAGCTATTTCTCTCTGTCCATTTCAGATTGTAAACTTGTAAAGTAAGCATGGGAGGTTGTTTTCACTGTCTGTATCACCAGTTTTCACTTTCTGCCTGCCAGACGCTGTTGCTTACCAGCCCCTCTGTTGTTCCTTACGTCTGCAGGTAATAAATGAAAGAAACCCGAAAGTGCTTGAGGAGGAAATTACACCTTTCCTTCTCCCATCCTTTTTGCTCAGCCCAGCTGGCCTGCAGTCAATGGATGCTGAAAACCATTTCTTGTACTCTTCTTTACTATTTGCATTATCACGTCACTAAATTAGTACAGACAGTTCTTGTTCACTCTGACACTCGGCAGTATAACACTTGTATAGACAATGTGTATTGAGAGGATTCTGCCCGCAACTCAAAAGTCTGAGTAACTAGAAACTGTAGATTAGGTTTCCAGTCTTCAAGTGTCCTTTAAGCTTGAAAGGTCCATGCAGTCCCACGCAGTGATGGCATGAAATATTTCATCTTAGTTCTTAATTCCTGTGCCTGGTAACTTCAGCCTTCCTGGGTTCGCACATCTTAGATACGAAGTGTGCCTGCTGTAGCCCGCTGTCTTCACTAACAGCATTTAACATAACATATAGAAGATTGGGAGCCATGTGCCTGTAAATAATGCTGCCATTGCTAATACATTTATAAGAGTAATAAAATATTCCAATAGTATAAAGCAATGAAAATGTTCAGGTGGGTATTTTTAAATAGGGCAAATGATCTTGAAATCATCTAAGATAACTGTATCCCAAGCTCTTCAATCTAGAATCTCCACGCAGAAACACTGGTTTTGCTTGGCTTCATCAGTTTGCTATGATAACTCACACATGCGTCTTTTCATCATTG
Organism: Burhinus oedicnemus; assembly: GCA_008921705.1. NCBI lineage: Eukaryota > Metazoa > Chordata > Aves > Charadriiformes > Burhinidae > Burhinus > Burhinus oedicnemus. The sequence continues at coordinate 216,037 of VFFE01008900.1, read as the reverse complement.
TTCTCAAAGGGCCCGATGTGTTTTATGAAAACCCTCCCGAAGACAGTCACGGCTGATTTGGCAATCAGCCGGAAGTGGAGCAGTAGTAGCTGTGCTCTCTCTGAACTCGTTTACTTCCCCGTACCCATGCTGCTCAGTATCGAAACAAACCCGTCTAAAGCTTGCTCTCACACGCTGTCACAAGACAATCCACAGCAAGGCTGATAAAGACGTACCTTTAGAGTGCTTGTTCGGGAACCTTTCTGAAGTGACTTTTATCCTGTAGCTGAAGTGGGCCAACGCGCAGCAGTGAGTTGGTCCACTCAGCTGCCGTGGCAGTTCCCGATGGCATTTCCCTCTACTCTTTTCATACTGTACGTTCAGTTACACAGGTTCTCTGGTGTACTTGATATGCAGAGAACACAAGGCTCTAGTTCTTGCTTTTCTTCCAATAGGTCTGTTCATTCCCTTCCTAGTAACTTCTAAGCAGGATTGTCAAACAATACTGTTTCACTTTCTTTCAGCCATGGGCTTTTTACCTATGCATCCGATTCTTTCCTTTTGAAATCTCTTCTCATGCCTTTTTAGTCCCGTTTCTGTTGCTCCAAATGTAGGTATTACCTTTGAGCCTGTCCACTTAAAGCATGGTTGTATGCTCACGTCACAGCTTCAGAAAGACGGGTTTAAGGGAGACTCAGAGTTGTGCCAAAGGATCCTCCTGTGTTTCACTCTCTCATAACACGTGAAATTTGATTATTGCAATATTCTGTTTCCAGCTCTTCAGAACGCTACTGCTCACGCATCTGCTAGGATAAACGATTAAAGATGAAAGCGATGTAAATCTTGTACTTAGGACTCGGTTGACTTTCACAGCGAGGAAATGAGTTCTTACAACTTCCTCTGACATACTGGTCTCTTTTGGCATGGTACCATCCTGTGCACTCCCCAGGGAAAGGAACACCTCCTGTAAATGTTAGTACTTTGTTGACTTCATACTGAATGCCCACTACTTGTTCTAAAATAATCGTGGTAATTTAATGGTTGATTAAAGATGTAGTCCACAATCCATTTGGGAACTGGAATTATTAAACTAATTTTATACCATTTTTTAAACACTGTTGTAGTTTTGATGGGTAAAACTAGTAGTGTTGTTTATTTGCCTTCTGTTAGATGAGCCAAAATTCATGGGGAACCTTAGTCTCTTTTACTGGACCAGCTGACGAAGTTGAAAAAAAGAAAGCAGTTTTTTTGATCCATCATGTCTATGACATTGCTTGTGTCTGGGAGACCCTTGATATCGTGTGACATGTCAGTGAATAAATTGGACACAAAATCAAAATGGCCTTTATGAAACAGACTAAAAACAGATTAAATGCTACATTCTTATGTATAATTACAAAGTGGAAATCGTTGCTGAAGTTGATTTGTTTCTGGAGAGGTTTCAGAGGACTGGGGCCAAGAAATGATCTCTGTAAGAGCTTGCTAAATCCCGTACATCAACGTAAATTCATTAGCGATAAAGTTAGTAGGTTAAAGAAGGAAGTTGTAAACTAGAAAAGAGAGGAGTGCTGAGTGATCTGGACTGTTTGGAAAGGTGTATGCAAGTCAATGAAGTGTATTTCGATAAAGTAGGGTAATACATATCTAGGGACAAAGATCATTGGCCATGCTGGATATAATAACCTGTCCTAGAGAGCGGCAGTCCCGAAGAGGGCACGAAGGAGACGATAGGTGTACGAGTCAGCACGGGGACTCTGCTGCCTATCAGGGAGACTCGCTGGTAAGGGGACTGAATGAAATCCTTGGCTCGTGAAACACTGGGTACCCAGTAAGAATAGAAATGTGATGTAACATCCATTTAGCACTGGCCTGACCTCTGCTGAAAAAATACCTGATGCAGCTACGGCTTGCAATTCAAGGAGTAAAAAGATTTAATGGGAATGGTTGAAGGGATGTAAAATACGCCTTACATAAAGAGATTCAGGGAGTGCTATCTAGATGTCTTTATCATCACAACCTTAAAGCTACCATCTGAGGAGGAAAAGTTCAATAAAAGTTCAGTAGTTCCATGGACAAATTCATAATAAAAACAACATCTAGAAGTCAATGCAGGACCAAACAGTATTTTAAAGACAGAGTTACAACTTTTTACAAATGGCCGTAAGCAATCATTGGAACATTCCACAATAGCTGTAATAGATCGGCCTTGATTTTTCACTCGATTGGTACATTAAGGAAAAAAATAAGGCTACAGACGAGAATCAAGAATTAATACAGATAAGCACTACAGCTTACATAAAGCACTAGGTTAGAAATCCCAGTGGTCCAGTCTGGTCTTAAACTTCTATAGTCGTCAGCTCCTAATGACCGTTTTTCTTTAAATGGCCTCTTTGAACCGAGTTTTCTCTTCTTGGTGTTATTCAGATTTGACTTTTTAACCCATTCTTTCCTAACTTAATCTCTCTTTTTTAAATTTTTTTTTAAAACATCATCACATAGACAAAACCATCAAAGCTGTATATTTGGAGGTTTATAAGCTATAGCCCAGTTGGCGCTGTCTTCTCAGCATTGCAATGTCCCTGCCATATAGTTCTTCAGCGGCAGCAACTCGCAGAGCGGTACTGTCAGCCAGCAGTCAGGGATGTCAGAAGATACACAGTGAATGATTTAGGCACGCTCCTCACCCAGACCTGTGATATGGTCCTAGTTTCTGAATGTGTGCCAGATCTTGGCTTGCTGCTTTGAGTGAGCCAGGAGGGCTGCTCCATTGCCTTTGTTATTGATGTTCCTCTTTCTACAGACTGGCAACAAAACGGAAAGAGGCATGTCAACCAAGGGAAGACCTCTGGGGGACAAAAGGCTTATATATATATATATTTTCACAGACAGGAATTTGAAGTAGAGAAAATCCCTTTCCCCTGTTGCTTTTTTATTTTCCTCTGATTTCTGATCCTGAGGAACACCTATGGATGGAAACCAGTAAGGCCTTCATCAGCTGTTGAGCAGTCAGCAGCAGGTATTACTGACCTGAGAGTCTCACAGGCTCCAAGTCACCTGGAAACACGTCATGCAGCAGGATCTGCTTTAATGCTGGGAAAGATGTTGTAAGGAGAGGTGTCGCTGAATATTGATGAAAACAAACAACTTGGCTTAAAGAAATAACATATAAAGTTGTTTTTAATAGCTGTCTATGCTTAGAATAGGCATCTAAAAGCTGAATTCTATTGACATAGTCTCTTAATGAGGCTGCAAAGATGTTTTCCTTCTCTACTGTGCCATTTTTAATGTTTTACTTTTCCTTTGCATTTGATTTTTTTTTCAACATCAGTCATTCATTTACAGCACTTCTGTTGATTTAAATGGGCTTTGGATCAGGCTCCAAGTTACCATTTCCCTTCTGTTTGAATAGGGATTTTCTTTTATCCAGAAGAAGGAAATCAATAATTTGTCAGGACAAACCAATGCTCATTTGGATTCACAATCACGGGGTGAGCTTTTCTGTCATTTTCTAAAGCATTTTAGGATAATAGAAGAAGAGTTTCACTTGTGATCTTTGCCGTTTCCCTTTGTTTTCCCGGATTGATTTAAGTTCTGTACCCCATTTGACCATTTGGAGAACGGATTACAGTAAATCTATCATGCTGTTTGTTTTAATGGCAGTACTAATTTTCCATGTTTTCTGTGCCCCGAGTCCAGTGCCCAGGGGACCATTCCAGGATCCATCAAAGGATTAACCTTTGGCATGACAAATTAACAAACATATCTGTAGGAACAAGCTAAACTATACCTTGACGTAAGCCTGCATATTCTGTACCGTACGTTTCCACTTCGAGTTTTGCAGATGGCAGATTATTTTTTACAGAACCGAGTTCCCATCCCCTTACGTGCTGCCACCTCTCTGAAATCCCACCAGCATCCCATCCTTGGCTGCCTCATCACAGGCAATGCCCAGCCGCTTTCCTGCCAGTGATTTCCCTGCAAACTCGTGTCTGGGGATTGCTCGGGGAGCCGGGACCCGTGCGTGTCCCTGTGCAGCTGAGCCACTTGGCAGCACGGACGAGTGGCCGGAGCAGAGTGGGGGGCCCTGGGCTGAGGCTTTGTTCTAGGATTGCCTGACCACCTCCTTGGGCCTCGGCTTCTGCAAAAAGAGGGATGGCGACACGTTGCCGATTGCCCCGTGAGTGGCTGGCACAGGGGGCAAGCCAGAGGGGAGTGTGGGGGGGACGCTGCCAGACACTTTGTGTTTGCTGGGCTCAAACAAGAAGCCGGGTGCTGGCCCAGGCCGTGCGGGTTTTGCCAAAGTGTTTAGGTCTTCGGACCCTACAGCCACCTGCGTATCGGCTCCTGCTTTGGGGCGTCTTCGCTCCACTTGGGGCCCCCCCCAGACCCATGGGAAGACGAGCTGGAGGGATTGGGGCAGGGCTGATAAGGGGAGATGCTGAACTGGGGCTGCTCTGTGGTGTGCAGGTGTAGTTGGGGGGTATGTCGAAGGGGGTGTATGGGAGGTGGGAAGGGTGTTGCGAGGGCCGTGGGGTGTGCAGGAGGGTGGGGTGGGGGCTCTGTAGGGGGAGATTGTGAAAACGAGCTGGAGGGATTGGGGCAGGGCTGATA
>VFFE01008900.1:171390-208932 GCA_008921705.1 Burhinus oedicnemus | reverse complement strand
CGGGAAGGGTGTTGCGAGGGCCGCGGGGTGTGCGGGAGGGTGCTGCGAGATGCGTGCCGGGGGGGCGGGGGGGGGCCGGGGCGATCCTCCACGCCCATGATTGGCAGCGCGGCAACCTCCCCTCCCGGCTGGTGCTTTCCCTCCGGCCGCCGCTGAATGGGAGGCGAGGAGGGGCTGGGAATGCGGGGCTGGGAATGCGGAGCCGGCAGCGCGCACACACCCGCGCTCTCCCTTCTCACACACACACCGCGGAGCAGCCCCCCGCACCGGGCCGGTCCCCGCCGCCCAGCTCACCTCCTGCCTCCGCCGCTTTAATTTTTTTTTTTTTTAATTTAATTCCCCCGACACCCCCCCCGACACCCCCACTCTCTAATCTTTTGGGCGCTTCTCCGCCCGCCCCGCGGCGCGGCGGGCTGCCTCCGCGGGCGCGCAGCGCGGGGCCATGCCGGCGGGGCCGCCGCTGCTGCGGGGCCCCTTCCTCCTCCTCCTCCTCCTCTTCCTTCTCCTCTTCTTGCTCTTCCTCGGCGCCCCGGCCCGGGGAGCCGTCTACACCAACCATTTCTTGGTGGAGCTGCGCGGCGGGGGCCAGGCGGAGGCCGAGCGGCTGGCGGCGGAGCACGGCTTCGGCGGGGTGCGGAAGGTAAGCCCCCGCGCAGGCTCGGGGCGGTGCGGGGAGGCGGGTGGTGGCGGTGCCGTGCCCTTCACGTTGGGTCGAGGGCATGCGGCGTCCTCCCCTGAGCATCCCGCCCGCGACTTACCTGGGAAGAAGGGATGGAGCGGGGCGCGTCCCGGCTGTCCCCACCTTCATCCCCTTCTCCCCGTTCCCGAGGGGATTTTAGGAGTAGCGGTGCCAAGAGCCATTGCGAGCGCTTCTCAGCAGCGGCCCAGAAGGGTGGTTTCTCGCACTGGAAAGCAGAGGAGTTTCCCACATGGTTAGCTCGGTGCCTTTTGACTTACTATGTAAACATCCTGCAATTGAGCGCCCATCCTGCGGGGTCGGGAGTCGGGGCTGCCGCCGCCCAGGGCTTCCTGTGCACGGCTGCGCTCGAAGCTGCTCGGAGCGCGTAACTAAAGCCCCATCTCCGCGGAGAAGCTTGCACGCGATCTAAACGGAAGATTTCACAGGGGTTCACGACACTCAAGTTTGTGAAGCTGGTGGCTCCTTAATATTAATCTCGCAGAGAAACGGGATGCCCCCAGGCTGAAGAAGCTGCTTAATATTAAGCACGATGAGCAATCAGTGCTTATGGCTAACGAATGTAAATTGGAAAACTTAAGTGCCATGGGAGGTTGTTTGCTGTCCCAGGAAATCCGAGGTAGCCTCAGTGGCAGGGAGTCTCTTCCCAGCTCCTGGGGAGTCCAGCTCCAGTAGAAATCTCCTCGATTCAAATAACAATTAGACCTCTAAATATTTTAAGGTACAGTCAGATCTGGGGTGAAAACAGGGGGAGGCTAATAGAGTGCCCTGGTCAATACAATTCCTGGCAGATGTAATGCCCAGGCGGTGCTCAGCTTGGAGCGTGGAGGGGAAGAAGCTGTGAGCATGGCTGCTGCTGGTTTGGGTTTTTTTCTTTCCTCGGGAGTTATGCAATGAGAGCCTGGTCCTACTTCTAAGGAAATCAATGAGAACGGTACCCTGAACTTGGATGAGTGAAATGGCTTAAGACCTTGATTTAAAAAAAAAAAAACCCAACAAAAAAACCCAACATATGAAGTGAGACTCCCTCTCTCGGGCCGCCTTGTCTCAGCTCCAGTGGGGGCTCATTAGAGAAACGAGGACAAGATCATTGTTGCTTTGACCACAGCCAACTCCTGCTGCTGATAAGATGCTTTTGTTTTGGGCTCACAGCCTTGTCCTGATAGTGACGGAGCTGGGCTGCTGATGCCCTTGGGAAAGGATCCCTTGCGAGGATTAGCTCTTGCTACATAAAACTTCTTAGATATGACTCTTTGGTCAATGGTTTTCCCTTTATATTCCCCTCCTGTTTGCGCTCCCTCCCTCCTGTCCTGGGGATATCTGACTGATAAGGCCTTAGGGGGAAGGAAGGGTATCTTTGTGCAGAGCTGAATTTCCTACTACTTTTGTTAGATGCTTTCAAATGATCCCGTGACCCACGTGGGGAAGAGACAGGGAGAGGGGATTTTGTAGGATGAGGCAGTGCAGCTTCTGGGCTGTTACTATCCTCTCCCCTCCACCATGCCTCTCCCCAGGGTGCCTCTGGCACATTAGATGTACGGATTCTTCATGGAAATCAATCTTGCAGCTCATCGTGGCAGAGAGCTGGAGGGAAGTCCCTCGGGTGTGCAAGAGGAGAGTACCTGCTTTCCAGTACATGCCGTGGGGGGGGCTGCTTCCCGTGGACGTGGGTGTCTCTAGGAACGAAGCCTAGCAGAGCCGTGACGTGATGTGCGTGTGCTTGCAGGCTGGGGGGGTGCACGGTGGCGGTGGCTCCTGCACCGAGCACATGCTGTCCCAAGAGGTTTCTAGGTTACATCATCCCGGTCCCTGAAAAGCTAGAAAGCCTCCCACCCCTCCTCCACAAGTGCAAGAGGAAATAGCACCCTACTAATTTTAGGCAGTAATTTTAGGGAATAGGACAAGTTCATACGGTTTGGCATTTAGTTGTCTGTGTTGGAGGGTAATCCATGAGAGGCTGATAGCAAGGTTGTGCAAGGGAAATCTGTAACGGGGCTTGGGTGGCCATAGGCGGCCCTTAATAAAAGCTTGTGCCATCTACTCCTGTGTCTCTTCAGTATTGCTGAACTGAAGAGTCTCCTAATCTGTTTTTCTATCATCAGGCTTGTCTGGTGTATCTGCTTACAGTCTGCAGACTCAGCTTTCATGGCGATAACAACAGCGCAGAAAGTTGAACGTGGCCGTGTGTGTATGGAAACAGAGCTGTTAGTGGTGAACTCTCAGGGGGAAAGTACCATGTGTGGATGTGCTAGCTAATGAAATATTCAAAAAATACCAGAAAAAAAATCCCAATTTATACCACAAGGAGAAGTAATCTCTGCATACTTCAACCACACATACTGTTTGGATAATATAATGAGTTATTTACTTAAACCAAATCCAGTTGCCTTTACCCATATTGGAGAAGAGCCGTTGTCTGCAAATAATCGCCTTTATTTCAGCGCGGGGACTTTCCCAGTAGGAGTACAAGGGCAGATTCAGCTTTTTTCTGTGTGTGGATTTAAGATGTGTATGAGATGGATTTTTTTTATGCATGCTATATGTCACAGACCTCTTTTAACACGACTTTATGGGAGCTAATTTTTAAATTACACATTTTTAGCGCACATGTTTTTTTCCTAATAACAAACAATCTCTGAGCAAGTGCATGTTACATTTACCTAACAGCAGATTTCTGCAGAAATACAAGAGGAAGCATTGCCTTGAAGATTAATGTTATGAACTGTGCAATGCGCTTTCTAATTGATTCTTTGGCCATACTTCCTACCGTCATTCTGAAACCATGACAAGACTTCAGGTGGGCTAGAACGTGTACTTCAAATTCAGTGCTCGATGAATTGATTAAGAAGGGCTTGGTACTTACGTAAACAGGTGCCTGTGTTTAGATCTAGGATCATAACATGAGACAGAGTCTCAGAAACACTGGTTAATTTTTCGTTAACCTTCCCTGAATTAATCCCTGGTACAGACCTCTTTGTAACTCCTTCTCCTCTTTGATTATTTTTTTTAACGTTTGCAAATTTTCCATCCATTTGTACATGCCAAAATTGATTCTATATATTTCTGGTGAAACAGATATTGTGATAAAACATATTTTTTTCTTAAAATGGTTAGCCTTACCATCTTCAAGCATTCAGGAGTCATGAGGATGCCCCCTTAATAGCTGCATGTTAAATTGTGAGAACTGCAACAGGAACAACTATTTTTTTCTCTTTGTTTTATTTGCCTCCTGGCATGGTTGCCACCAGAATACACTTCTTAATGCAGGCTGAAAAAAGCTGCTTTCTGACCTTGCCTTGCAATTCTTAATTCATTTCTAACAAGGGGAGTTGGTAGAAGCATTTGGAAGGGTCTCGTAATTGGAGATCAGAGTTTAGACATCTCTTTCCATTTCATCAACAACACTGAGACCGAGACAATCTACAAAATGCCACCATAGCTAAGTATTCCACTTCTGGTAGCGTCGAGGTGAAGGGTTTTAAACAATTAGCATTCAGTGGCCTCAAATTTTAAAATAAGAACCATACACAGCTTTCAAAACATGGAGAATTTTACGTTCCCCAAAGCTGGTCTGTTTTTTCTTTGATGTATCACCTGATCACCTCTCCCTCTAAACCTTGCAAAACCCTGGGGGCTCTTTGCCAGGATCTCCATCAGGGATCCTGAAAATGTCATCTTGGAGTCCACGCACTACAGTCCTGAAATTCCCTTCCTGTGGAGATCAGCCCCTCAATCTGGAGAAGGGGTGTTTGCCTAGCTTGGTATTTAAGGTGCCAGGATATGCTTCTGCATGCCCAGAATGTGCTGTGAGGGACAGATGGGTTTCTGTGCACGTAAAAAATGCTGATTGCGGATGGGGGCCTGTATGTGTGTTTATAGATGTGTGTGTTTAGAGATACGTATATACCTACATGTGTTTCTTGATCCTTTTCCCCTGATGCACGAAGCAAAGAAGAAGAAAGAAGGGTGAATTCTTAGCCAAGCTCCTGGCTGACCCTGGGTGCATATATATTAACCAGACAATTTGTGCGCATATATGCTGGTCCGTGCTTTACAGATAGATATGCCTGTGTTGCCTTCGCGCGTGCTGCTAACCCAAGCGCTCATCGAAGTGTTAGTTCTGGCTAGTTGAAGGCGGCATGGAGGGTGCAGACGTGCTCCAGTGTGGAAAGAGATGCTGTAGCAATGGAGCATCCCATGCACAGAGGAGGCAGAGAGCCTGGGTCTCCCTGCATCGGCCCACTGGAGTCCGAGGACTTGAGATCAAGCCTCTGACTGCAGTGTTTCTGTGCACTAATACATGTTTAATAATTAATTAGCTTTGTGTTTTATGCTGGCCTAGAGAAAAGGATGTTTCTTGCAAAAGTAATTCTTACGGAAACAGAAAAACCTCTTAGAAACGGAAGGTACGATGTAAATTTTTTGAGGAAACCAAGAGCTTTAATTTCCTAGAGTTCGCTGTTGCAATTTTGTATTACTAAGATAAGAAAAAGTAAATTCCATGTAAATGCTAATTGTGCAACTACGGAGTTTTCAATAGGTCATCTCACCATAACAGCAAATGCTTCAATTTCCAAGAGACAGTCTGAGCTGATGTGTCTAAATTAGGGGGAAGAAGCAATTAACTAGCAGGAGAAGTTTGATGCTGCTGTGGGAAGGCACGCTGCTGGTTGATGATGGAGAGCTCCGTTTTCCAGACAAGCCCTGGAAGAAAGTAACTGGGGAGACGGAGAGAGCAGCCATCTGCGTTTGGAGGGATCCTTGTCAGCACCTCGCAGGTGGAGCCCAGGCGTATCACTGGGCACAGACTGGGAAGTCCCATTTGCTCCTGTTGACGCTTGAGAGAGATGTTAGGGGAATTAAATAAGAGGTTTGCTGTACTAGGATAGAGTTTGCCTCATATGTGGAAATACTGTATTTCTTTCAAAATGATGCTGGTTTGGTTTGGGGCTTTTTATTTTGCATTGTGCCTTGGATGCAGTAACAGCCCCAGGAGGAAACACTGTAACTGGCTAACTCAGACAAAAAAAAAATCCCCCGTTACTTAAATGTACTTGCTTATGCATGTGAAAGCTGTAAACTATCAACAAGAAGAAGAATGTAAACCACAGGCTCAAGTACATCCCTAACCCACTTTCTACAGAGCTCCTTCTCTATCAGAGACTCAAACCGACTGCTTGTTGGTGGTGAGTGTTCTGTTTGAGGTATGAAATAATTACCTTGTCAGATTTTCATAGCATTTATTATTTGAGTGTAAAGCAAGAAGGTCAGACTCCCCTACTATAGATCCCTGCTGTAATTGCTCTATTACTGTTTTGAATATGTGGTGTAGTTCTGTTTCTTGGCAAAACACACACATTACACATCACCTTTACAGATAAGTTTTGTTTTGTTTGCTGAGCTACAGCTCAGTAAACACAAGGGTAGAAATTCTGGGTATTTATAAAGCTGCCTGCATCTATAATTTTGTTTATACCATATTGCTTGAACTCATTGGTGAAATTGAACATGTGGTAGAGACTTAGGAAATGAGCTGTGCGTAATTCTTTTTTCACTTGTGTTTTTTGATGCTGCAAGCCCAACTGGGGATGTGCAGTTATTTATTTTCATTTAAATTATGTTTAGTTTTGCCAGTGTCAAGGAGAAAAATAGAAAGAAAAATCACAAGAAGAAGTGAACAGCATTTCCAGAAGGCTGTGATCCCAGCACACCAGAACTGACTGTCTCCTGCAGTATAGCCCCGAGTGCCTGCCTGATGGAAGCTTGTTGCGCTGTGGTGTGAAGGCACCAGGGACAGCTTTCAGCTCCAAGAGGTAGCTCCAGGTCTGAGGGGCTTAAGCAGCTGAGGAGCATCAATCCTCAAAGCATGGATGCTGGGGGGTGCTGCCTGCCGCCTGCTCCTTTGCCCACCTTGCCAAAGCTGATGGAGCAGGAGCAGCTCACCCAGGTTCCTCTCTTCCAGAGGCTGCCTGCACGCCACCAGACTGGAGCCAGCCTCCCAGACCAGCAGTTTCAGGATGGTGCGGCACCATGGAAACCAGTGGCCCCCTGACTTGTTTTCTAGAGCCCCTGCTCCAGAGGGTACTTGTGAGGTGGGAGAACCACTGGCGGAGCAGCCACAAGTTCTTTGTTGACGTTTTGTGGCAGGAAACAGCTTGTTGCCCTATACTGTGTCTCCTAACCCTGGTGATGCTTCTTTTCCTACTTTTGTGAAATCCCTTCAAAGTGTTGCATGGAGTGACTTCCGCTCCCCAGGTTATTGCTCTCCTTTGTACACCTCTGTGTAAAAGAATCATGATGGCGTGTGGAGATTTTTGTGCTGCACACAAGAGGTTCAGGATTTGCAGCAGGAGAGACGGCATTATTCTAGAGGAAACAGATCTCTTGCTTTGTTTCCTTCATTTCAGGTCTGCCAGTTCCTTAGCTATTTTGGACCTGTGCTGTGGAATTTAGTCAAAGGTGTTATTTTAATATCAGCTCTAGATAAACAAAGATCATTAGTATTATATCACCGTCCTGCTGTCAGACTGGGATGTCCTTTCTTCTGCCCAGATTGCTTTCTTGCAGATGACTTTCAGGCTATTTCTGGACTCTGCAACATATGGATATATTCATTGCCTGTAGGTGTTTGAACTTTGGGATCCCGTATGCTGTGGCTCTGTCTGGGGCCCTGTTTGAAGCTGTCGTTCCTCTGTGTAGGTTTTCCATGTGTTGAGAGCAGTCTGAGGGCTACTTCTAAGAGCCAATATGGGTATCTGTTGCTGTTACCTACACCAAAGTTGAATTTGTCCCCAGACCTGAGGTTGCAGAGCTGTGCAGCAAAAGGATAACTGTTTTTGTAAGAGTACCCTGTCTTGAAGACTTGGGTTTTGGTATCAGGCCGGATGATACCAGATCCTATTGCTGTGCCTACAACCAGACCCAGCTGATTTAGGTTACTGCGAATGAAGTAGAGCATTTGTTTCTAGCTTGGGAGTTCAAATCCAGGTTAAAGCTCTAGACCGAAATAAATTGTCAATTCACTGCCAGCTCGAAGTTCTTCCATTTGAGAACTTGTGGCATCCTTGGCATTTGTTTATTAGCAGGCAAATGGTCCCAGAGACTGGGACTGTGCTGCTAGGCTTGGCTCCTTCAGAAAAGCACTAAGGTGTGTTGTGGGGTGCTTGAATATGTTATCTTTTAGAAGAACCAACCTTTGTGCGAAGGTGGAAGATAGCCTTCTGTCCTCCTCACAAAATATGACAGGTGACAAGATCATAGAATGGTTTAGGTTGGAAGGGACCTTAAAGATCGTCTAGTTCCAACGCCCTTGCCATGGGCAAGGACACCTCCCACTAGAGCTGGCTGCTCAAAGCCTCGTCCAGCCTGGGCCTTGAACACTTCCAGGGATGGGGCCTCCACAGCTTCCCTGGGCAACCTGTTCCAGTGCCTCACCATGCTCATTGTAAAAATTTTCTTCCCAAGATCTAATATGAATCTCCCCTCTTCCAGTTTGAAGCCATTACCCCTCATCCTGTCACTACATGCCCTTGGAAAAAGTCCCTCTCCAGCTTTCGTGTAGGCCCCCTTCAGATACTGGAAGGCTGCTATAAGGTCTCCCTGGAGCCTTCTGTTCTCCAGGCTGAACAACCCCAACTCTCTCAGCCTGTCCTCATAGCAGAGGTGCTCTAACCGTCTCATCATCTTTGTGGCCCTCCTCTGGACTCACTCCAACAGGTCCATCTCCTTCTTGTGCTGGGGACTCCAGAGCTGGACACAGTATTCCAGGTGGGGTCTCACCAGAGCAGAGGGGCAGAATCACCTCCCTTCACCTGCTGGCCACGCTTCTTTTGATGCAACCCAGGATGCGGTTGGCCTTCTGGGCTGTGAGTGTGCATTGCTGGCTCATGTTGAGCTTCTCATCTACCAAGTCCCTCTCCTCAGGGCTGCTCTCAATCTACTCTCTGCCCAGCCTATATTTGTGCATGGGATTGCCCCAACACACATGCAGGACCTTGCACTTGGCTTTATTGAACTTCATGAGGTTGGCACGGGCCCACCTCTCAAGCCTGTCCAGGTCCCTCTGGATGGCATCCCTTCCTTCCAGCATGTCAACTGCTCCACACAGCTTGGTGTTGTCGGCAAACTTGCTGAGGGTGCACTCAGTCCCTACATCCATGGCATCAACAAAGATGTTAAATAGTACTGGTCCCAGTACTGACCCCTGAGGAGCACCACGTGTCACTGCACACCACTTGGACATTGACCCATTGACTGCAGCTCTTTGAGTGCAGCCATCCAGGCAATTCCTTATCCACCGAGTGGTCCACCCATCAGATCCATGTCTCTCCAATTTAGAGACCAGGATATTACGCGGGACAGTGTCAAATGCCTTGCACAAGTCCAAGTAGATGACATCTGTTGCTCTCCCCTTAGCCGCCAAGGCTGTAACCTCGTTGTAGAAGGCCACCAGGTTTGTCAGGCATGATTTGCCCTTAGTGAAGCCATGTTGGCTGCCACCAATCATCGCCTTATTTTCCATGTGCTTTAGCAGAGTTTCCAGGAGGATCTGCTCCATGATCTTGCTGGGCACAGAGGTGAGACTGACTGGCCTATAGTTCCCCAGGTCATCGGGGTTTGGTTGGTTGGTTTTGTTTTTGTTTTTATGACAAGATGTCACCTGTCACAAGATGTCACCCTGCCCACTCTTAGAAAACTTTTACTGCTGTAACTGTACTGATGTAGTTAAAATGGGAAAACAAACCCAGTTGCAGCGCTGTTACTATCAGTGTAGGAATGCTAACATCTTTAACTCATTCCACATCAGAACAACATTAGCAGAAATTTCATTTAAACAAGAGCTTTTACCAGTAAGACCATGCTGATTTTAAAAAAACAACAAAACACAACTAAACTGACAAGAAGTGGGGGGGAGGGGGAAACGCATCAGACTTCCTGGAATAGTTGTACTGGTAATACTTTACAGTGTAGCTAAGTAGAATTTTGCATGTGACCCTTTCCCTCATCCATCTATGGAATTATTCCAATTAAAATTAATCCATGCAACTCAAATTTCAAATGCTTGTAATAAAGCATTTACAAAGCAGTTGCTGAAACATAATGTAGAATTTATCTGGTAGATAGCTTCAATTAGTTAAGTCCTGAAGAATGTCCATGCTCATGGAAGATTCTGTGAGCTGGAAATCAAGCCAAAATGCTAAAATGAATGATAAATTTTGCCAGCTCTTATTAAAATATTATACCTGGGAAACCCTCCTGGGCAGTTCCAGTCCGTAGCCTTGATGGCTAGTTTCTGTGAGAGCTGTGGTAACAAACTCAGCGCTGTAGGGAATGGATCTAAAATTTACCTTCATCCTGTAATGCTATCCTAGTCATCAGAATCCCTGTTCTTTTTTTCTCTTTCTTTCAACTTTTTCAAATAATTAAATGGGTCAGGTCTCTACAGGATGCTGTCTGCATGGTGGCTATAAATATTGCAGTGAGCAGCCCAGAGCTTCCATCCATCACTGGCCTCTGGTGGGAAGAAGCCGAACTGCTCGACGATTTGTCAAAGACAGGATTTCTCTAAGTAACCCGAAGCAGTCTGGGGTATTGCTCTTGTTGTAAATCAAGGCAAGCTCTACATTTAACTCTCTTAAGTTCATTGGAAAAGCTAACCCTATGCTACTGAAATGGAGATTTAATTTCAGCTCAGCGGTCCAAGGCTGTGCTTTGGGACAGAGAGTGCTGTCCCAGAGAGGGCTGAATTTGCTGTTGCGTTGTGTGAAATTCTGCATGGCCACCACACGCGGTTTATCAGCCGGCATGAAATCCAGTTTGGTCGTGGATTTATGACAGTAGCTCAAAAGTCTAACTCGGCTGAACGCTGGCTGTGTTCAGCAAGTAGCAGGAGCTTGGACCTGAAAAAGGAAATTACGAGCTAGCCCAGTCTTACCATTTATGCACTGGGATTCTAAACAAATAAATTAGGTAGTCATAGCTCTAGTTTACTCACTGAAGTACTGAACTGGGCCCTAATGTTCTTTGTCGTGTATTACCTACCTTCTCAAACAAAACTTCTGTGTAAATGTTATATTCTTAACTTCTTTGTCCACAGAAAGCAAATGGAAAGAGTGACCTCAGTGTTTACATCAAACCGGTTGGCAAGCGTGTCCCAGATACTCATGACTGAACTAGATTATTTGCTTACCTGATGGGTAAAACGGTAATATGTCAGAGCTGCTTTCTCCTAGAGTATAGAACCAAACTGGGAAGACCTGAAACCCAAAAAATATATATTTAGTTGTTATTATTAAGTAGATAAACTGGTACTGTTATTAGACAGCTGTTGGATATCAAACTAGAGCCAAAGAGGTGAATCTCTTCCTTGTATGGGTAGTAAAAGAGGTGGGATGTAGCCTCCCCTCTCCCGATGACAGAGGATTGTCCTTTCTGCCTACTCATTCTTTATGAAACACAAGTGAAACGAAGGAGGGCGATTCTAAAATCCGCTCTATGGGTGAACACTGTCTTTGTCACCTACTGTGCAACACAGAGTGCAGCAGAAGCTTCTGTTTAAGGCTTTTAGCTGCAGCCAAGATATGGTGAATAACCACAGCTGGTGGATTCCCGTCGGTCCCACAGGGACCCTATGCTTCCCTATGTCAATTAATGTTAGAACGGTGTTTCAACTGAATTTAGCGATTTAGAAGTTACTCTGAACCAATTGTAAAGTGGAACTGTCAATTTTGAATTTGGATGAAGAAGTATCAAAACTCAGAACTGGAACACGTTTGCAGGTTTGCAAGAAGTGGTTGTTAACATTGGTGGAATGATGGCTGTGGGTCAGGGCATCATCTGAAGTTTGGTCTTTGCAGTATTTCTGTCTATTAAATTTTTACATTACCATTTAAACCCCAAAACTTCGCAGGCAAATGTACTTTTCTTCTCTTAACTGTAAAACCATTCAATTTCTCCCACAATTTAGATATAGTTCAGAATAAAACCCAGACAGAACAGCAAGTGGATTTTTTTCCTCTTTCTTCTGATGGGGATTAAACCACTCAATTTCATTCTGTAAAATCCCTTTTTTTCCCTTCTAACTGAACATATTTTATTCACATTAAATATGTTGTACCTTGGTAGGGAAACCAGTATTCCAGGCTCTAAAGGCTGAAACATGCAGAGTGATTAATTAAAAACCTACATTTGCCTTGGTTGACTGATGTAATAAAAGCAAGATAACATCAGCACACGCTGGATTGACCACAATTTCTGCTGGCAATAAACTTCTGTCATTTATTAATTGGTAGTAACAAACAGTAAAAAGACTTATTTCACAGCTCCCTGAGGTAGGTCCTAGGAGGAAGGGGGTAGAGGTGATGGTGCTATTTTCTTTCCTTTCTCATCATTATTGTTAGCATCAAGGCAGATTTGGGTCATCCTTTTATTTTTTTTCCCATCTGATACGGAGCTCTTGAACCCGCTCAGAGCAGTTAATCTCTGTTGTGAAGTAACGATCGTACTTCTGGATGCTGGAGCCGAGAGGAGCTCTCTCCAGTTCATGAGGGTGTAAGTAATGGAAGAATTTGCCTCTGATCTGGTCTTGTGATAGTGGGGATTAATGTCCGTGACTTTCTCTTAGCAGAGTCAAGCAACTTTACAAAAATAAGGAAAACGGCAGTGTCCCAAAATTTCTTTTCCTTGGCCTCGCTGAAAATATTTCTCTTAAAGATTCCTTGCTGTGCTCTTCTCAAGCTTACTGTCTTAAGTTAAAAAAAAAAAAAGCAGCAACAGTGTGCCCCCCCCATACTTTAATGGCACAGTTTTGTTTCTAATTGTTATCCATAAGCCTCTCTCCCGTAAAGCACTTAATTTTCTCCAGGATTCAACTGCTTCTCTGGGAACTGGAAGACTTACTCAGTGTGGTCTAACAACAGAAACCTCCTTGTGAAGCACTTTCTGTCAATTGGCTATTGCTTGGCAGCCTGGCATTAGACAGACGTGGAGAAAAGAGTAAAGGTTTTGAATAGAAAGAGAGCTACACATCTTCCTTAAGTGTTGGTGAGGGCTGGCATCTTTGCATTAGTGCAGTTCACCGTTCCTGCGCCTTCTTGAGTAGCTCTTGTCAGTAGCCAACTAATTTTGGTCTGAGCTACTTTTATAGCTCTACTTCATTGCAGCTTGTGTTCATGACATTGCTTTTAGGTGCTATGTTAGCTGAGCACTTGCACACATGTTTATGTCCTACATGCTTTGCTGCATGGACGTAGATTTAAAAATAATGCTGAAGTGCTCTGCTAAAATGTCAGTGGGCAGCCGTGTCTTGCCCCCTCTCCATCCTTAAAATACAAGTACCAGTAATTTTTGGCTGGGGCACACTGCCATCTTAATGGTGTTTTAAAAATAGCAAACTTTATCTCATGGTTTTTATCTCTGTGTTTTTAGAGCTGATGTGACACCAGGTTCCAGTGTGACGGTGGTAGTCAACCTGTTTGGTTTTGTGCTCAAAAGGAGAGCTGGGTTGTAGATGAGGAATGAGGCAACGCGGCCTTTCTTAGCAGTGCCAATTGCTGTCAGCAGTATTGATCCAGCCGAGTTAGAAATGTACCATGGTCACTTAAATTTGCAGACTATAACTAAATCAAGCTATTTCTTATGAGTTTTGCCTAAGGCAGGTGTATTGATATGAAGAAGAGACTTCCATCATGTATTATTTAAACATACTGAAATATTTACCAAATATCTGTTGCTAATGAGGTACCTGATTACATCCATATATATTATGTGTATAGATATACCCATTAATATATGTTGACAATGGCACTTGGCATTTTATAGTTTTATAGCACAGTCTATAGTGCAGTGCAAACATTAATTAAATGAATCCTAACAATAAATAAAATAAGTAAACAAGTACTTATTAGACTATGCCATGTTACACACAAGGCAACTGAAAGAAGAATATTACAGCTGTAATTGCCTGAGATTCTCATAATATTAGTAGGCACTGGGGTTCTGAAGGTGGTGAAACTCGTGTCTTGTGAGTTTTAGTCCTGGCTCTGTCCTACAGCAGAGTGCTACCATGGGAAGCCACAGCAGAGAGGGGAAAAAGCATGGATAGAATGACCTTGGCGAGAAGGTTATTTGAGGTGTGGAAACTTTCACAGAATATTACCACCTTCAGAGACTCTTTGAAAACAATGAAACTTGAAAGGGTGGCAGGATACGCAGTGGAGCCCCGTTGTTCCAAGCAGGAGACAGGCACTTAAAGCAAAAGTTCCGTTTGCCTTTGGTGATTAAATGTAGAACTGGCAGAACCACTTTTGGCGAACCATCCTTTCTTTCCCTCGATTCTTAAAGCATTGACTGTCACAGGCTAAATGAACTACGGTTAATTAACTGGATCGAGTACTGACTGGCTTTCTGGCTGTGATGTCATTTACACTGCACAGTTGAGGAGCAATTCCTTGAAGTCGCTACTAACGTGAGCAAGTTTGGAAAGTTAAGTCTAGGGGCAAGTGCCCCTAAAGAATGTCTGCAGTCTAATTTCTCGTTGTCTTTTTCTGTTTTTTATTGAGGGGGAACTTTGGGGAGGCTTTAGTGTTTGGGGTTTTTGTTTCTTTTTTAACAGGATAAGTAAAATTCTCCCAAATTGTGGAAAATTTTCGTTTTGTGCTACTGATACCAGTTGTAAGAAAATTTGATTGATTAAAATTCTGATGGAATCATATTTACTTTATTATTCTAAATGATGTGTATGTTTATCTGTTGTGTGTGTGGTTGTTACGGAGCCGCGTAGCTGAATGATCATTTTCCCAGGGGCCATTTGCTGTTGCTAAAAATGACAACACAACTGTTATATGCTCACAGTGACTATTCTGGGTGCTGAGCTCCAGGATTCTGCCTGGTGCCCAGGGCTTGGCTGAGGTGCTCTTCTTGCAGGATCCTCAACACCTATGTAAGAGGACATAATGATGATTGCTGAGCCTTCACGTCAAGCTGTCAGACAAACGGTTACAATCAGCTACTCCAGGTAATGATGATCTGGATTAATCCTGACACTCCAATGCAAGTGCTGGTGTATAAGCAAGACAATTCTCTTCCAAATCTGGAAAGTATCCTGCTTTCAACAGTGCACGTGGTAGAATTGATAATGTGTTTTATGGTTACTGGGGAGTAACAGATAAAACTCTCTAAAATGCACAGATCCATTCACATAAACTAGAATAACTCTTTTAAAAGCCTCAAATGGCGTCTCCAATTCACTGATAAAACTATCAGCAAATCCACGATCTTGTTGCTGATGACTTATATGACTGTTACGTGCTTGCAGGATGAAGCTCTTCAGTGGCAAACTTAACAGTGATATAAATACAGTAAAACGTTAAACCTGTATGATTCATTCAGTTGCAAATTGAATTCCAAATATTGCAAATTTGAAACCAAACCAATGGAGCAGTGTTTTATAAGCGCTTGGAAGCACTATGTGTGGTAACGTAAGAACAAAACTGATGAGAAAATGAGAACTAGACATTTAATGTGAGAATTGATCTACCTGAATGTGAACAGCTGTGCTCCTCTTACAGTCTCTGGAGTGAAAGAGGTGCTCCTGGGGCTCAGCTCTGCTGAGTTTAACATGGCCACTGAAAATGGGTCAGATGAATCATGTTCTGAAAGTGCCTCTTTTTTTTGCCATGGATTGTATGGGGAGCTCAGATGAATTCCACATGGACAAGATGGGACGTGTAAGCGTAATAGCGGTTCAGAACTGGTTCCATTTCTTCCATTTACTTCCCTGTATTTACTGAACTCCTCCTGTTCAGCTGTTGAGAAGACTGTTTAACCTTGTGGTTGCTGCACGCAAGAGGGACTAGATAAAAGGCTTTATTTTATCCTTTTGGATAAAATAAAATCCAAAGATAGATATTCTGCAAAGTTTTTGGATATTACATTTGACTTAACACTGTTTCTAGAGGAAAAGACATTTCACTGTGGGGGTG
Source organism: Burhinus oedicnemus (assembly GCA_008921705.1). Classification (NCBI taxonomy): domain Eukaryota; kingdom Metazoa; phylum Chordata; class Aves; order Charadriiformes; family Burhinidae; genus Burhinus; species Burhinus oedicnemus. Next base: position 193,254 of record VFFE01008900.1, on the reverse strand, counting down.
AGGGAACCTTTCAGAAAGGTTGGAAGCTGCTTCTGCTGGCTTGAGAAGGGCTTCGTAGAACTTTTTAAGCACGATTGCCACATTCTTACAGGATAACCAATATCCTAAATAACAGTAACAGGTAGCCTTGATACCGTGTATATTACAGTATTTCCGTTGACTTCTGGAACAAAGGAAGAACAAACATCAACGATCTCTCAACCAAGTAGTCACAGTCCTTTCTTATTACCACCACCCGTTGCCGATTACCTTAAGGGGTGGTTGGAGATGCATATGAAACAGAGTATCTAAATCAGGCATTTCTGATTTATTTTGTAGGAGAAATGTACTGTGTGTTAATCAGTTGATTTCACAAGGATCATCTTCTGATGATGTTTCAATATGAGATTTACATTTTGGAAGCGTAAAAGCTATTGCTAACACCTCCACCTGCCAGATTTGCCAAGACAAGCAGATTAGGCTTTGGTGGAGGCATCTAAGTAAGACACAGGTGCCATGAGAAGTGAGCCAGGAAGACTGAGTCCTAACACTCAGACCTGGACCTGATTGTGCTGGTCTTCAGGGCTGTTTGGAGCTTGTGTGGATCCTTGTGCGAAGCCTTCAGAGTAATTATAGCACGCTAATGAGAAGGTGTGAAATCCTTGCCCAGGGCTGTGGGGACGTAGTGGACTGGATTTCATGTTGGGTAAGTTCTTGCACAGATTTAGTCCTCTGTGCTATTTCACATTTCTCCACCAACATTTGAATTAATCCTTTCTTGTTCGTGCTTTGTTCTGTGTTATTTGACGCCTGGGGCTGCCTGGGTTTTTAGCTGGCTCTACTCTTATGTGGCTCTCGTCGCTATAGTGAGTGAGTGCCTTTGACTTCAGACTTGGCTCCCATCTGTGTATTTAAAAAGTAAAATGATTTCTAATGCTAATTGGGGTGAAGGAAAATGAGAGAAAGAGAGTTTAAAAATTCATATTGAATATTTATAAGCATCCTCAGTGCATTTGGTGAAATGGGGATGAAAAGGTTTCTAAAAGGTTTCTAATTTCTGCTGGGAGGCACTTTGTGCTGCAGCTATAATAGCAACTGAAGCAGCGAGGCCTGTGGGGCCTGTGAAGGCTCCAAATACATTTAGTTTTGCCAGGTTTAGGTCGTATTTTCTGTTGGTGTAATTACTGAGCAGTAATAGGGTGAAAGAGCTCACCTGTGCAGATTTATGGCCCCTTTTAAAGTCAGGAGCCGTGCTTGGGATTTGTGGGGGAGAGATGCCTTGTGTTAAAGTATACTAGAAAGAAAGAAAGAAAGAAAGAAAAGAAAGAAAGAAAAGAAAGAAAGAAAAGAAAGAAAGAAAAGAAAGAAAGAAAAGAAAGAAAGAAAGAAAGAAAGAAAGAAAGAAAAGAAATTTATTTTTTAATTTGGGGGATGGAATTTTTTTTTTTTTTCTTCTTTCTCCTCCTCAGAGCAGACAAAGGGTTTCTTTAGCACCAGTGTTTCTTTGAACCCTTGCGTGGCTGGCCACATATTCATCCTAAGGCAGGCAGGGAGCCCTGAGGAGGGTCTTTGTCAGCCTGGCTGGATGAGGACTTTCTGTGACTCTCGTTCACTGATGGATCCATTTATGCTGATTTTGATGACAATCAAAGAAGGTGACTCTGGGGTAACTTCTTGTGAATCACCCTTTGCTTGTATTTTTAAATGATTTTGCTCAAAAGAAAGTTGTTATGGACTGTTGTCTGCATTGGTAACTTGTGAGAGGAACCTTAACAATAGGTTCAAGTACACCGGTCTTAGAATATTACAGTATTGGGGAGAAATCACTGGAAATGATGCACAAAAGCTAGCAGTGTACTGAAGGGAACTGTGTTATGTGGTACAGCGTGAAAGGCTGGATGGGAAGACTGGGCAGAGATCAGTCCCATTAAAACAGGAGGGGGGCATCTGATCTGTTCTTAAGCATTCTGTGAGCACCATAATTTGCTTGTGAGATGTATGTAGAACAGATAGAGCCCTGAAGCGAGTCAGTAAAATTAATGTTAAAGGTAAACCTGGGAACTGAGGTTCCTCTTTATTTTTGTGTTGTATTTGTCACTTCTTAAAACCAGTGACAGGCTGGGAGTGCTGGACCTCTCGCGGAGAGCCAGGTAAAGTACTGATACCACTGGCAGCTTTATTCAATATATTTTAAATTTTTTTTTAACTTTTTAAAATTTTTTTTTTATTTTAGCATTTATTTCAACTTTGTAATACCTTTGCTGCAGATAGGCTCTTTTGGTCAGGTGACGCCGATGCTTTTACGGTTGTTTTCAGTGTTGGCTCTGCCCAAGGTGGCCCCAGTGCTGCTGTTTTAGAATGAGGAACAGTGTCTGAATTTAGTCTTTCTGTGGCGGTTTTTCTTTAAACCCCTGCACCACTTTGCAGCTGATATTGATGTCCTTTGCTTTCAGGCAGGCAAAACTACATCTGGTGCCACCGTGTATATTGTCCAAGGCGAGACCGAAAAAGAAGTGTGTTTTGATTTTTCTCTTGTCAAGCAGACAAAATGGGATGGGAGCCACCAGCTCTGAGGGCGCCGTGCGTGCTGCCCCATCCTAGATCAGGTGCCTGTGAGGAGCAGGCTGCCTTACACCTGATTTTTCCCTTCTTGGAGCAGATCAGCAGTCGAGGGCTCAGCAGGGGAATGTGTCCTCTTTTTTTTTTTTTTTTTTTTTTTTCCCTTTTTTATTCTCCCCCCTGCCCCCTTCCCTTTCGATACCAGGGAATGACCACCCAGAAGCCCACCCAGAAGCAACGCCTGGCAGGGCAGAATTGTAGCTGCCTGTTTACAGTCCTTCTTCCTGGGAGCGGTGGCTAAAGGCAGCGCAGAGTAAATTTCCTGCTCTCTTTTCTTGCTGGGGGGAGATTGTCAAATGTAAGGGGGAGAGCGCAGAAAGGCTGGGAACCAGAAATTTAGCTTACTTAGTTTTATTTCAGTAATAATTACACCTGGACTTGTCTGGTGGAGCGGTAGTCTGAGAACAGCCAAGATACCTCAGAGGTAACAGCACCAAAACTGTGCGTGGTATGGAGCGTTGTCCTCTACTGAAGGGTACATCCTAGCCATTTTGCTTGCTAGATAAGCCTCTACCATTTAAAGAGTTTTTCTTTCCTCCATTTAGTTGACCACTGAATTTTTAAGTTAATTTCTGGTTGGCGCCCTTTTCAGGAAGGAGGTTAAACAGGATTTCATCTTTCCTTTCGGTAGTATTGTTAGTAACTACAAAGAGGTTGCAGGTCTGAAGAAATGAAGGAGACGGGCGCATATATAAGGTTTTGGTCTACTTGCTGTGTTGTAGTTGTGATTCTGGTTTTGTTTTTATGTATTTTTCACCAGTAATTTTACACAAATATTGCAAGTAACAAAGTGCCTGTAACTGTTGAGATTCTCGGTCCTACTTCATATTGGGCCATATCATCAAGGGAACAGCAGACCCTTTTCAAACTCTAAATAATCCTCCTCATTTGAATATTCAAGTGCTTTCCAGTAATTAGTTATCTTACATGATTGCTAGTTTTTCTCTGAGGGCAGGAAGCTTTGCTTCTGTCTCACAGAAAGAACCGGAGCCCCCAGGCTGAGTGCGTTATTCCTCTGTGTGACATGCACAGCCTGCTGCTGCTGAAATGGGGTTTGCGCTCAAATAAGATTCTGGCTTTACAACCGGAATATTACAGAGGAACTACTGCTGGTGATGCTTTGGAATTTTCTTATGCACGGGAGCTCTTCTGTTTTCATTTCACTTCGTGACATGCGCCGTTCATTTTGCGATTTGCTATTTTGCTGTAGCTCCAGATGGGAGCGGGCCTCCTGGAGAAGCGAATAGCGGGAACGTAAACCCCGCTGGGAGCTACCTGCGTCCTGCCAGTTGGCTGCTGCAGAGGAGTTACTGACTCGGTAGCAGGAGCTCATCAAAACTGGAGCGCTTCAGGGGTTGTTGTGGTATTCGCAGATCTCAATGCAAAATCCTTATGAAAGCATGCGATGTTTTAGGTCCTTTACTGGCATCTGACTTCTTCTGTGTGTACATTCCTTAATTTTAAGGATTTACTGAAGAGTTTAGAGTCTTCTGAAAATTGCTTGGTTTCTGCTGTTAATTTTCCACAATCCACGGTATTTGACCATGCCATGTTTCAGGTGTTGCCCCACTTAGCTGCCTTCCTGTCTTGTCCCCCGCAATTTCGTTGAAGGAGGATGGAGCCAGACTCTTTTCAGTGGTTCCCAGTGACCAGACGAGGGGCAACGGGCACAAGTTGGAACGTAGGAAGTTCCATTCAAACCTAAGAAAAAACTTCTTTACGGTGAGGGTGCCAGAGCACTGGAACAGGCTGCCCAGGGAGGTTGTGGAGTCCCCTTCTCCGGAGATTTTCAAGACCCGCCTGGATGCAGTCCTGAGTAATGTGCTCTAGGCATTCCTGCGTCAGCAGGGGAGTTGGACTAGATGACCTCTAGAGGTCCCTTCCAGCTCTGAAAATTCCGTGATTCCGTGAAAGCCATGCAAACTGTAAAATATCAGAGTTCCTCAGAGATTACTGGGATATCTGTGGAAAGAGTGGAATAGTCTCAGTCAAACTTACTCATGATTTTGTCCATAAGTCTGGTCCTTGTTGTATTAACTGTAATTGCTTTTGCTTGTGGTCAGACTTGAATACACCAGGTTTGAAAGTTTACTATATAATATATTACTTCATTGTAAGTGGCACTAGAAACTACCCCTATGCAGAAAATGAACAGTGAATAGGTGCAATACGTTTCCAGATATCCTCAAAATTGCTGAGAGTCTTCCTTAATGGAAGAACATCAAGATCAATATTTGACTGGAATTGATTTGAATGGTTCCTACTGAGATAAAAAGAAGGAAAATAGCCTGATTTCACTGAGAGAATTAGAGGGGTAATTGGACCACAGCTTGCGATGGATGGTAATGGTTAGCATGGCGAGATGGATTTTAAGCTGTAACTGATCTAGCTATTTAGACTTTTTTCCCTGCGTATTTCTGAGGCATAGAGTCATGCATCTGACGTTGTGGAAGGGCCGTTTCCTGGACAGTCGGATCTATTGCCAGACTCTTGATTATGGAAGTACCTGATTACCCAGCTGGTAAAGATGTCAGGTACAGGCTTTTGAAAAATAAATCTGCTTTTTAAAAAAGGACCTAAACCCAGATGGAAGTTGAGCCTCAAGAGCTGCGGCTCTGAGGATGGATATGAAGTGTAGGAGACTTCTGTGCCACTGCCATGAACTTTCATAGCCTTGTTTCTCCTTTTGCCTGAGCTGTTGTGTTCTTCGTGTGTGTATGGAACTGATGCAGAATATTCTGATTATTTCCCAGAAAAGCTCACCAGCCAGCCCCACAAATCAGCTCCAAGGGATCATGTTTTTGATGAAGTCCCTTTAACCTTTTATATACGCTTAAAAGGAGGTCTTTTTATCAAAACAAGATGCTTTGATTTACTTTTTTTTAAGTTACTTTGCATTAATGTATTATGTATCATACAGCATGGAATTTTAAAAGTGAAAATGAAATGCTTTGATTTCATTGATATGAAATGTTTCAATTAACATAAAAAAAGGACTTTGTAGAATAAAAATAAAAGCTCACATACTCATTTTTGAATGTGACCAAATTGTAAACTTTCAGAATTCACTGTGAATCTTCCATTTCCACACTACTCCACATGTCTGCCAAAATATATTTGCAGAACTGCATCGGATGTAGTGATAGATTTAATGAAACAGGAGATAATTTCATAGAAGGAAAATTGTATTTGTGAAATGTGTGTACCTATATACAGTAACAGAATCTGCTTTATGGCAGCAAGATCCTGCTGCCCTTATTCAACCCAGGTTTTCACAATGAATATTCTATCTAGGCGTCGGTCTCAGTATGTCAGTAAAGAACTTTGAACTCCTGCTAAGAGGTTTACGTTATCATGAAGTATAGATAATAAAAAGGAGAGGAACAGGGCTATCATGGCTGTTCTGGAATATCTCTTTTAAGTAGTTATTTTACATGCAGGGCTAACCTTTGAAGTTGAAATGTTCACAGCATTAACATATAACTTCCCAACAAGAGCCCATTTTTTTTTAAAAAAAAACTTTTACAGAGAGAAGCTTAGTTTAAAAATACACAGTTACTTGCTTAGATTTAAACATTCAGCTGGAATCTCCCTTTTAAGTTGGAATGGGGAAAAGCTGTAGAACTTGAGATGCAAACAGAGCTTTCTGATTGGTTGCTGGAAGTGGGATGCTGTTCTTCTAACAGCGTGTCTTTTAGCCTTCTCAAAGCTAAGCGTCTACTAGCGTTCCGGTCACTCTCTGCCCGTCTTGTGGAGAGAGGTGCATTTAATAACGGCCATGTGCCTTCCTTCCCTGGCACCGGCCTTAGGTGGGGATGGAAAGCCCTTGGGAGGTGTTTGTTTGCTGCCTAAATGTCTTAGACGGGAAAGCTGTACAAGACTGCTCCCACCTGGACACTGTGAGCTGGCTGTTTTCTTAATATTATTCTTATATTCTATTTCCTGGTTTTCAGAAGACATTCCGCATACCGTATTTTTCAGAGGCCGGAAATCACTCTGCTTTCTGCTTTACTGCTTACAGCATCAGCTCGGGTGCGTTGCAGACTCAGAAAAGCACTTCTGTAACACCTGAAGGATGGTTTGTGGTGGTTTCAAATCATTTGCAGTTCATTTTGTTCTTTTTTTCTGGCTTTTTCATGAAATAGGAAATAATCCTGATGTGGTTGGGGAAGCCCTTCAGAAATACTGGCACTGTTGACTTTAAACATAAGGTGAAAATAGTACCAAGTGTATACAAGTGAAGTTACGCATTGTAAACCTGTAGCAAATAACTTTGATGCTGCTGGGCACACTTTTCAAGAGTAACCGAGACATGACGTTGTCAGGAGTTGAGCCCTTTGGCGTAACTCTTCACAAGTCTTGTTGTAGACTCCTGAGTCACCTTACAGGTAGACGTTTTCCATGTCATCCTTACTAGTAGCCAATAACTCCATGACATTTTTTTCTCTCTCTCTTCCTCAGCTGCCTTTTTTAGATACTGGATACTACTTTTATCACAATGGCATTGCCAAGGCCAGGAGAAGACGCAGTCTTCAACACAAGCTTCATCTGGAAAAGGATTCCAGGGTAAGTGTTTCATCATTATGTGCACCTGCCATGTTTTCTCTGTGACGCAGACTATTTTCTATGAGATCAGGGTGATGATCAAATCTGTGGGTATGGCTACGTTTTTTTTTTATCCCCCATGCTTGTTTCAAGCTCAGTGACTGCCATATGCACACACCTCCCAAAGAACTACTATTTCACTACTACAAGTAGTCTTACATTCTCTGAAATTTATCCTCTCTCCAGTAAGACTCAGTGATGCAATAGTCTCCAGGACGTGTCGGTGGCTATCCAGGGTACATCCCACAGTTGTCCCCCCCATGCATCCTGCTAGTCCATGGGTCATCCAGCCCAGAACACCTTGTGGTCTGAATGGTGGCGTTTTTCTCTGCAGTCAATGTGGGGCTTTTTCTCAGGGAATGGAGTACACAGCAGATGCTAAGAGAGTGTATGCTGTCAAACTTAAGTGTTTCTTTTAGAGGCTTTCGCTTGCCATCTGCAAATAGTGTGCTCAGTTTTCAGGAGCGTAAACCTCTCAGACAGGAGGGAAAGGCCCCTTTTGCAGAAGGCTACAAGCTGGCACTAGCAAATTCTTTTTTTCTTTTCTTCAGAGTTCTTACACCAGTATAATACTGGGCTGGAGTGGGGCCAGGTAGCACAAAAAGTGTGTTTACTGCCCAAAGAAAGTAGATAAGCCTGAGGCACGGTATCATGACAGCAAATAGATTATTTTTTTTTAATTCTTCAGTAGGCTTTAAACTTTCTGCACTGTGAGCAAAAAAAGAGGGGGGAACAATTTTATTCCAGACAGAATTTTATTGCCAGATATTATGTGGTATCGGAACACCTATGAAAATGAAAATCTGAGTAGGAAGAAAAGAAAAATACGTTAAATAAGATTGTAATTGTTGTTGTGACACCAGAGCGAGCAAGGTCTGATGAATTCCCAGCTTAATTTTCGTACTTCTGCAGAAGTTTTGAGTGATTCTGGGCCCAGGTCCAGCTGGGATGCACACGGCTCGTCGCTCCTGCGGCTGGGAGCCCTGTGGGTGAACCGTACAGGTTCCAGGTGCTGCCTGCCCCCATCACTTCATCTTGAGATGCTGAGTGCTGGCAGGTTCCCTGGGGCTGCTGCTGGTCTTCCAGTGCTCTGAGGTACCTCTTCCAGGCCCCCTTCTCTAAAGCTGGTACCGGGTACCGGTGAGGGGCTATAAGGAAGAGACCCATTCAACCTGCCTTGAATGGAATTTCTCAGTTTTCCCTTGCTTTGTTTACCAAGCAGGGTCAGAAAGCAAATGGTTCAGAAACCATCTACAATTTGGGGATACTAAGCAGATACTCTGAGAGAGGTGTCTTTCGTTTCACTGAACCACCCAATCTTGTTAAAAGCCATTTCAGAAAAAAGCATACAACTGAGTAAGTATGTTGCAAACTTGCGATTGAGTACAGTCATTGTGCAGGTGACTCTGTACTGGAAATAAATATTTCTGTAAGCCTCTGAAAATTTTACAAATATCTATGATATTTGTATGAATCCACCAATTCTCATTGCAGCCTCAGCATTACATGGCTGAGTATTCCTGTAATCACTCCAGACTGGCTCTTGCACTGACTACCTCTAGTCTGTCTGCAGTGCTATTAAGAACAGCTTAAATGAATCTGCCTTCTCGTTCAGCGATGTTCTCTTGCAGTCATCTGACATTTGCAGTCTCTGGGCTCTTAGTTGGCTCTGTCACGTGCAACGAAATCTCATTTTTGCTGTTAATCTCTACTTGTTCCTGGTGCTGCATACCAATGGCTCATCTCTCCTCGGCTCCCTCCTTTGATCTCACGGAATAAAGCTCTGTGTTTAAATAACTACGAATATCTCCTATGTGAGGAAAAGGATGATCCTGAGTTGTATCCTGACCTCATGGGTTACACTGGGGGATGGAAGGGAGGTGGAAGCAACATTTCATTTCCATGCGTAACGTGACATTTTCTCAGCTAGCCCTCCTACTTACTCTGTCATGTTGGGTAGTCCTTGAGTTCGTACGATACCAGCTAGGTTGGTTGCTTTTTGTAATACAGTTTTAGAGCAATTAAAATCATTACTCTTATTTCCCTTCTTTCTTTTATACCTGGAGTTTGGAGAAGTCATTAAAATTCCTGTCATATTTGCATATAAGTGGAAACATGAGTTGTGTTGACAGTACTTAATTTCAAACTCCAAAAATAATTTCTAAATTTAATGGCAGCTTTCTAGACCATTTACATTCAATTTCACTTAGCAACAGATGTCAGCACTGTCATGGTTAATATGTTAACGCGTGAAGCCAAGAATAAAATGTTCCTGTTGTCAGGCTAGCCAGGAAGCAAACTTCCACTATGGGGCCTTACAAATCTCTCGGGAGCCATTATGGTAAATGCGGTAGGTGCTTAGCCCTACCCAAATGTTGCTAGAAAGTGGGCTGCAGTTATTCTGTATACTTTTCACTTTTAAGGAGATTACAATTCCTAGCTAATTTTAATTATTAGTTGAAAAACAGCACAGATGTTCACTCAATTAATTAATGTTCTTTATCAAGTAAGTCTCTTGAGGAACCATGTCAGTTTTTCAAGAGCCCAGGGAGAGAGATGGCAGAGCACTAAGCAAACAGGTTGCTGCATAATTTTCATGCTCTGCATGTCTTTCAAAATGCTTGAAAAAGCTTTCTTGTGTAAAATTTACTGTATATTTTTACCAAAATAATTTCGAGATACCCTAAACACCTATGATGGTTGTGTGATAAAAAACCTCGGTGTCAAGAGGGTGGGAACGGAGCATTATTAAGATGCCTTCCTAGAGCTCCAGCAAGAACCGAATCTTTGTTCGGAGGAACAGCCCCAAATAAGATGGATTTGTCAATATTTAATACGTTAGTGTCGCTGAAGCCTGAAGCAGTACTGACAGCAGGCGAAGGCATATGTAGTAGTGTCATGTAGCATGTTGTGCTATTGAACTGTTCAAGAAAAAAGCGCAGGCACGTGAAGCACTGTGGCTTTTGCTGTCAGTACAGTCCTCTCGGGGACCGTCACTGTCAGGGTGGCAAATGCCACAGTGACTTGAACTACTTCAAAGGGAGAGCGTTTAGTTTTTTAAATTACGTTCTCTGAGGTACAGAGAACCTTCCAGGAGAGGTTTGCTCAGAATCAGTTCTTTTGTGTCAGTTGCAAATGTGCATCATTTCCAGGTGCACTTGTATTTTGTTACTTTACCATATGTACCTTTGGTGCCAAATAGATTTTGGGCGGGGGGGAAAAAAGTCCCTTTAACATTTTTACGTGTTAAAACTGAAATTTTTAATGAGATAAGGCATAGCAGCAAGATACCCAGCATTCTCCGTGCAAAATTGCATTTTCACCTGCCTTTATCTATTAATTGTTACAGCTGAAATTCCTCAGACCAAAAGGTCAGCCATTAGGCTTGGTTCGCCTTGGGAAACTTCACTGAAGGAGCTGCTGTACGTCACCCTGGAGCTGCCGGCAGGAGGCAGTCCTTGCCGTGACACATGGGCACGGGCAGCTGGGAGGAAGAAACAGCAGGGTGACAGCAGTGGGCAAGGGCCCCTGGGCGACATAAAGCCAATGAGGAGCCAGGGTAGGATGGGACTGGACGTCAGTGTGAAGGTGAGGAGAGAATAAATGGGACAGGCTGAAACAAGAGACCAGAGTTAGAAAAAAGGCTGTGACTTGGATGTGGAGCCAGACCGTGAACTGAGGAGGACATGGAGAAGCACAGGGATAGACTAGAGAGGGTGGAAAGAGGGCGTCCACATCGACATCAAAGCGTGCTGCCTCCTGAGTGTGGGTCACAACGCAACCTTAGAGCTAGGTGACCTTTTCCAAGAGAGACTTCCCTGCAAGCAAGGGGAAGTACAGCTTCTGTAAGAGCAAACTTTGTTTTTAATTATAAGGAACAGTGGTATGTTTTATCAACACGATTGCTCCGGAAAAGTAAATCAGAAATATGGAAATACTTCATATTGTCTCGTTTGTTAGGTTTCCTGTCTCTGAAAGTATGGCAGAAGCAGGAGGGGAAGCGGAGGCCTCTTCCTGCTCCATCATAGCTAAAAGAAAGCCATGGGATTTGCTTCCTTTTAAGTTTCAAAACTGACTCATATTCTGGCCTCCTATGGAGAGACTCAGCTGTATTATTAATTAATGCTTTGAAAAGTGGCCACATAAGGAAAGAAAAAATGCACGGTCGTTATGTTACCTTTCAGAACAATACTTTTGTATTTTTGCTGTTCTTGGGTATTTTCTGTTAGTAAATAGTCTTCCGCTGAAGGAGCAAGAGTTGAAACACAGTTTGTTCTCTCAAAGATTATTTTGCCTTCTTTCAAGTTTTAGATAAACCATTTTCCTCCCACACAGTCTCTCCTGTCAGACAGCTGCCAAGATTAATCCCACTCAAGAAAGAGGCTTTAATATACAGAGAAGAGCTGAGTCCCATTACTGATATCTATATGCGAGTGCATCTGTGTTGGTGTTGGGGGAATAAATATATATGTGTGGAGGGGGGAAAGTGAAATGAAAATCTTCCACTGAGAGTGAGTTTGGCGCTTAGATGATGACTTCTTTGGAAATAAACATCCCAGCGTTGGCAATTGTTATGTTGCAGAAAGGGAGACTCGGCTGATACCCGTGCTGGTACAGGAGTCTGGGGAGGGCAGATGCATAGCTCCTTCAAGGCGTAGTTTCTAGGTGCCCAGGGTTAACAGTACTCCCAAACTGTTTGTGTCGTAGGACAAGGGAAGAAAAGGTGGCTCTAAATGCAGAGGATCTAAGCTTTTAATTAAATAAATCAAAATCTTCCATATCCTTCCTTGCCTCGGATAATTCCCATACCCCCTTAACGTGACTGGCTTGTGGTCAGACCATTGCAACCTCTGAAGGCAGAAGTGCCCTGTGATGCCAGGCAGGGATTTGCCAAGTGCTGCCAGAGCTGGATATTTCATCCATGGTCACCTTTAACAGGGGGAAGGGGCCAGCAGCTTGGGAAGAGCACTGCTGCTTAACAAGCAGCAGCCCTTAGCCATGGCAGGGTAATGTAAGCCAACTTGCAGTGCCCTTTCTGGCAGCATTAATGACAGGCTTGAGATGTTTTAAAGGTGGAGCCTTTTGTCTCACTCCCACAGATGCCAGCACAGATCTTTCTCTTTGCAAAAAATGAAAATCTTCCTGATAAAATCAGGAGAACCCATTTTTTCCTCAGTTCTCCAGCAAGTGTAGAGTGCAGTGACCTGGAGATGCAAGGGGTAGGAGCCATTGTAGCTTTCCTTGCACATTTGGTCAGATCTCTGTAAGTGCTGTGGAGATATAACCTGTTTCTCCAGCCTCCTGGAGAGAAGCAATTCTGTCCCTGGAACGTAGCAATAAGAGCATCTTACAGTTATTTTTATTAAAATGGCTATATTTCACTTCTTCACTCCTGCCCTGTGCCCCACATCTTGATTTCCCAGCTTCCTGGCCAGTGCTCGTGGTTTTCATTCCCTGGTAAGTTTCTGATCGAAGCTTGAAAGGTGTGCCAAGATGCTGCTTCCCTCTGAGAAGAAAGTTGACTTGCTCCTGGTAGCAAAGGGGCAGCAATACCAAAATCCATCCCGTAGGAAAGCGCTAGCACTTGGCCTGTGCACTGTTGTAAGCCTGCTGTCAGCTCCCTTTGCAGGTAGAGGGATTAATTTCATAGAATCATAGAATAGTTTGGGTTGGAAGGGACCTTTAAAGGTCATCTAGTCCAACCCCCCTGCGATAAGCAGGTATATCTTCAACTAGATCAGGTTGCTCAGAGCCCCGTCCAACCTGACCTGGAATGTTTTCCAGGGATGGGGCATCTATCATCTCTCTGGGAAACCTGTTCCAGTGTCTCGCCACGCTCATTGTAAAAAATTTCTTCCTAATATCTAATCTAAATCTACCCTCTTTCAGTTGAAAACTGTTACCCCTTGTCCTATCGCTGCACTCCCTGATCAAGAGTCCCTCCCCATCTTTCCTGCGGGCCCCCTTTAGGTACTGGAAGAGGCTATAAGGTCTCCCTGGAGCCTTCTCTTCTCCAGGCTGAACAACCCCAGCTCTCTCAGCCTGTCTTCATAGGAGAGGTACTCGAGCTGTCTGGTCATCTTTGTGGCCCTCCTCTGGACTCGCTCCAACAGGTCCATCTCCTTCTTATGTTGAGGGTCCCAGAGCTGGATGCAATACTCAGGTGGGGTCTCACGAGAACGGAGTAGAGGGGCAGAATCACCTCCCTTCACTTGCTGGCTACACGTCTTTTGATGCAGCCCGGGATGCGGTTGGCCTTCTGGGCTGTGAGTGTGCATTGCTGGCTCATGTTGAGCTTCTCATCCACCAGCTACCCCCAAGTCCTTCTCGGCAGGGCTGCTCTCAATCCCTTCATCTCCCAGCCTGTATTGATACCAGTGATTGCCCTGACTGATGTTCAGGACCCTTCACTTGGCCTTGTTGAACCTCATGAGGTTCACATGGACCCACTTCTTGAGCTTGTCCAGGTCCCTCTGGATGGCATCAGTTCTTTGGGTGTGTCAACTGCACCACTCAGCTTGGTGTCGTCCACAAATTTCCATGCAGTTCACCACAGCAGTGACCCCAGATCTATACAGAGCTTTTAACTTCTGTGGACATAAATGTTACGTAAATTGAATGTAATGCTCAAGACTTGCTACCCAGTCTCAAATCTTCGGGGGAAGGCTTTGGGTCCCCTGTCCGGTTCTGTGCTGTGCAGGGAGGTATGGATGTGTGTGGTAGGATAGAGAGACGGAATAAAATGGCAGGATAAAAAGCCCTTCATGTTTTCAGCTCTTTTATGTAAATTCATGCTGCAGATGGTAGAGGTGATAGACTTCCCAGTGAAGTCTATTTAGCATTTTGCCCTAATATATGCTATACTGGGGCTGGCATGTTGGTAGGATTATGTCCAGGAAAAGTTTGGAACTGCCATCAATTTTATGAGACTATGGGGCAGCATTACACAAGCATTGGTGTTATCCTTTTGGAAGGAAATGGAACATTAAGTAATAAAAGCTCTGCTTAAGTAACTATAATAAATATTGAACAGCCAATGAAAGCTAGTTAGAGGAAATGTCGTCTTTCCAGTGCTGAAAATAACCCAGCCACCCTCAAACCTACATGCTGTTGGTTGAAGCTGCATTCCCAGTGTGTTCACCAAACAAGAACTGAAGACGTTTTTGTTGTAAATCATCCTGACAAAATGAGGCATATTGTGCAGAAGAGAGGCAGTGTCTTCCACGAATGGATCCCTGGTTTATCTGTTTCTGGAGCAAGGCATCTTACACTTTATCCGATGTGTCTGAGGAAGAGTCTGTTCCAGTTCAGAGCGAGGCCTGTTTCTTGTATTAATAACTTTCTCAGGTGGATATCAACTTGAACTATATTTGTTTTGCTTTCCCATACAGCTCGGGGGCCCTTTCCTAAGCACTTGTATTTCTAATTTGTAAGGAAGCCAGTCAGGAAGCATTATAAGAAAAAAATCCCTGATTTTCTTGAGGAAACTCTAGTCAGCCATATGTATTAGATCATCAGGTAACTGATCTGGTGTATGTTGTATTACTGAGAGAATTCAACACTTAAATGAAGCATTTTGCTTTTATGATATTTAGACCCTCTGCAGATGTTGGTGGATGGTTGTTTAAATGTACAGGTTCATGAGCGGGGGCTATCTGAGAAGATGAAAAGGAAGAAGCAGCAAAGATTACAGCACAGTCTTTAAAAAAAACAAAAGTCAGATGCAGTTTGAGTCAGTTCATGGGAAGGTGGAATTCAACCTGCACTTCAGACATGGAAAGAGAAAGGGTCACACAGCTGGTGGGATGAGAATAAGTAATTGTAGGAAATATGCTACATGCATTGCATGATCTTCTTCATTCCAAACAAGAAATCAACAGGGCTGCAAAAAGGAGATTTAGGTGTCTGGTAAGTGACGGGAAAAAAGTTTTCCCACTACTTAAGAAAATATTTTGCTGCTCTTGTGCTGCTGACAGAAGTAAGGGGGTACTGCTGTGCCTCCGGCATGCAGAGGCTAAACTAGTCTTTAGGCCATGACATTGTATTTGTGGTAATGTCAAAGAAGTTTGGAAAGTCAGTGAAGTAGCAAGTTTGGCTTGTGGTTCTACTATACACGTAGCATGGCTGTTGTCACTGCAGATAATGATTGCTAAATTCCCTGTGATTGCTTTTTGAAAACGGAATCTGAGGGAGTCCTATTTCTTGTTGTCCCTGGCCTTTATAGACTACGCATGCCCAGAAAGAGGTTGATCGAAATCGGCTCCTTGCAGAAAGCCCAGTTCAGCTGGGTTTTGCATAGTTGACCAACAATGACTCCACCTGTAAAGCACTTAGCTGCTCTTTTATTGAGATATCAGAATTATTGCATAGGAGTCAATTTCTATAATAAGAATAAAAAGAACTCTCTGATGCGAAGAATAATGAGGCCTAGAGTCACTCAGATACTTAAGCTATCACTTAGGTTGACACAGTAGTCCCCTTCACTGCAGAGTGAGTATGTCAAGCAAATGCTGAAGAATTTCCCAGTTTCTAAGTTTGAATTCCTGATATTAAGTGTGGCATTGCTGGCTCATATTTGGACTGTGTATGTGTATTGTATTTGTGATGTGCAATACAGTTCTAATGTAAAATATCACAACACTTGAGTATGGAATATTAAATATTTCAAACAATTTGCTACTGGAGCAAATGCAGTTTATATCCAGCGTGATGTAAAAGCTAAGCCGAATTGATCTATTATTTCTATTTGTAACTAGAAAGACAGCTTCAGGGAGAAAAAAGCCAATCCATCAACATCAGCATTAAAGAATGTTGGAAATCTTGTATAACCGTATTATATGAAAAAGCACCATTAGCTGCACATAATAAAATAACAGACTATCAAAATGACATCAAACTCAAACATACATGTGTCTTTTCTGGAAATAGTGTCTAACTAAAATTACAGGGTAAGCTAAAACTATTTCTATTAGAAAAAATAGAAATGAGTGTACTGCAAGATAATAGACTGGTAAGCGAAGACAATGCTGTACAGATTCACGTAGAATTTTCCAAAGGTCTGACGCAGTGCAGTCGTGGTGCCACGGGGGTCTGTGGAGTCTGCACGGTCAGTGGTTTCACGACAAGGTTAGACAGTGATCATCACTGTCTCGGGTGTGGCTGATTCCTCCTGGGGGCCCCGGGATGGTTCATATGACCTCTTGATGTTCCTTCCAGTCATGTATTGCATCATTTTCATATTGCTGAACATGATACATGGAGTAAGGTGGGGTAAGGCAATAAAATGAATTTCATGCCTCAAAAATACCACGTGGAAGTCAGTAATTTTTCCAAAACCCTGCTGAGACAGCTAACCACGTTCAGCCTCCACTCTGCTGCCTGTGAATTGCTGAACTGGCATTAGTTAAGTTTCTGCTTTATTGTTGATGTCTGTTCTCTGGAGTGCGGCATGGCTCCCCAGTCTCCCTCTGCTTTTTTCCTGGCTCCCTCTCATTTCCTGTCTGATGAATAGAGTCTCTGTTTTGTGGAGCAGGCCTTGCCTTTGTTATTTGTCTGTGCAATTTCCAGCCTTGGATCTTCAGTGGGGTCTGTTTAATATTATAATACAAGCAGTGGTGAGAATATATGGGTAGGGTTTTTTTAGTAGTGTGTTGAGAAGGATGGACGGTGTGAGCCAGTGACTTTGAATTAACATGGAACCTAGTGTGCTGCGCAAGTCTGCTTTGGTTCAGGACAAGTTTGGTTTGTTTTTGAATAAGAAATGCAGTGCAGTGGTGTGCGGAGCTAACAGTCACTGAAGGTCATGAATATCTGGGTATTCACTAGATCCAGGAATCCACAGACATAGCGTTGGTGGTAATCATGCCGTTCTCCCTTGGGAAGCTTGAGCCAGCTTGCAGCCCGTGTCGGTGAGACAAAGGAAAGCAGCCGCTGGTTGGCTTTGCCTTCTCTGGGCTGTCATCGCACCAGCATCTCCTGGCCCCACATGGTGACCATTTTCCTTCCTCTTGCCAGGTCTTAGTTCAGGACAGCTGGGGTTGACTTGGAAGAGTCAGTTATGGCCTGGGAGCACTTGTGCTTGATGATGGCAAAACATGGGGGGGGTTCACAGGTGTTCTCCCTTCCCAAGTCATCAACATTAGAGCTACCACAGAATCCAGACTGCCATGCGTAAGCCCGTCTTCAGGGTTGACTTCACTTTTGTTTTAGAAAACGTGTATTCAGCTATGCTTTCTTGTTTTCAGTACGAGTAAATTGTATGCTAGAAAAACTTCCTCGGGAACAATGCAAGACATTTTGGGGTCTTGTTTTCTTTTGGCAAATCTCTAAGCCTAACAGAAAATTTGGAGACTGGAAAACTCTTTGAGGGTAAATCCTTTTGAAAGTATGTTGGTTGACCTGTACTTTGGGAAGAACATGGAATTAGTCAAAATATTGTACCTGATAATATATTATGCCCATGTATTTTAGACTGTGACATGGTAGATATAGAATGAAACAAAATAGCTTTATAACAGTTTATTCTTTCTTGACTTCAGAAAATCAGCTGTTAAAACAGTGGCTAGGTTTCTTGTGTGTACAGTTAGATGACCAGAACCATTTACTGTATATGACATTGGCAATAAATAAAAGGCAGTGCATTTAAGGGTGTACAGTTAAATCAATAGCAACATAATACTGGAACATTTTTTGGTGTAGTTTTCTGGGGTATCTGAGCATGCTGTGCCAGGGCTTGCATCACAGGGCTGTGACGTTAAAAAAGCCCACCACCTTTCTACTAAGAGACTCAAGCTAAAAGAATTGATATAATGGCATATGTTACTGTATCACACGATAAATGTGTTATGTAGTGCATCCACTCATACCATTTAACATACTTATTGTTGTTTAAAATTTGATGAGTGTTTCCTTTGTGAACAGCACTTCAGTCTATTGGTTTATTGCAATCTATTCCAAAACACTGTTGCTACAAGCATTTTTTGTTTCCAGATATTCAAAGTATGTATGCAATATCTTAAGTATAGTTTTTTTGGTTTTTTTTTTTTTGGCCACCAACTCAACAGCCCAGAAGCCAACAAGGAGTTATAAATACATCTGTGAAATCATTGCTTGTGTGCGTGATGCATTCCATGAATACAAAAAGGGATTTATAAAGGTCAGAGAAAGTTGATTGCAGTATTTGGAGAGACAATGGAAATTAATTAAATGTTTAGATTTAAATTGTTTCTGAATAGTTTTCTGCAGTAATTATTTGATGCTGCATTGGAATATGGCTTTTCAGCAAAATGGGTACCTCTAACAGCTGAGAATAGCCAATAGTAATTAAAATGCTAATATGTATGTCATGGGTTGATGAAGCTGAATAATGCTTCTTGGCCTTGTAAACTTCCGTACTGAGGGGCAGAACAGGACTGGGTAAAATAAAACACTGTGGAAAGACTAAGAAATACTGTAACATCTCCACGTTGTGTATTTTTCTGAATTACTTATATAATGTCAGCTCCATACTATCATAAATGGACTCTGGTCAATATTACAACTTCGCTTGTATGAAGTGATAGCTGTGGAGACTTCTGTGGAGATTCTGCTTAATGTTTTATATTGATAGCTGTCTACTGTCTGAGTGCCGAAAAGAAACATGCTCTTATTATGCGTACAGGCTTAACATTTCATGGATGTAAATAGTCGGTCTCCATGCATTTTATCTTTATTGATTCCAAGTATTGCTCTTTCATACAGAGGAATGCACAGTAAGGGATCCATGAGCCTTGCAAATGTGAAGTCTTCACAGAAGAACTAGTGGTGCCAGATCGAATTATTGTTTTTATACTCCTGGTCTCACAGCAGCGTCACTAAGCTGATTACTGCTGGACTCCAGCTTGTGTAACGCTGCAGCGCTATGCCGAACATTAATAGCTGGTTCTCTTCTTCCTCACCACCTCTGCACGCTCTCTCCTGTTCCTTTGCTTTGGAGGAAGTCCAGATACATTGGTTGTATACTCATGAAGAACCTGAAAAATAAAATAACCCACTGGGGCAAGGAGATGCTCTGTGTTCCATCTCGGGAGTCTGAGGCTGAGTGATTGAGTACATTTGTTCCCATCTAACTTAGCTTTGTCATCTGGCAAATAAGATGAACTCAGTCCTGAGCCCATCTTTTGTGTTAGGCCGCTGATCTCCCTGGCACTCAGCCAGCCTTCCCCTGCAGACCTACTGGATCGCTTTTGTCCTTGGTGTGGTTCCACCAAAGTCGGTGCTATTATGCTTGGAGACATTTTCTCTCCAGCTGGCAGCTGCTATCCCAGCCCTGCTGCTCTTTGGAGAAGCCGTGTTCTAGTCAGTGTCTGCAGAGTGTCTAAAAATGTGAGATACCTTTTATAAACCTTATAGATACCGTTATAACTGCTGTTTTTTCCAACTCGGAACAAGCTGAACTCTTCTTGTAATAGCCTGCCTCATGTATTTTATGGATCTGATACTGTGGGGCATCAAGCAATCTCTGGCAGAGTTTGGACAAAAAGGCTGATTCTCTCAGGCCAGAAGATACTTATTTTCTTTTCTCGGCTGTGATGCTCTCCTGGGAAAACATTCATTGGAATCCATTTTATTTGTTTTGGAACACAAGCTTTTCTTGGAATAAATCCCTTGGTTGCTACAGGAAGAGGATTTCTATTTATTTTCTGAAAAGAGGAAGGGAAACCTCCATGTTAAACTCCTTATTTCCTTGTTTCCAGATCCAACCATATTCATATCTCCTAAATCTCAAGGGTCTTTCCCCAGGTTGTGTAGGGCATGTTATAAGAAAAGCTTATGCAAGTTTTTCCATGAAACAATCAACTAACTAAAATGATTATTTTCCTGAAGGGAAAAATGATTTTTAAGACTTCAACTCATTTTATTTCTCATAGTGCAATCACAAAATAACAGAAACAGAATCTACATTTTCATATTTGAAATACTGAATCAGGGGAAAAATACTTTATCGCACCAAATGATTTTCTGTAGCAAAAAACCAAGTTTAATTTTGTTTGCACTTTTCTGGTTGGAACCTTTGTAAGATTTTGTTTTTGTGAGCATTTTTGACTGTTTTCTGCAGTTTCATTATTTCTTTCCAAATGAACATCCTATTTCCAGGCATCCATAGGTCTGACTCCAGTTTCCGCAGTATGAACAGTACATTTCATGTAAGGAAAAACAGCTAGTGGGAGACAGCCTCTGAAACAAGCATCTGATTATCGGCCGGCACTACGGCCTTCTCCTCCTCCTCATAGAAATGGGTAACTCGCTGCTCACTTTGCTGCTGGTCTTAATTGCATCTAAATCACAGAATCACAGGGGTTGGAAGAGACCTCTGGAGATCATGTAGTCCAACCCCCCTGCCACAGCAGGGTCACCTACAGCAGGTTGCACAGGATGGCGTCCAGGCGGGTTTGGAATGTCTCCAGAGTCGGAGACTTCACCACCTCTCTGGGCAGCCTGTGCCAGTGCTCTGCCACCCTCAAAGTCAAGAAGGTCCTCCTCATGTTCAGATGGAACTTCCTATGGTCAAGATTGTGCTCTTGTCCTATCACTGTGCACCACAGCAAAAAGCCTGGTCCCATCCTCCCAGCACCCTCCCTTTAAATATTTATAAGCATTGATGAGATCCCTCTCAGCCTTCTCTTCTCCAGACTAAAAAGACCCAAGTCCCTCAGCCATTCCTCGTAAGAAAGATGTTCCAGCCCCCTCATCACCTTTGTAGCCCTCTGCTGTCCCCTCTCCAGCAGTTCCCTGTCCTTCTTGAACTGGGGAGCCCAGAACTGGACACAGTACTCCAGGTGCGGCCTCACCAGGGCAGAGTAGAGGGGGAGGATAACCTCCCGCGACCTGCTTGCCACACTCCTCTCAATGCACCCCAGGATGCCGTTGGCCTTCTTGGCCACAAGGGCACACTGCTGGCCCATGGGCATCCTGTTGTCCACCAGGACTCCCAGGTCCCTTTCCACAGGGCTGCTTTCCAGCAGGTCAGCCCCTAACCTCTACTGGTGCATGGGGTCATTCCTCCCCAGGTGCAGGACCTTACTCTTGCCCTTGTTGAACTTCATGAGGTTTCTCTCTGCCCAACTCTCCAGCCTGTCCAGGTCATGCTGAATGGCAGCACAGCCTTCCGGTGTGTCAGCCACCCCTCCCAGTTTTGTGTCATCAGCAAACGTGCTGATGGTACCCTCTACCCCTTCCTCCAGGTCATTGATGAATATGTTGAACAGGACTGGACCCAGTCCTGACCCCTGGGGAACACCACTTGTCACAGACCTCCAACTAGACTCTGTGCCACTAAGCACAACCCTCTGAGCTCTGTCTGCCAGCCAGTTTTCAATCCACCCCACACTTCCTAAGCTTGCCTATGAGGATGCTGTGGGAGATGGTGTTGAAAGCCTTGCTGAAGTTAAGGTAGACAACATCCACTGCCCTCCCCTCATCTATCTGTCCAGTCATGCCATCATAGAAGGCTACCAGATTAGTCAGACATGACTTCCCCTTGGTGAATCCATGTTGGCTACTTCTGATAACCTTCTTTTCCTCCAGATGCTTTGAGATGACGCCCAGAACGAGCTGTTCCATCATCTTTCTGGGGATGGAGGTGAGGCTGACTGGCCTGTATTTTCCCGGGTCTTCCTTCTT
>VFFE01008900.1:137118-171370 GCA_008921705.1 Burhinus oedicnemus | reverse complement strand
CTGTAAACTTCCTTCTTCCCCTTCAGCTTTTTCAGAAGCTCCCTGCTCAACCATGCAGGTCTCCTGCTTGCCTTGCCTGATTTTTTGCTCTTAGGGATGCATCAGATCTTGAGCTTGGAGGAGGTGATACCTGAATATCAACCAGCTCTCTTGAGCCCCCCTACCCTCTAGAGCCCGAACCCATGGGATTTCTCCAAGCAGTTTCTTGAAGAGATCAAAGTTAGCCCTCCTCAAGTCCAAGGCTGCAACGCTACTTGTCATTTTATGCCTACTACACCTAATCCTGAACTCTATCTTCTCATGATCACTCTGTGTCACTAAGCACAACCCTCTGAGCTCTGTCTGCCAGCCAGTTTTCAATCCACCCCACCGTCCATTCATCCAGCCCACACTTCCTAAGCTTGCCTATGAGGATGCTGTGGGAGATGGTGTTGAAAGCCTTGCTGAAGTTAAGGTAGACAACATCCACTGCCCTCCCCTCATCTATCCGTCCAGTCATGCCAGACATGACTTCCCCTTGGTGAATCCATGTTGGCTACTTCTGATAACCCTCTTTTCCTCCAGATGCTTTGAGATGATGCCCAGAACAAGCTGTTCCATTGTCTTTCCAGGGATGGAGGTGCTCCCTTAGCACTCGCGGGTGCATCCCATCAGGACCCAGTAAATGACTAAGAACAAGCTTAAAGGCAGTGATGCCACTGGGAGGGCTGGAGCTTTTCCCAGCTGTGCAAACCTCTCTCTCTCTGGTGCTAGTTAACTCTGGCAAACCTCCACTGGGTCTTTAGTCCATAGCCATTTTGAAAAATGGAAGCAAAGGGGCCTGGCACGAGCTAACTGTTTCTATCACTAATTCGCTGAACAATGGCAATTTGCTGAACATCTGCATCAAAAGGTTTTTTTAATCCTGTTTCAATGTTCGTCTAGGAAGCCGTTGTTATGTAAAACTGCCTGAAGAATTTGTCACAAACAAATCCAGGGGGGCTCAACTCACCCTGCCTTTTCTAAAAACATCTAAGGAGGCTGAGATTTCCCTCAGCGGCTTCTTAAACCCAGTTCTGAGGAGGTCGTGGGAGCTGAGTGATGCAGTCCTCCAAAGAAGGAAGCGTTTTTTACTCATAGGCTATAATTCACTGAAAACCAAAAAAACCCAGTAGCTAACTTGAGACATACAGAAGATGAGGTAGGAATAATTTTTTTTATTTTTTTTTTTATTATTATTATTTTACTTCCAGGAAGTAAGTTGGAGAAAAGCCTGGGAAAGGTCTTGGAAATTACTTGTTTTGGTTAGTTATCTCTAAGGAAGAAAACTTCTTCCGCAGTGAGCAGCTTGCTGCAGCAAAAAAATGGTTTTTGTTTAATTTCAGAGTTGCCATATGCAGTCTCAGTGGAATTTGGAGTTTAATTGTGAAATGTTTTCACTTTCATGTGTCAGTGAGGTTTGGAAGAAAGTTTCAGTGTATGAAAGAAATGCAAATTGGAAGGTATGACATTGCTTTTAGGAGTATGAGTCAAACTGATGTCTACCGGTGGTGTGCCATTCGCTGTGGAATATTGAACATTTTTGCATAGAGAAAGGATGTATGTCTGTGAAGACAGCTCTTTACCTGAGAATGCTGTTTGTCAGAAAAATCTATTCATTGTGGTTTTCTTATTAGCCCTGTACTTGAGAAGTCTGTGCAAGGTGAATTACCTACCTGACTTGCAAACAGTGAATAATTTCGTGTAAGCCAGAAAGTCAAATAAATCTTTCCAAATACTTTCTATCTGCCTACAAAATAGACAAGAGTGAGGAAGGGACTGCTTTCGTGATTTAATACTTGCAAATCTCCCACTGAAATGATCTGTCTGTCCATCTGAAATAATTTGTGGTCTTTTACAAGATGTAATGAAATAATCTTTAACTACAGGTTTCAAAGCATGTTTCAGATATGGATTATGCCCATTTCACAAATGCTGGAAATAGAGAGGGGCTTTAAATTTTCCAAAAGGTCAAACAGCGAAGCAGAGCAAAAGTGGGAGTAGATTCCAGATGCCCAATCTGCTACTCTGGCGGGGGGGGTGGGGTTGGGGGGGGAAGGGAGATTGGATTACAGCCATTTGTGGTCTTTACAGCACCTGGGCGATAAGAAAACTGAGATGAGAACAGTGGGGAAAAAATAAAAACCAAGAGATTAGCGCAGATCCTCTGAAGCCCGAAAGACTTAGACAAAGGACGGTAACCTTAAACTGTAATTACTGTTGTCATTTAGTGTTTCCACATGCATGATCTAGAGGCTCAGGGGAAATTACTGTGCTAGAGGCTATCTAAGTGTAAAATAATAACAGAATTGTATGGAGGCATTTGTCCCTGGGTATAATCCAGTACTAGCGGTCCTGCCTCTGCTCCTGTACTTGCTTCCCCATGGCTCGTTCCAGCTTTTCCCAGGATGGCGCTTCCTCCTCCTGGGTAACAGCAGCAGCAGATGGAGAAACGCATTTACCTCTGTAGTGTTAATAGCGTTGTTGTGCGAGAGGTCTTTGTGCTCAGGAGACTGTAACCTAAGTAATGTTTGTTCATTTACTATTTCATTCTTTGTCCAATAAACAACTAATTTTTTGCATAAACTATGCATTTCCCAGGAGGTAAAATCCAACACCCCCCTGCCTTTGCATTTTCAGATGGAAAGAAGCAGAAAATCAGGGAATTGTGTTTCGTTGTGCTACGTTAGGACCCGCTTTAGACTATGCTGCTGACCCCAAATATGTGTTGATCGGCTGGGGAAGGTATGGTTTGTCAGAGAGATGTATCAGTGATGTCTTAGCAATTAGGGTTGCGTAGCTGTTGCACGGTTTTTATTATCATAGAATCACAGAATGGTTTGGGTTGGAAGGGACCTTAAAGATCATCTAGTTCCACCCCGGGCAGGGACATTTCCCACTAGACCAGGTTGCTCAAAGCCCCATCCAACCTGGCCTTGAACACCTCCAGGGACAGGGCATTATAATATTTGCTTGTGGAAACCGGAGCTCTCTTGGGTTTCTGCAGGTAGGAAGCTGACATTCAGCTCATTTCAGTTCTCCTGCCCCAACTGCCAGGAGCATCATCACTAGGACACAAGGACAAGGCATCTTCTTAGCTCTGATCCCAAACTGCAGCCCTGCCTCCGGGCCGAGGTGCTGTCTTCTTTGAGCACATTACCCTCAGATAGAGGTGTGGAATGAAATGATAAATGGTTTTTGTCCCCTTTGTGAGGTGATTTGAAACCTCTTCTAGTAAGTTTTGCCTGACTGAAACAGCAGGTACCCACCTTGACTGGAGGAACTAGTGATTTTGATGAAAGACATGATGAATGATTTCTTTGAGATTTGTGTGGGTTTTTTCTCAAGTCCTGAGTTACATTCAGAGGGCACATATTAGGTGGGGAATAGGAGAGAACTTTTCTCAGTTCTGCCTTTATTTTTTGTTATGAAGGCAGAAAACAAGAAAGGGATTTCTTTTCATCCATATTTTCCATAAGGACCTCAGGTAGGTTTTTACTGGACAACACAGTAGCTTTCCAGGACAGTTATGTTTTCATAACAGATCTCAAGAAAAAACACACAACCATCTGCTTTCTTCATCCCTGACCAAACCATGACCTCAGTTACATGCTTGTGTAAGGTATGAGAAGCTTGTGCTTTCTTCCTCTCTAAATGTCGCCTGTTTTGTGAGTTACAATGAAGGGAAGAGAAATTCCCCTGGACAGTTTTCATCACCTGTAGGCACCTGTGGATGAAGAGGGTACCTGGCTTAAATGGGAGGGAGGAGAAGCATGCAAAGGAATGACACATGCCTCAGGAGGGGATGACACTGGGAATTTTGCAGTATGTCTGTGGAATTGAATACAGGCGCTTATGCTGCGTGACCCTCCACAAGCTCCAAGATGGAAATGCTGGAGCGAAGCCACCTGTGAGCCACCACTTATGAGGTGCACCAGCAGTGCACCTACACTAGGAGATCTCCAGGCCATGTCCATCTGCCGTTGCTGCTTGCAGAGCCTGAGCATACCGATTCACCAGGCTCTGCGTGCTGCTCCGGCTTCATAGCATGCATTTCCTCTGGGCACCCCTACTTACTCATTCGTCTTCAATATCTCAGTGTCTTTTCCTCACCAGTGGGTTGTGTATTGTGATTTAGTCGCTTCTTTGGAAACAGACGTTTCCCCTGAAGCAGAGAATAATAATTTGTCCTCACAAGTTCAGCCCAGCAAGTTTGAACTTGAGTTCAACCGGAGGGAGGCTTTTAACAGGTTTTCACTTCACAGGGATGGTGTTAAATACGAGATAGATGTTTCTCCAATTTGTAGCAGTGAAAATCTGAAGTAATTTCCCTGAAATGAATGGAGTGAGTCTGTATTTACCCTTGGGCAAGAGGAGGTGGAACCTGGATCTTTGCACTTGAATCTCAGCCCAGAAGCTAATACCAAATGTGCACTGTTGTTCCACTGTGATGGTTTCACCTGATGTTTTTCTTGGTGGTGTTCCTGAGTTTAGGTATTCCTGCCTCCTCTGTCCTCACTGTTTTTTCCTCTGACACCATTCCCACTTTTCTTACTGCTGGGATAGCTGGTGTTGGGATAGGGAATATGATTGCATTAAAAAAAAAAGAAGTTTCTAAGCTAGAGCATTTCCCTGATCTCATTTGCAGTTCAGTCCAGGGTGGCCCATGGCGAGATGAAACAAGAGGGAATAACTTAAACTGATTTGGCTCTTCCTGAAAGGGAAGTGAGGAACGATGAGGGGCCCTACCCAGTAGAGAGGATGGTAACTTCCAGTCCCTTTCAGGGACCTCAGGTGTTTTGGGGTTTTGTTCTATTTTTTTGTTTAGGTTTCCCCGTTTCATAAAATACTGTTGTTAGTCTCATAAAATGACATTTTGAGCCAAGACCTTGGCAGTTTCATCCCTTCCATAATATCGCTGTATCTTTGGCATTGTTTCATTGTTCGTCAGGTTCCTTTTGTGATGGTCATTCATAGGTGCAGCTCACCTTGCTCCTCAAAAAGAGGCCCAGAACAACATCTCTGACATCTCTGATGTCATTGCATTGTCAACAGCTTGCCAAGTCCGTGATTCTGTCATTTAGCCCTGGATGTTTTACACTTCTTCAGACTGCAGTGACCCGAGACACATGGGACTTTATATTCCAATCTAGGCATCTGTTCAAACTGCCATGAAGTCAATCCTTCTGCAGTAGTAATTTATTTCCCCAGCTCTCCCTTTCGTTACTCTGAAGTACTGGTGGTCTCAAGCCACTTCTTCAGCACTTGCTGTAACACGGGTTAATGCTGGCATTTTGGAACCCCTAAATGTACATGCTGCAGGCACTGTTAGTATTAATCAGAGATTCATCACTTTTCACACCAAAGAAATGTAATTTCATCAAGGAAGCTTTTCTTTTAAATTTTTATTCTGTGGAAACCATAATATGAATTGGGTCTCAAAGTTTGGACACAAAGAGCAATTTCCATAGAATTTGCATGCATCATTTTTGATTGCCTCCTGTGTGAAGCCTGAGCAAATTATTTTCTTCCATGATTTGCTACATTTGTCTCAATGGAAATAAACCAGGAAGAGCAAGAAGTATATAATGAGGATAGAGGTTTACAGGAGTGTATGGAAATCTTTGGTGATAAGCAAAAGCATATTTAGGGTTTAGTCTTCCTCAGTCCCTTGGGGTACAGCCTCCTTTCAACGAGTGTGAATAGAGAAGAAAAATATTGATGAAAATCACGTATGTGCACTGGGAGGAAAATATACTCCAAAGTCTAACTATTTTATGCTAATAGCTGAACTGAAAAGATACTCCCTCATTCCTGGCCAAAAAAAAGCAGCAATAGTTCAAATAATTTGGAGCAGGATCATCATTTTATCACTTTGTTTAAACCAGCCTGTGCTCTGACCCAGTGTGGATAAGGGAAAATTCTGGCCCCAAAATCCTCGCTAGTGCACATACAACTTCCATTAATAATGAATTTTGTAGTCTTTGGGGAGCAGTTTTCATTGCTCTAGGCAGTGGATCAATAGAGGGGCCTGCATCAAATCTGAATCAGTTGGATGTCCTGGTCTCTTAAATCAAAGCAGAAACTCCTTTGTTTCTAAGATTTTTTGAAAATAATTTTAACTGTGCAGATGTGCTTTGGAGAGAGGCTTGGCCAGCAGCCAGCGGGACAGGCTGCTGGAGAACATGGGCAGGGATGTAAAAAGCCTCTCTGCTAAGGGGGTCGTTGAGAAAACCCGTAAAGAGTATTCAGACCATGCTTCTGTGCCTTGTAGTGCTCTGTCTCTGTGACGAGCTAAGGAGAGTTTCAGCTGGGGTAAACCTCGAACGTATTAATACTTGTCTCAGTTTCACAGGTTTTCCCTTCCCCGTTAATTCTCCGTGTGCTCTGTTACGCTGGGGCTGGCTCTGTGCCCCAGCGTGGCGTCTCCTCCCCGCTTTGTTGACCCCACCGCTGCTCTGTGTTAGTTCTCCTGCCTACAGTCCTGCGCTGGATGTCATCCCTTTGCCAAATCGCTCGTGTCCTGGTGACTGTCTTGTCAGGAAAAGAACTGAGACTTTGCCTGGGGGAACGTGGGTTCAGTACGCTGCTCAGGCCGGGCACTAGGCAGCTCAGGAGTTCAGGGGCAGAAGGGTGGTTTTCTACCAGTTCTGGTGGCAGCCGGATTTTGGGATGAGGTAGGAAAAGCGCCCTGATGTAGATCTCTCTGCCTCGGTAGGCTCTCTGCCACGGTGCCGGGCACCAGGGAGCTCTGCAACTGCACTCTCTGCAGGCGCCCTGGCGGGAATCGAAGGAGAATACTAAAAGAAAGGATTCTGATGTACAGTATGTCATGACAAGGATTAAGGTCAGTTCTTTGGAAGTACCGAGTTAAAAACTGATTTGGGTAAAGGACAGAATTGTAGGACATGGACTCTTTCTTTCCTTTTTGTAAACCAATCCCTTATTTCCCAGCTTTTCCTACCTTTCCTCTTGATACAGAAATTGTTCTGTAGGAACTGTTCTGTTTTGATGCTTCCTATGTGGCAGATGGCCTGTCCCTGGCAGCTATACGCTACTAACCCAGTGCTGCACAGCAACAATACATAAACTTCCGCCGATTTTATTAACGCGCTTTGTGACAACCTCTGAATCCAGGAGCTGAAGACGTGCAATTGCAACCTTTATGGTGTACAGCCTGATCGATACAAATCACCGGTTGCTTCCTACTGGGCTGGGAAAGGCATGCATGGGAGCAAGCTGCCTTGTCGTTTCTGTCCAGTGTATTTATGGTAATAGAATAAAGAAGTAGCTGGGCTATAAACAACCACTCAGCTGTTGGGTGCATGAGCAGATACGTGAATGTGAGCAGCAGCATAATTGCGGTTTTCCCTCTGTCATAAGATTGGCTTCTGTTTTGTGTCTGGTTTCTAGTTATGAAATTTCCTGAGAGAAGACATTGTACAGCCCATGTAATTCCCACCAGGCAGCACTTTAGGAAGATCAGTGGTTTGCAATTCTATATCTCATCTCCACTGAGATAGCAACAGAGCTCTGAAGGCGTTAAAAATGGACAAGACGGGCTCACTAATATATCACTACCACTCATGCGAACCTTGAAGTTTAAGTATTGCAGGTTTGAAATATTAGGATAAGCTTAGACTTTTTGGCAGTTGTTGTTATATCACTCCAGGCAGGCAGCTTTGTAAAAATAGGCTTTGTTTTTTATTAAAGCTAAATGGGCCTTCTGCAGATGTCATTACCACCTGGCTGGGGAGGTGTTGACAGCAGTGGGCCGTCATCAGTGCTGGCAACCTGCCTGCATGGTGCAGTGGGGACCTGAGTCAGAACAGAGACTGCCGGAGATGCCGCAAGAAGAGTAAGTGGCCGTTCATAATGGCCTCCTCTGCCTGCGCAGAGGTGCTCCCTTCCACAGTAACTGAAAGAAATGCCTCTTCAGGAGGTGGTCTCTCCAGATTCAAACTGCTCACACAGCAGCAGAAATGGGGACAGGAGAAACTGTTTTGAAAAATGACAGCGCAGAATAGGTTATAAAAGAGCATCATAGAATCATAGAACGTGTTGGGTTGGAAGGGACCTTTAAAGGTCATCTAGTTCAACCCCCCTGCAGTAAGCAGGGACATCTTTAACTAGATCAGGTTGCTCAGAGCCTCATCAAGCCTGGCCTTGAATATCTCCAGGGATTGGGGCCTCTACCACCTCTTTGGGCAACCGGTTCCAGTGTTTCACCACCCTCATTGTGAAGAACTTCATCCTAATGTCTAATCTAAACCTACCCTGCTCTAGTTTAAAACCATTGCCCTTGTCCTATTGCCACATGCCCTTGCAAACAGCCCCTCCCCAGCTTTCCTGTAGGCCCCCTTCAGGTACTGGAAGACTGCTATAAGGTGTCCCCGGAGCCTTCTCTTCTCCAGGCTGAACAACCCCAACTCTCTCAGCCTGTCTTCATGGGAGAGATGCTCCAGCCCTCGGATCATCTTCGTGGCCCTCCTCTGGACCCGCTCCAACAGGTCCATCTCCTTCTTGTGCTGAGGGCTCCAGAGCTGGACACGGTACTCCAGGTGGGGTCTCACGAGAGCAGAGTATAGGGGGAGAATCACCTCTCTGGATCTGCTGGCCACGGTTCTTTTGATGCAGCCCAGGATGCGATTGGCCTTCTGGGCTGCCAGCACACATTGTTGGCTCATGTCCAGCTTTTCATCCACGAATACTCCCAAGTCCTTTTCCGCAGGGCTGCTCTCTATCACATCATCCCCCAGCCTATATTGATAGCGAGGATCGTCCCGACCCACGTGTAGGACCTTGCACTTGGCCTTGTTGAACTTCATAAGGTTTGCTCAGGCTCACCTCTCCAGCTTGTCCAGGTCCCTCTGGATGACATCCCGTCCCTCTGGCACATCGGCTGCACCACTCAGCTTAGTGTCATCGGCACAATTGCTGAGGGTGCACTTGATTCCACTGTCTATGTCATTGGTGAAGATGCTGAACAGCACTGGTCCCAGTACGGATCCCTAAGGGATGCCACTTGTGACCCCTCTCCATCTGGACATTGAGCCATTGACCACCACCCTCTGGATGCAACCAGCCAGCCAGTTCCTTATCCACCCAACAGTCCACCCGTCAAATCCGTATCTCTCCAATTTAGAGAGAAGGATGTTGTGGGGGACTGTGTCAGAGGCCTTGCAGAAGTCCAGATAGATGATAGCTGTAGCTCTCCCCTTGTCCACTGATGCAGTCACTCCATCGTAGAAAGCCACTAGGTTGGTCAGGCAGGACTTGCCCCTGGTGGCTGTTTCAAATCACCTCCCTGTCTTCCATGTGCCTTAGCGTAGCTTCTAGGAGGATCCATTCCATGATCTTCCCAGGCACAGAGGTGAGGCTGACAGGTTGGTAGTTCCCAGGGTCCTCCCTTCTACCCTTTTTAAAAATGGGTGCAATGTTTCCCTTTTTCCAGTCCCCAGGGACTTCACCTGACTGCCATGACTTTTTAAATATCATGGAGAGTGCTGTGGCAACTACATCAGCCAATTCCCTCAGGACTCTGGGGAAGGATTGTATTTTGTAGGGCACTCACAGGGTTGCGTCCAGGAAAAAGAAATCAAAAGGCACTTGTGCCCCTTGTGAACCCATGTTTGAGAGAACCTGGGTTCTGCATGGTGGAGCCAACCTTTTCTTCACTGTCACCCCATGAGTCCAGGTTTTGAGGACCCACAGCTAGTTTTAAGTAACTGTTTTAATTCAGGCTTTCTTAAATGATTTTAAATCAAATTGATTTTTAGCTTCGTTCATGCACTGCGTAAGGGCACTGACATTAGTCTGCCTTCCTTCCCTTCTAGTGCCACAATACAGTTTTTATTCTGGGAGGCTGCTCTTCAGCTGAGATTCTGGCAACAATTTTGTATGAAAATGGTTTACTGCCACGGGATCCAGCGGGACCCATCTGCTCAGAAGGGCCATAAACGGCAGCGGAAGCTTTTACTCTAAGCCCCACCACATGAGAGGAACCCCAAACAGCTCCCACCATGGTTACCGTGACTGAACACTGTCTTTGGGCTTGGGGGGGGCAGCTCTATAAAAATGTTTGGTTTTTTAACTTAGAAGGTGTTTAGGAAAGGAGTACGTACACATGGAAAGCAAAATAAATCATGTAAAGGACAGGGCAACATGCAGCTCTTCAACGAGCATGACATTATGGCGTGCTTACTGTTAACATGGGAAGGGGATAATCCATGCCAGTAATTCCGTGAGAGAAAAACATGTATTATGTTTTTCCAAGCAGATGTTTCAAGGTGAATGATGAGCTATTAGATGAAATTTGAGTGGGAAGGAGGCTGTGGAGAATGAAGTGGAAGTATGACGAGTTATAGCACAGGTCAGAAGCCAGCTTTGAAGTGGAGAATCACTGTGGAGACCGGGGTGTCTATTTTCAGTGCGTGCTGCAGGCTTACTTTAAAGTCTCATCCTCTGCTGACTCAGTTTCCCTAAATGATGATGCACACCTACACAAGGCACTTCTAGTCTGACCATATGGAGTACACTTCAACTTAATGACTGTAAAGCAAATTGGCATCTTTAGAAAGGGAATACATGAAGTTAGCGGTAAAGCTACTACAAATGATGCTTTATGACTGGAAATGTGTTTGGGCATTAGCACAAATATTCACACATTTACAAGAAGTCTCTTCTGCATCAGGATGAGTCAAGGGTACACTTCAACAAAGAGAATAACTTTACCTGTCAGTTGAGTCTTTCCATACAAACCAAACTGAATGGATTTTTTTCCAAGTGATATTTTCCCACAGTCCCCACTTATCTGGAGACTTGCTTCATGAAATAAAATAACTTAAAATCAACAGAGTTAGAGCAATCTTTAGCCTACGAGCACTCGCGTTCTTTTGGGATGTATCAGATATTCAGCGCTTGTGTGGAAGCAGCAACCGTTCTAATGGAATCTTTAAAAAGGAGGTTATATGGAGGTGGACTTTGTAGTACCTCTCTCCTTGTAGGACCAGTGAGGTATTGTGGAGCGGGAGGGAAGTCCTTTGCTGGAAGACTGCCCAGGAATATAAGAAATGGTCCAAAGTTATAAATGAACAAATGACGACAAAGAGGGAATTACTAAATTAGAAGACTCAGCATCCTGTGAGCACCTCTCTTCTTTGTGTCGCACAGATACATCCAAAAGCTAATCTCAATGCCAAAAGGTTTGCAATCTTAAAGATGAACTGGGCCTGATTCCCATTTAAACTGAAACCCTTTTATACTGCAGAGAGGCTGCAAATAGAACTTAGACCTACTTTGGGTATCACCTCAAAGGTTGATGGTGGCTTTTGTAATAAATGAAGATCACTCCATGAAAAGACTTTTACTGTTGAGGAAGAAGGAAAAGGTGGTGGGTTTTTTATTTTCAAGTGCGGTGCTTTAAGAAAGGTATATCTGCAGTACTTGCCAAAGGGATGGGAAGAAAGAAAGAAAGAAAAAAGGGAAGGGAAGGGAAGGGAAGGGAAGGGAAGGGAAGGGAAGGGAAGGGAAGGGAAGGGAAGGGAAAACTGTGACTTGTAGCAACTAATTTTGCAGCTAAGAAGGGAGGATCTGCAGTCGATAGTGCCCCTACATGCATTGGGCCCAATTTTCTTTTCTGTTACCAGGCATGCTGTTGTTTACACCTGCCCTGAGAGGTGGTTATTCTGATTGATGTGGAGAGGCTGATCATTTCTGTGGCCCAACGTAACTGATGAGACAGTGGAGTGCAAAATTTACCCACAAGCTGCTGATAAAGTGTCCCTGTGGTTTGCAATTTCTCTGGATCCACTGGAGAGACTAATGCATGCAGTTATAGCCCATCTCCAGGGAATTTCTTTGCTACAGAGATCTTTGATTTTGTAACTGAAGTGACTATCCTGCTGTCTTGCAATAAGACGTTGTTTGACATATAAATTACTTTGACTTTTCTGTTGTTATATACCATAAAGTGTAATGTCAACTTCTCCATGTAGAATAAGAAGCAGTTTTTCATTTATTTGGAAACTTCTTAAGATTTCAGAAATGCTCCTGCTCACTTGTTGGCTTGTCTAGGTGGTGAAAAAATGGGAGATAAGAATGGAGTTCCTAGTGTGGCCTGCACCTGTGATAGTGTAGATCTTGATATGGCCCTCATACCAAACTGAGGAGAGAGCGGAGGTGTGAAGAATTTGCTTGTTCTTGAGGCAGTGTGCTGCATATCAGGATATCCAGGGCTTTTTATTTGTTTTGGTCTTTCCCCTTAATAAATTCTACCCTAGAGCAAAAAAAACTGCGTCAAAGAGGGCGTGATCCTGTGAAAATTTCTGGTTTACCAAATTGGCATTTTCTGTCGCAGACTATCCATACTCGGCATTAATTTTACATTGCAGCCTGAGCAACTCACTTGCATTTCAAAGTAGAAGCTAGAGGAGCGCTATTGATTGCTTAGCTGAGCAGGTTGAATATGATCTGCAGCTGCCTCTTACACATTGATTCCTTGTCTCTTTACTCACTGCTTCCTGAATGTCACTGAACTGCGAGAGGCCTGCTAAATGGACAAAAATATTGATTTCTTTTCCTCTTCTTTTATTTTTGAAAGCTCCTTATTTACCAAGCACTGAACTAATATCAGGAAAACAAAAGGTCACAAAATAAGGGAGAAGCAAGTAAGTTCTGGCATATTTTTTTACAAAATATGAACTCGGTTGAAACACGAGTTCTTTAAATTGCATTTCCATCAGGAAAAGTTAATTGCCTGAGTGGAACCTTTGAGTTCAGGCTGTTCACCTTCATATTTTACTATTGCCTGATTGATACTGAACTTCTGGGGCAGTTTCCTAAATGGCTGTACCTCTGGTATTATGATTTTCAGTGATTTTTGCAGAGAAGTTATTGAGCAGCCCCAACTATGATTTGCTGTGCAACGCAATCACTAACAGTCTTTCATCAGAGTTTAATGATGCGGTATGTTGTCCCTGTTTTGTTTTACTGGGAATGAGACACTTTGCAATACCATGTCCAGAGAGAGGGGGAAAAAACTTCAAAGAGCACAAGCTGGAGTCAAGTAAAACTGAGCAGATATCCCAAGAGGGATGACGAGGGACAGCGTAAGTGTCCAAAGACTTTAGTATCTGCTGATGGTTGATATAAACTTGGAAATGTTTGAGCAGGCAAATGGGGCTGGTTAGAGAAAGCGGAAAACTAGAACTGGTGTAGAACATCTAACTAGGTGTAAGACACAAAAAAAGCAGCAGGTCCTTGATATCCAACAACACTGTTTCAACTAGTAACAAGGCAAAAAAGTAACAGCAAGGTGGAGGAATGGCTAAGAACAATGAAAAATGGACATATTTTGCAGTGGACCTGACTTTTCCTAGAAATCAAAGCAATTCTCGTGCTGTCTATGCTTGTCATTTTGAAAATAGCCATTTAAAAATGTATAAAATGAGTGATACAAGTATTTTGATGGAAAGAGATGCATTTTTACTTTCATGAAATCTTTCAAATTGAAAAAAATTTTCTTCCTCTGTTCTTTGCTTAGAAATGGCAGGGAAGGTTGTGTTGATAAACTTCAAATTTTCAAAGGACTTTTGCTTTAACAGCTGCCTCATCTTTGCTGTAGTGGCTCTAGCGGCACCTGCCAAGGAGTGGCAAGATATCTTGGGGAAAGAGGCTCTGTACAGAAAACTCCCCAGGGATTAACGGATACAGGTAGAAGAGGCACTTGGAGACTCTCTTATGAATAATCTGCCAGAGACACCTGTGGTTAACAACAGGGACTCGTTGCTATGTATGGAGAGATCCATGAAAATCTTTGAAAGTTATTAGCTTGCTTGAGAGCAGTTGTCATTTTCTTAATAAATATTGGGTGGTTAGTGACATTCGCAAGCCCTCTGACGTCCCTGCTCATTCTTTCTGGGCCTTGAAACAGGCTCAGAAAGTTTGAAATCGAGCGGATGGATCCAGCTATGTCAAGACACAAGACATCAGTTGTCGCCACTGCTGTGGCTGGATGGAGTCTAGCAGCCTCACCACCCCAGGTTATCAGTTCAGTAGCAGAAATGAGCTGTCCCCGTTGCCATTTAAAAGTGCTCCAGTTTTGTTCAGTTCCTCTGACTATAGTTAGAGTTCAAGTAGGTCTGTACTTAGTTTTTGCTAGTGAGGAGGGTCAGCATTATTCCTTTGATTTTGTAGTGGAGAGTCACACAAAGCTTGGTTACTTTGGGGCTTTAACAAAAATGTAGAAGAATGTGAGATGGGTGCTCCTCTTTGACATCTTCAGAGCTTACCAGCAAGCAGCTGTTGGACAATACAGCTGATGAGTACTCTGTGAATGGCATCAGTATTTCCTTAATAGATATATCTCTCTTACGTTGCATGGGTGGAGTGGACAGTAAAATTAAATGTCTTTGTGTTTACTTAGATGGAAATTAGAGATGAAAAAGATGCGCTCACACATTAACTCTGTACAGGGTTTAGGAGCAGAGGAGTTGTCATTTATGGATAGGACCCCAAAAAGCTGCTGTAGGTGCATGATATCCCAATCTTGTTACTTTTTAAAGGGTGTATGTGTGCAGATCACTGGCTCACTTGAACTTTTCTGCCTCCATCTTTTGTTGCCACCATGTTCTTTTGGATATAAGAAATCAATGACAGTGACAGTCAGGACAGCTTTCTACTAGGTGAAGGTGGTTTATTTGATGTTGCTTTCGTGCACACCATTCCAAACCACCTTCAGGGGAGACTGATCTTCAGTACAATTTCTAGGGCCTAAGTCCAACCACCAGCCTGACTTCTTCAAACATACGGGCTATCAGTTTCCACCTTCTTACTTTATCTTCAGGAACAGACCTGTGTTGACTCTGAGGCTTCAGAGAAAAAACAACCACTGCTTCCTTTGGCTGATCATCTCATCGCTATGTGTTTTTTTAAAAATGCCATGCCTACTAGATGTCATCAGTGGGACTGCCTTTTTCCTCTGGAATTTGGCCCGAATTTTTCTGTTCTGAAGTTCTTGGTTCTTGAGATCAGGGATTGTGTGTACTGTTCCATTTTTGTGCACCCGCTGGTACAATTTAGTAAATCTGCCATTTATGCTCAGTATAACAGAGTCATTTAACTGCAGGAGCTCACCAGTACAATTAACCCTGTTCTGTCAAAACGAGGAGCTGATTATCTTGGCATTCACAGGAGCATAGAGCGCAGTTAGAGTGCTGTGGTTTCTGGCCCTCCTGGAGCAGTATGCAGTCAATTGATTATTTTGTTAATTTGTGCTGCATCAGTATCCTGCTGGTTTATTATCATCCAAGTGACTTTATGCACCATGCATAAGTACAAGTATATTAAAAATCAATACTTGAACCTTTTTTCCTTGTAAAGATCTTATCATCCATGGGCTACCTTCTTTGATACATGACCTTCATTCGGATTACAGCACAGCTAGTAACTTTTACATGATTTAGTCACATGCTAATAAAGTAGATGCTCAGATTTTGCTCTCTACTTAATCCTGTGTCCTAATGAAGAAGGAATAAATGAATTAAGAAATAAACAAAAGGCTGTTGTTGCTGATAAATAAGCCTAATTTTGAGACAGTAAAATTAATGATATTTTAGTAAAAAAATCGAGTTCCTTCACTAGGTTCTAATAAGTAACAGGCTTCACAGGCTCAAGTCATTTAGAGATGCTATTATCAGAAGCTTGAGTCTTACGAGCACTGGTTTTCCTGCTTCGGTTAGAGGAATAAGTATTTAAAAGACAGCATGAGGTTGCATTGTGCATTGGATTGAGGGCTGGATTATGGCTGTTATCAGAATGTTTTCCAGTGATGATCTACCATTGCACATGCAAAGATGTCCTCTCTTGTATGTGTTTTTGAAACACATTACCTGTGATGTGATACTTAATGCATTTATGTTACTGATGTCACAGGGAACCTGCTCCTCTTTAAGAAGAAAACAGTAAGGTAGAAGGAGAATCAGATGCGGACCCTCTCCTGGTCTAGACTAGATGTGAAAGCACAAGTTTCCAGCTCTGGAAAAACACCATTTTTCTAATGCAGATACCCAATTGGCAAGAAGACTAGGATTCTCCCAAGTCAGCTTTCTGCAGCCCTAAATGGGCAGTTCTCCACTCAGATAATTGGATTTGCATCATCCTTTTCCAATGATAAGTTTGTTCTGTTGGGGATTTTTTTCTGGGATATGTGGATGTTATCTGATCTTGGGATCATTGCTTTCTAGACACATTTTCGTCAGGAGAAAGGCAAGTTCTTACAAGGCAACGGAATGAGGCGATTTGTAGCTTATGTAAGTGAGAAGCTACCAAGGCCTTACCTGAACCTTTCAACTCATTTCTTGACAGCAGTGTCTAATTTTTTATGGTTGCCGTTGTATGAGTTACCATCGTTACTGAACACAAGGAAAAACCCCTTGTTTTTCTAGTGAAAATACAAAAAAAATACTGTATTTTACTGTGAAGATGGAACAAATACAAATGAGATGATCCTGAAGAGGGAAACCAGCCT
The DNA here is from genome assembly GCA_008921705.1 of Burhinus oedicnemus. NCBI lineage: Eukaryota > Metazoa > Chordata > Aves > Charadriiformes > Burhinidae > Burhinus > Burhinus oedicnemus. Next base: position 154,824 of record VFFE01008900.1, on the reverse strand, counting down.
GTGCTATTTTTGCAAATTGCTCCCCCACTTCCTCTGGGTTGTCTTAAAGAAAAGCCAGGACTCCGAAGCATTGCTTTTTAATTAGTGGAAATCCTTTTGTACTAAATCCTAATTCAGTGGCTTAGCGCAGCAGGTCCTGCGGAGCCAGCGAGCTCGCGTGGGAGCACGAACACAGGAAACCTTTTTCTCTGGCGTCCCTCTAAGCGAGGGTTGGCTCCTGTTCTTAATTATTTTCTGTGGTGACAGCTCGGGGTTTGCAGTTGCAAGCAGAGAGGCAGGGGTGGTAACGGGAAGGCGTAGTGACAGATGATGGCTCTGTTGTCTCCATGGCATCACTGAGCCTTATCTTAGAGGTATCAGACAGTGTGCTTACACCTTTCTTTACTCTGTACAGATAGCTGGTGCCACCAAGTACGCTTAGTCTGGGTCCTACTTCATCACGGTCCTCTTTCCCGCTTATTTAGTAATAGGGTTTTTTTCTTTCTTTTCAGTCTGCTCTGCTTTTAATGAACCAGCACAAGTAATGGAAACACAGGTATAAATGAAAGCACATATCAGTTCAAAATTTTATCATTTTGTACCTTTAATTGAGGAGTTAGAATTCATACAAGTACATCTTTAGAAACATTTGATGCTGCCTTTTCAGGGCACGCTGCCATATACTGCTTACTATGAATTGATATTAGGTTTTCAGGCTTATAACGAAGCAATATAGCTGTGAGGAAAATAGCTTGTAGCCCTCATGAGTTAGATCCCAGTTTCATCTCAGCCTTAGGCACCTCACTGAGCACTGTCTTTTGAGGCTCTTGCTTTAATTAACGGAGACAGAAGGACACCTCCAAGAATGACTCAGCTGACTTAAGATCTGATTTAGCTTTTGGATGAATTTCTCCACTGTTGATTTTGACTGACAGTACATGAGTTACTGCAACACAGGAGTGTAACTCCTGTATACATCATCTTAATGAGAAATGCCAAAGCCACACATGTAGAAGTGGTTCTCTGAGTTACTGGATTTATTTAATAACCATGCATTTTTTTCAAGAAAACGCCTATGGAAATGTTAGGGGTTTTGCTGCCTTCTTGCTGCACCTTAAGGCATACTCAGTTCATGGTTTTAAGCATTTCTCTTTGATCAAGAAGGCTCAATTTTTTTTAATTTTTTTTTTCATTATTTTTACTTAAATTCTGGGACTCTACGCTATCTTGGTTTCAGGTATTAGGCTAAAGAGCACAAAAAGAGTATGCCAAATTTGGCAGCAGTTCTGCAAAATCTAAGGATATGTTAGCACATATTACTATAACAATTACAACTGTTCAGTAATCTCCTTTAGGAGTGCTCTTTTACATGGGTACAAATAAGATGATTATGGTCTGACATTTGTAGTTCCTGCCTCCAAAGATATTTGTGTGTCTAACTTTTCTTATTTTCTACAGTGCTTAGTTGACTGTTTTTGTGGATTTGCTATTCATAAAGGAAAGGATCTCTAAAAAACTATGGCTACTTGTGTTTCATAACCAGTATTTTCATATCTTACACTTTAGCCAATCTGGTCAGTTTAGTGGCTTTTTTGCCATTTAGTTTTTCCTGCCAATGTATTTATTTATCAATTATTTATTGCAGGGATAGTCCTTGAAAGTAGATACCTCTACAAGATATGTTTTTGAGAATCTGAGGAGTACGATGAAAGCACACAACCCCGCATATTTTTCTCCCAGCAAATCTCTTTGGCAGGAAAGTCTATCTAATACCCTGGAAATGCCCTGAAGAAAAATCTGAAAAAGTGAAAGTGTGATTGAGACCTGCATCCTCATTATATCAAATGCCTGCAGCTTGGAACAGTGGCATATTGGGAATTAGTTAAATAATTTTAGCTTCTAATAACAACAATGTTTTGATATAGATAGCTATAAAAAAGAAAATACAGCAAGAAGATCCATGACACTAATGATACCTGAACAGAGGCTCTTTCTTATGCAAATTCTCAGGTATCTAAAACATGTTTCAAGCTGTAGCTTTCTTCCAGGTAGGACAATTCTGAATGTCTCTTCCCCACATAACAATTGTAGTAGTCCTTGAGCTCTCTACGTCTTTGCAAATTTTGACTGAAATCAGTTTAGAAGTTGCAAATGAATTACAAAAAATGTGATTTCATAATCTTTTTCTGTCATGACAACAAGGCTAAAAAATCTTTGTATCTGTGGTTAAGAATGTTGAGCTAAAGATGTAAAAATTAACCTTTCCAGGTAAAGAAAGCTGTGCAACAGGAAGGCTTCAGCAGAAGGAAGCGAGGATATAGAGACATCAATGACATCAACATCAACATGAATGATCCTTTATTTACGAAGCAATGGTACCTAGTAAGTTTCGAAAGGAAATCACAGTAATCACAACTAAATAATTGGCATTTATCCATTCTGTGCTATTGCAATGTTTTGCAAGAGTTCTTTCCAAATATGTCACAAGAACTTGGGAACGAATCCAAGGCTCTGTCCTGTTGTTTTTAACTGTACCTCTTTTATGCTGGGAAGACCCAGCACATTTCAAGAGCTAAATTTCATTTCAGTCAACAGAAAGATCCTTAGAAGGCTTGAAAGAGAATGTATTGGTGTCCTGTGGGCATTCCTGGTGTGCTGGTGTGACCCCTAAAACTGCATATGAATCATGTCTTTGAGCTGTTGCCAGGTAAAATATTGTTATAGAATTATAACAAAAAGTTCTAGTGCTTTGGCTAGAAAAAGTTGAGGTTTTTCTTTTCTTATGGAAATTTGAATATTGATTGGTTTTCTTCTGTCAAAAGCAGAACAGCAGAAAACTGATGAATTTTGGCTTAAGCTAGTGTAAAAAGAAATTAATATTTTGCTAAATTGTTTCATTTTTAATGTGTCATATTTTATAGGGATAAGTCTTTAGTCATAAAAGAAAAATTAATTTTTTACACAAAAGTAGCCAAAATGATTTTTTCCTATTTAAAAAGTTGATAAAGTAATTTTGCTTGCAATCTATTTATGACGAAATAGCAAATGCAGTACTGCCTTATTCAATTAAGAAGAGTGTTTCTTATTCTCTTTCCTTTTAATCCATTACTTATGTTTTATGAATCCATCCAATATGGCTGGTTTTTTTCTAAGACAAGATTTTTCAGATGAATGAGGGCACATTAGCATGGATGGGACTTCATCCATGATGAAATGATAAACTAAAGTGTGGATTAATGCACTTCTTTGTGGTACTTCAATCAAAATGTTGCGGCGACAAAAATAACAAAATTTTAAAAGAAGCTATAAATTTTTAGTTTTTAGATCATGAAGTACACTAAAATGTGTTTTGAAATGAGATGTGTCTGACACAAAATTGAAAATTTTTGCATCTGGAATAACAAAAGCCGTATTATTTTCCCCACAGAACTTGAGAAATTTGCGTATAAGGTTGGTGAACATGAGTAATGCCTGAAGATACAGGGGATTGCCCATATCGAGAATCATAGAATCACACACACGCAAGGCTGGAAAGGACCCTTGAAGCAGGGCTAACTTGGATATCAAAGAATTCATTTCGGGTACTAAACCCAGTGGATATGATTTTCATTAGATTCCTGCTTTCAAGAAAAAGCATTTCCTGCTCAGAAAAAAGTCCTCTGTAAAATCCATTGGTCTAACTTTTGTCTGGATTGACCCACTGCCCGTCATGTTTAAATAGAAAAGTCCTTTTTGGATCCAAAAGATTCAGTGTTTAATCCAATCTTGTAAACCACAAAGAAGTTAATTTAGCCAGGGTTGGTTTGGTTTTTTTTTTTTCATTTTACCACTGCATTATTGCAGTAGATATGATTACGTACAGATGTGTCCTCCAACGCAAATGGGATATATTTTCCATACCAAAGATACATGCAAAGATATAAAGCAAAATTCAGTGGCTGTCGAAATGTGTCTATCAAGTAAAAAAGCTATTCTTCTTTTTCACTGATGTATTAGATTAACACTGGTCAAGCAGATGGGACTCCTGGACTTGACCTTAATGTAGCTGAAGCATGGGAGCTGGGATACACGGGGAAGGGAGTTACCATAGGAATTATGGATGACGGTAAGTGAAGACTGCATGCTAGTTTAGTATTTTGAAGTAGCTTTTTCCATGTAATCCAAGTCAAAAAAAGATTACAAAGTAATAATGAATTGCTTGTAGTACTGAGACTACTAACCTCCATAAAGATCTTCAGGGAAAATATGTTATGAAGTCTTCACTAGGGATACTGAAACATGGATATCCAAGCATTAAATGTAGTTTGCAATTATCCCTCAGATGTCTTCCAGGCACTCTGTAATGGCCATTAAGCCAAAGGAAGGACTCCCTTTGACTTCTGTAGGCACTGACTGGGGGACGTAATTGCTGTGCAAAAGGTACTTAAGAAAACGTTTTCTGGGTTGCATTATTCTCAAAGTCATACTTGACAGCTGAAATAATTAAACGCTTTCTTGCTGAATGTCAATAAAGACCTGCATATGAAATATATTACTAATTTGAGGCTGAGTTCAGGGAAGATGAAGATAAAATGTTCAGTTGAAGTCACAGCTGTTCGGCCCATGCATTCCTTGCTGAAGTACAGGAATTCTGTGCGGTCTCTCAGCACTTTTCTTTGGGCTAAATTTTGAATGTTTTCCTTTTATGGTGACTGAGTAATATTAAAAATAAGTAAAATGTCTGGACCCACATATGTTTTCTAGGGTCAACTGGGATCTATCCTCATTTATTTCTGTTCCTCATCTGCTTACTCCTAAGACAAGGCTTTTGTGGGAGTAAGAAAGTAGAGTCGGACATCTGTATATTGATGTCGTGAGAAATCACAATTTCACTGATCCCACAGAGGTGGGACTTGACTTTCAGAATAGCTAGGCATGACTGTGATGGGGATGACGACAAACTATTTGAGCGTCAGGTCATTTAAAGCTGTTGGCCCATCAGATACGGTTTTTAGAGAAGGAAGTAATTTGCCTTATATTCACTTCCAGTAACTCTGGAAGAGAACACCTGAATAACATGATTCTTCATTGAGACTTATGTTGTTCATCTACTATTTGCATCAGTAAGGGTCTCCACAGGTGCAAAAGTCTCTTCGTGGAAATCTAGTGCTAAGGACCCTACATAATGGAAGGTAATTGTGTCATCAGAATAACCGCGATAATACAGCATTCTCCTTGCAATTAAAATTGAGCACGTAATAGTGCGGTGGTTGGAGACACAGGGCAGAGTAATGATCAAAATGTAACATGAAATCGATGGCCGTTTCTTTGTATGTTTTAATTGCATTTGTAATAGGTCAGGTTATCCCATCTGAGTGTGGATCTGCTGCCTCTGTTACTCTATCCACTGGAATTTGTGTATTTGCCGTATGTGGAAAGATCCGATGCATTGGAATGAGTATCTTCCACACTGCTGCCATATTACAATCTTTAGCACGCTACCAAGGTGCGGAGCCTATGCTCAGATATTTGTTAAAATTGTCTACTCCAACATGAAACGTTCTCTTTCATACACGTAATCCAAAGTGTTTGCCTTAGTGATCTCCCCAAGTCTAGTTTAGGTAACTTTCTGTCTACTTAGTTTACAATTTTCAGTAGTTAAAAATACTCCTTTTTATATCCTGTACTGACCCAGTGCTTACTGTTCTTGTTAGTTTTGGGGTGCTTTGAGATGATAGAACTTGTATAAAGATGAATTGTGATTTAAGCTAATCTTAATAAGTAAATAGGATCTAGTCTACAAAACAGGTAACAATAAATTTTGTCACTGAGCTCACCTTTTCAATGGGCGCCTGGGTTTTGACATAAATGATTGAAAATGCCTAGCTGGGACCGCATCAGATATGGTACACCAGTTCAAAAGTCCACATTTAAAAACTGGAATTTCACTTCAATCAGTTGCATTATTCGCCATGATAATTTTCCTGTGGTTGTAAAGGAATCTTCTTTTGTTCTGTGATCATTAGAAAATCTTTTTTGAAACTCTTAACCTTTGGTTTCTGTTCTGTCATTATCTTATTGCAGGAATTGATTATCTGCATCCTGATCTTGCATCAAATTACGTAAGTACATGCTGACCTTTTCTGCAAAGTGTGGATTTTCTTATTGTTACCGTCCCTCTGCTACAAAATTCTAACTAATGAGTGGAACAACAGCACAGCTGAACTGCTGATCTTACAGATGATACATTTCACACAGAAAGCAGCAGACTGAAAATGGGACTGCCTGTGCAAGGAATGGAAAGGTGACAAGGCTCTTTGTGGAGGAATGACAGTGCTGCCTCACGTTAAATAAGCTGCAGCTTGCAATATTGGATTTAGGACAGAAATGAGTAACCTCGGAATTGGTTCTAAATCCTGCTATTAAGATGCAGAATGCATCTGTCACTTGGAGGGCTGTGGGCTGTGGCAAGGCATGTATTGGCCTTTGAAACCTCCAGGGACAGCTTAATTCCTTTATAACAGGTGATTGGATCCAGTGCTTCGAAGCACGTGCAGGGCAGATTATGTGTTCTCAGCACACGCTGTGTCAATTGATCATTCCTGAAACCTATCTCAGGTTTACCTTCAGACCTGAGGCTTTTTATCTTTCTCAATTCTTCCAGGCTCTCCCCAACCCCCGGTTGATGCTAGGACTCCTGTCTCCAGGTGTCTACAAGGGCTTCCAGCACCCACGAACCGCTAGTGGCACTCTGTTGGCCAGTGGGTGTCACGAAGTTGGGGCTCCTGGCTGGTGGGGGTTGCAGTGTGTCTGTCTGCTTTAGGTCTTGCTATTCTCTAGCGGTCCGTGGCTTCCTGAGGGAAATCCAGGTTTCTTCAGCTGAGCAGTGTGGTTTAGTTTGCAATTGCAATTAAATGAAAAGAAGAATAACTGGAAATTTTGGTAAAAACATGAGCTGAGAAAGAGTAAGACGATTGTTTTTATGTATTTTCAATTTTAAAAATAATAACACACAGGATGAAAACCTATTTGTTGTAGCAAGTGGCAAAACATCTTTGGTAGAGAATAAGTGCGTGTAGAAGGTGTTGACTTTGGACAAGGAATTTGGGAAATAGCAGACCACAGAGGTAAAGTGCAGGATAGCCTGTTTCACTCCTTAGGAATTGGCTTAATAACCACTCCTTATGAACTGGCTTAATAGCTTGATAGCAGCTAATTAAACCCTGTGCCCTAACTGTGAAATTCTCACCCGAGAGGAATAACTCAGTAGGATGTTTCCATAAACAACGACAATCTTTTTCTTTGCAGCAGTTGTGCTCTGTGTATGTGTTTTAGCCTATGTTCTGGGAACACCACGTGCTCTTTACACACTTGTCAGCAGCAGGCAGCGACAAAGTATGTGGGAATATTCTGGTTCTAAAAATCATGTTTCAAATAGACAAGCAAAAAGTCTGCACAACATACCTGATACAGTGTCAAATAGGAACAATTCAGTTGTTAACAATGAACCTAGGATCATGCCCAGAAACCAAAAATAGATTTCTCAGTAATACAGTGTTTTCTCTTTTAGTTCTAAAAATACTTTCTCTTTGATGGATAAATATTTGTCAGGCTTAGCAGAAATGTATTGTTTTTAGAGTGGCAATATTGAGTATTCTAGAAATTAATGGAAAATGACAGTGCACAGACATGATGCTAGAAGTCAGAAAACAGTGGAGCTGGAGAGAAATCTGAGAGCTCAGAAAAGAAATAGTGGGATGAAATTGTAGATGAAAAGCTGTCTGGGAATGCAGAAAACAAACCTTTACTGGCAGCCATAAAAGACTTGTGCAGAGCCTGATCTTGAGATGTGAATCAGAAAAAGCCTGTGCAGGAATGACTTTGTCCAAGCAAGGAGTGGTCCGGTAGCGGAACAGCGATGAGGCTGTTGAGGGACAAAAGGAGATTGTCTGGCCAATGTGAATCGCAGAGTTGGGCCTGGCTTGTGCAGACACAGGGGAGAAAAGACTGAGGAACGAGTGGTTGGTAAGACCATTAAAGGAGCAGCAGAAGCCCCATCTGACAGGAGATATCGCCCCAATCCTTTTCATACAGAAATACAAAAATAGGAGCTATCGCATGAAATCTGTGGTTCTAGGCTGTTACAGCACCGAGGAAAAGAAAAAAAAAAAAAAAGCTTGAATTTGTATAGTTCATCTTTTTTGCCTAAAGTTCACTGTTAGTTCTGTGCTGAATATGCCAGAGGACAAAGCAAGGAAACATGCTGAGAAATTGGCACGTTATACACAAGGTAACCAGTAAAAGGGTAAACTCGGTAGCCAGGAAGAGGTGCTGGCACCCCCTCGGGCAGAGCCGGCTGCCGATGCTGCGTGTGAGAGGTGGCTGGCTGAAGGGCAAGGCAGACTCCTGCTCCTGCTGCTAAAATCTGCCCTCTCCTCCCTCGCCCAGGTATCGCACAGCGGCTGCGGGGCTCGGTGCGCTTGCACTTTGCCTCTCTGGCCATCACTGCGTAGCTGCGCAGGCCTCCTTGAGTCCTCGGAGGTCCCGCTCTGACAGCATCCTCTGTGTCTCGGAGTCCACGGGGGCCTTTTTTCCCAGTAGGTAGTAATTTGGGCACGAACTAAAGACAAGGAGTTAAATTCAGCTGAAGGAAAGATCAGCTTAGACCTAAAACTGCAATGAAACGAGTCTCTTGGGAATGAATTATTAACTGGCTTTGGGCTGGCATAGCAATTGCAGTCACCCTTGTACAGTTGCTATACCACACGTTCGGTGTTTCGTGATGTTTGCACTTTAAGGCAGCTTTCTCTTAAGTTATATTGTTTATTTTCAGGAAATTAAAAGGCTGCCGCTTATGTTTCTCGAGTGTGTCAATGCCTGCATACCCTGGCAATGTCTGTACATTGGAAAATTGGGAGTGATTAGAGAGTCTCTCAAAGGTGGTGGTGTTGGCACTTGAGCATTTCAAGTGCAAAAACTTGGCATTGTTTTACTTGGTTTAATTTGGCTTTTGTGTTTTTGACTTGCTGGTTTTCTTGCTTGAATAGTTTAATGGGGGTTAGCAATTAGACAAGATGGGGGGTCAGGGAAGAGAAAGAGCATTGAAAAGAAAAAAAGAGTTTGTATTTTCTCCTAAAAATTGCTGAACTATGACCTGTCTTATGGAGTGCACTTCTAGCCATATTTTTCTTTGCAGTTTCTGAGCTTTACTGCTTGAATCATCCATTTCTCTTTTTAATGCACTTGATGTACATGGAAAGGAGCGTGCCTGCTCATGGTCTGGATGGACTGCTCTCCCAGCACCCCCTCCCAGCTTGCTGCAGTATAGCTGCTTGCTTTTCTGGGATCATGGGGTTATGGTAAAGCTGGAATTTTCCATTCTGCACTGTGAATGCAGAGAGACTCATTGTCAAACGATTGGTATTTTCTTCCAAGCCTTGGAAACCCTGCAGAGGTTCAGCCTTCAGGAAATTATTTTTTTCCCCACAAAGAGAACCCTTCATTATGAACTGATAATTAAAAAGCTGAAGCGTAATGTACTCCATGGTTTTCTTTCAACTCAGACTATACATACAAAGCCAGCAATTTTCAGGACTGATTTCTCCAAGATAGAACATCTGAGCGAGAAAGAAAACTGAAGTAACAAGGTCTGCATATTAGATATGTCTAATAAAAGAGGAGAACAGCAGCTGGAGTGGGGGGTGTACACTACAAATTTCAGTACATTTGTTTTAAAGAAAAAAACTAAGAAAGCAAATGGAGATTTGTTGTGCCATGAACAGAAACACAAGCTGATCTGTCTCTCTCCTATCAGTTTATATTGCGGTACTTTTATACTTGACCAATGTCTGCTGATGAAGGTCTGTGTAGCTGCATTATCCCATTTACAGCAGCAGGGAGCTGATCATCTCCTGTAAGTGGGTTTGCCCCTGATTAACAGTAGTGAGGAAAATCGGACTCCCACCAAGAGACTCGGGCCAGGAGTAAAAAATTGCTGGTTTCAGCGTCTGAACTCTGCCTGAAGCTGAAAACTTGTTTAAAAAAAACTGGGGAGGGAGAGAGAACAAGACAAACATTTACTGCAGGAAAACTGGAGGTGACTGTGAGTAGGTAACTTAAAAAAAGTATTGGTACTTGTAAAATGAGAATCATGCAGCACTTCTTAGTAATAATAATAATAGATAATAATACAACATTCAGATAAGAAAAAAGATTTTGAAATCTGTGGAAGTACATGTGTAAAATGTACACAAATATGCAGTCATCCTAGCAGCACTTCATTGCTGTCCTTCCCTGACTTTTCTTCTCTGTGACGTGTGTCTTTATGATACAACCTTATGTTCCATCTTCCAAGGTCCTTACCAGCTGCCACTCCAGCTGTACACAGGAAAGGGTTTGCTTAGCAAAAAAGGCCATACGTAAAGAATGAGGGAAGACTTTCTGGAGTTACCCCAGGGTTAACTGAAGTTTTCTTTCACCTAACATTTCTTATCGAAATGTGAACAGCAGGTTGTCTTACCTGTCTTCTCTTTCCACTTTGGTGACATCTCCAAACACAAAGCAGTCTCTCTCTCACAACTTTTGGTAACTTGTCACCAGCTAATATGGTAACAGCTTCCCTGGCCTTGCTGGCAGGCAAGCAGAAGCATATTTTTGGACTAATTATCTTATCACATAAGCAGTGAAGCAGGGAAATGTTCTACTTCTGTTATAGCTGCAATTTCGATTGTTTGCTAGAGGAACAAAAACATCGTTGAATAATCTTTACAGCTACAAAAGAAATAAGAAATAGTACAGGCAATAAATTATACACTGCAATATGTGCAGTGAAGCTTAGCAACAGCATAAATGGTCTTCTTTCTTTCGGAAAGTCTGTGTTTCCTTCATTAGCATGAACTTCTGAGTATGCCTTGGCCTCCCTGCACACTACCGAAAGGCAAATTGTTCTGGAGGCCTTGAGACTGATCTCAATGATGTACCAGTATAAATCATCAGTATCTCCACTAAAATCACTGGAGCTTAGTTGTGGGGTTTATAAGTTGACAAAACTCCATTGACATCTATTGAACCGTGCTGCTTTGACCCTGATGATCTGCCCCACAGAAATACCAGCTGATGCAATTGCCAGAGTCAAACGGAGTTCACCTATGACTGGTGGTGAGAAAAACGTTACCCTTCCAAGACAGAAATTTGCTGGAAACCCTCTGAAGACCTTGAAAAGCTCCCAGTGTCTCTGCACTGTCATTAATATCAGCCCAGGGGATCCACGGGAAACGTAAAGCCAAACCATAGCAGAGTCAGGTTCGTCCTTGCCTGGCATCACCAGTGATTTCAGTTAGCTTTATGAGATTCGATTCCTATGGCATGATTTTCAAAAGAGCCTGAGACAGTTACACTGCATTTCCTACTGCATTTCAAAGGGTTGTTGAGCACATGCACCAGACACTTAATGTCAATAAAGCTTTACTGCTAATACATCAAAGGTATTTTATGGGCAAACTCTGCATGCTGGCCATTGTCACTAGTACCTGTTTTTAATTGCAATGTTGAAATAACACGTTATCAAAAAATAAGGGACAGAATAAACTGTTTCAGATGTTTCAATACTAATTGGATTTTAGATTGTTTGGTTTCATTTGTTTTTTTGGTGTTGCTTTGGGGTTGGGATTTTTGCTAATACATTTTCTAAAATAAACACTAGCATAACAATTAAAAAATATCAACCAAAAACTCAGATAAATTCACAAACATCCTTCTACTAACACTGAAAATCTAGTAAGCGCACTGTTTAATGGATGCTGTTGAAGTAGATTGTGACAGAAATTTCATCAAGAAATTGTTGAGACAAAATGAAACCTCTTTTTTTGCCAGGACAGAAGGATGGATCAAGTGTTTAAATGCCAGGCTGACTGATGTCTTAGCAGCCGAAACCGATGGCCTTCTGTTGGGCTGTTTATGCTGCTTAGGTGGCTTCTGGCAGCTAGGAGGCTGGTTTTAGCATTTAGAAGATGATCATTCAGGAAATGCAAAACAATGAAGTTTCACCAGCATAAATTAGAAGTTACTTGGAAGAGAACAAAGTTCTCTGCTTCAGACTTGCCTTCCCCCCCCTGCCCCGTTACTCTGTGCAGGATCAGCTTCTGGGCTCATCTCTGTTTTGTGCAATCTGTTTTTTTTCTCTGAACATATGAAAGGCTGCAAAAGAGATGATGCGTCCTCTGATAAGATCAGCCGGGCAAATTAGGTTCTCTGTGTACTTGGAAGGCTGTCCTCGGTTTACCACGTGCAGAAAATGCTTCACATCTTGGAAAACATAATGGGGTCCTGCAAACCGTCCTCTCCTCCTCCCCTGCTCCCAACAGTAACTGTTTTAGCAAGTACTTGTTAGAGTGGAGTTTGTGTGCTGAAGCCTAAATAAGATGACTGTACAGTTCCTCCTCTCTACCTTACAGCTACTTGATACGGTCACTGCTAATGGGAGAGAGAAGCCATGGTGCTATGTAAAGGAGATGTCCATGTCTTCTTATTTCATTAAAGATAAAAATGTTCTGTAATTTCAGATGTTATCAAAGCTTTCTAGCTTTCAACTCAATTAAAAAGATGGAAGAGCAAAAAGAATTTGAAGACTCACTCTCTTCTGGATCATTTCATATGGCCAGAGGGTGGAAAGAGGCTTTTTCTGCAAAGGAGGCTGCAACTTGTGAAGGAGGCATGATTGCCTTAAGGAGGGATGATTGGTGTCACATACAGAGCTGTGTTTGCAGCTGAAAACTGGATTTCTCACACTGGAAGATGTTATGCTAACTGCTTTGCCAAAGTCCATTATGAGAGATCTGGACCCTGAATGCTTGGCAAGTTCTGGGGCTTGGTGCTTAGCACCATCTATACAGCTGGAATTGGCATTGCTCCACCGATGTTGGCCTCTTCAGGGGTACGCACTGATTTATACTGGCTATAAAATATCCTCAAAGTACAATTCCTTTGGAATCAGAAAGATACTGACGTGTTGTAGTTGCATTTGCCTAAGATTATTTTCAGAGCAATGAATGCTACAAAAATTTTCCAGCTTTATCCTATATTGGAACCACCTGCAAGGGATAATTTTCAAGTTAAGTGCACGCTTGGTGTGCAAGCAATGCGAGATGGCGCCAAAGACACTCGTTTTGCAAGCTAAAGACCACGCATTGTCCGCAGCATTTATTTTTCTCTGTAATCAATGTACTTAATTAATCAGCTGCACCCTGAGAAAGTGCAAAGTGGCTAATCGCTTTAATCATTAAACAGTGGTATTAATTTTCACTTAAGGCCTCATCTGTGGAAAGTAAATTAAGATTCTTGAAATGAGAAATGCACAGGGGTGGAAGAGAGCTGATAAGGACATTTCTGCATCAGTTCTGGCTGGCGCTGTTGAAATTGGCTTGTGCCTCTCTCTAGGGCTTGTCCAAGTAAATTTTTTTGACACATTTTTTTCTTTTACTTGGGCAAGAAAAGTAGAGAAAAGATGTTAGTCTTCGCTGTTTGCCATGGAGGGACCTGGCATTGCTTTGTTTTGTTTTTTTATTACATCCCTTTCTGCAGACCAATTAGCTTTTGGAACTGGCCAGAAAATCTTCCATTAGAACAGTATTTTTGCTAGTAAAGACGAATGTTTTATAAAATCAAATTGCCCACAGGAAAATAAAACTAAAATATTTTTATTTTGGATCAGTTCAACCTTATTTTAAATATTTCACTTCTAGAACATGCTGATTTAAAACAGCAGCAACAAAAATCCCACTCTGGTGCATGGTCCACTTGGGAGAACAGGGTCAGATACACGGGTCCCTGGAGGCAGTGCACACCATGTAATTTTAAAACCAGTTTCAACAAAATTAAATAAAGAGCTTCTGTTTCCCCAAAGCGAAAATACCTCATTTGGGGTTGAAAAAGGCAAAAACGTGTTTGAAGATGTTCTCGATTTGGAAGCTTTTTTTATTTTCTATTTTTCACAGAATAATTCTTTTCACTGCTCGTACTGTTTAAGACACTAACCAGTGTTGAAAACCCTGAATATCCATCAGCATTGAAATGGAACTTAATTAAAATTCATGCTGTAGTTACACTTTGGCTACCAGAGTATCACCAGGGAAGTCTGAATTAGATGGTGCATGTGGGGAACACCAGTCCCTCACAAAGCTTCATCAAAATTTGATGGGTGTTAGGGAGAGACTTTCAAGTCCAATGATGATTTTGTTAAGGAGAGTCTCAAACCCACTATTAACTACTGGTCATACAGCTGGTTTTAAAAAGGGAGTTTTGGCCAAGCTCTTTGGATAAACCAAACTTGCAGAAGAGGAGATCAGAGAGGCATGAGGAGCCTGCTTTCTTCTGCGAAACCCTAACAGCCTAAATACAGTGGATACAGATGCAGTTGACCTCCAATACATGAAACACCTCTCCTTCACTGTGCCTGTAAATTAACTGGGTTCATTTGAAATTCAGTTTTTTCTGTCCTGACACTTCATCTTGACATGGTTGTTTGTTTTGCATTGTTTGATTTTAGTTGTATGGATTTATGTTCTCCATATTAATATTTTACTTCTCAGTAGCTATGTAGGTGATTAAGATATTTTTAAACACCTGCCCTATTTCAGATTGCTTTGATTTAAATATAATGTTCTTCATTTCTGTTGTGTTCCCAACAGAAGCAATAAGCATAATGAACATCTCTTACGGGGGAAGAGAATAATGTGTGATAAAATGTGCGCCTCATTGAAGTCACTGGTAGTTTTTCCATTAAGGTCAGTGCAGTCAGAAATAGGGCAGATCATATAAATAAGAGGTTTGTAATGTTTGTTCTACTGTGTATTCCTTTTTTTAATCATCATGGTAAGAGGCACAGGCTTCCTAGCTTGAACTGAGCAAATAATGATACCAAGAGCTGTGGAAACATGACTGCCAGAGATAATATGTTTTACTGTAGAGCAGGAGCTTGTATTTGATGAAACTTCGGCCACTTTCAGTGCTGTGTAGTTGTTAGGTGAAAGCTAAATGGATACGGTAGTGCATTGTAAGCTGTGATGTAGATTGGGGATCGTTGGAAATGTTCTGCAGGGAGGTTGTGGTCTGGATTTTATTAAAGGAGATGAATCTCTCTTTGAATATGTACAAAGGTGAGCACAAAGACTGTGCTATGTTCATAATTTCAGTGCCAGCACCTGTTTTTTTAGAGTTTGTTCTTGTAAGAAACTAAATCACTTTAATTCAGTGGCACTTAACTCAGTTGCAGAATTAGTCAACAGTGATACCACTTCTGACCGATGTAATAGTGAATCTTTCTTACAGTCAGCTAATGATGTTTAGGACATGTCTTAAATTTACGTTTCCAGTAAATTACTGTGAAAACATTAGCTGTGGTCACATATACTAATCTTTAAGAGAAGAACTTGGAATGATCAGGTATTATTTAAAAGCGTAAACACTTGCAAAATGTAGTATGTATAAATTTACATGAGAATGTCTGTTCCAAAGATCCCACTTTCTCTCCCTGAAATTTTGGATTTAGCTGTCCATTGGTTTTGTTGAGTCCATTAAAATCTTTGCGAACCTAACATGTCTTGACAGATAGTAGTCACATTATTAATACCTCCCCTGGGGTGTTCTCAAACTATGCTAATGAGGTCAGCATGCAGCTGGAATGAAACAGTAGATGTTCAAGACCTTCTGACTCTAAGGCATGTAACTCAACCTGTGTTTGCTTTTTGTGACAAAGAAATGTAGATAATAGTTTGCATTATGTTCTTTGAGTCTCTTCCCTGAAAGGTTCAGCTGCTTTTGATTCACCTACAATGTCACTTTTATGTGTCGATTCATCATCTTCCACGTTCATGCAATTAGGTGAAACACCAGTTGAGCAGTGGTTAACAGCTTCTTGTTAGCTGTGAAACCTTTCAGAAGGTGGAAAATACCCAACCGCTTTTCTGTCTCATCTATTCGTACTTTCAGTTGCTCTGTATCAGCAGTATAGCTCTCCCTGTCCTCCGCTCTCCATAACCACCATGGACCAGGTCTGTCTGTTGTAGCTAACGCCCCAAACCATCTGAGCCACTTTTATTGCCCTCTTTGCAGAGCTGCAGTTTGCCTGTTCTGTAACAACATGTTTGGTGTAACCTGTTGTTATGGTTTGAGAAATCCACAACAATTTATTGTCGTTTAGACAATTATTCTATTACCTGATGACCCTTCCCCACCCAGGAAGGGGGAATCAGGAAGAAAACCAGGAAACCCAGGGGTTGAAATATAAACAGATTTAATAGAATAAGACTGAATAATTAACAGTAATAACACTAAAGGACCAATAATGATCCCGATACCAATCTAAAGATATATAAGCATTATACTCAGCCAACTATACCAGTAGGAAGCTGTGCACTCCCAGCAGTGGACAGTGAATGTCAGACACTGCCGAGCGCTACGGCTTCAGGAGGAAGGGAAGGCCTCGGGGATCCGGCACCGGGGCAAGGAGTTCTCTGGATCGCCGCCATCAAGGGAGAGCCTTCCTCCTCAGCAGACTTTCTAATTTATATTGAATGTGCCATTCATGGTATGAAGTAATCCTGTTGGCCAGCTTGGGTCAAGTGTCCGGGTCTCGCTCCTCCTCATCCCTGCACCTGGCTAGCCTGAAAACACTGAGACCTTGACACCCACACACCATAGCTGGCTATAAAGTAAATATTTTCACAAATTCAGACACCAGAGTCCTCCAAAAGTACAATTTTCCCAAGCATTAGAAAAGAAATTAGTCCTGTGTCGCTCAAACCAGGACACCCGTGAAAGTGGTCATCCTTAATATCCCGCCACGTTTGTTTTATGAGTGCCATTATAACCGCATGTCCAGTATTCCTGCACTTTGCTGGAGGCATTGCTGATAATTGATCAGGTTTTAGTGACTCTTGACTGTGGTGCCTTTGCAGTCGCAGAGAGTGATGTGGGTGCCAATGCCTGCTAACCATCCACAGCAGCAGGGAAGCGTTTGCTCTCCCAGTGCAGGTGGCTGCCTTCGCCCAGACCATGTCGTGCTCAACAACTGGATTCAAGTGACTGCTGAGTTTGTATTGCAAACTCTGAGCTATACATTTCCTTCTACTGATGGAAAAAATTGTCCCTTATCCACCACTGAAGAGACCTTTGTGCTGGGTGTGATCTGAATCCTGCCTGCTGCGTTTGGTGGGACAGCCCGTGGCAGATTTTGGTAGGCTTTGGATCAGGCCCATTGAGAGAAGCAAGAGCTTAGCTCCCCTTCTCTTCCAGCTCATCCCTCAAAGAGGCTTGTAAGTGCTGGCTGCCATCAAAACTCTGCAAACACAACCTTTATTGCAGCTCAGCACCCGACATATATTTGATGTACTGACAAACTTGTCAGTTATTTCTTACAGGAATATAACTAAGAATAATGGACCTGAACCTCATTTCTTTGCTGCCAGCTTTATACCTCTATTACTCTCACACTAATACATAACCGAAGTATCTGAAGGGGGGGGAAAATCCATGTGGGCCAGGTTTTTAATAAAATGGAACACTAAAACTAGATGAAGTATGTGTTCACAGTATTTTTCAGTAAAAGTCATTGCACTCTTTGTATTTGCTATTATGATACGAGCCATTGCATTATTTTATATCTCTAGCCACTCAGATGCCAGGTTTTTTCTTCCCTTCCCCCCCACCCCCCCAGTTTAAAGAAATCAAGGAGTTCATTCCATAGTCTGAAGC
>VFFE01008900.1:0-137098 GCA_008921705.1 Burhinus oedicnemus | reverse complement strand
GTTCTGGGCGTCATCTCAAAGCATCTGGAGGAAAAGAAGGTTATCAGAAGTAGCCAACATGGATTCACCAAGGGGAAGTCATGTCTGACTAATCTGGTAGCCTTCTATGATGGCATGACTGGACAGATAGATGAGGGGAGGGCAGTGGATGTTGTCTACCTTAACTTCAGCAAGGCTTTCAACACCATCTCCCACAGCATCCTCATAGGCAAGCTTAGGAAGTGTGGGTTGGATGAATGGACGGTGGGGTGGATTGAAAACTGGCTGGCAGAGAGAGCTCAGAGGGTTGTGCTTAGTGGCACAGAGTCTAGTTGGAGGTCTGTGACAAGTGGTGTTCCCCAGGGGTCAGGACTGGGTCCAGTCCTGTTCAACATATTCATCAATGACCTGGATGAAGGGGTAGAGGGTACCCTCAGCACGTTTGCTGATGACACAAAACTGGGAGGGGTGGCTGACGCACCGGAAGGCTGTGCTGCCATTCAGCATGACCTGGACAGGCTGGAGAGTTGGGCAGAGAGAAACCTCATGAAGTTCAACAAGGGCAAGTGTAAGGTACTGCACCTGGGGAGGAATAACCCCATGTACCAGTACAGGTTAGGGGCTGACCTGCTGGAAGGATGCTCGGTGGAAAGGGATCTGGGAGTCCTGCTGGTGGACAACAGGATGCCCATGGGCCAGCAGTGTGCCCTTGTGGCCAAGAAGGCCAATGGCATCCTGGGGTGCATTGAGAGGAGTGTGGCAAGCAGGTCGCGGGAGGTTATCCTCCCCCTCTACTCTGCCCTGGTGAGGCTGCACCTGGAGTACTGTGTCCAGTTCTGGGCTCCCCAGTTCAGGAAGGACAGGGAACTGCTGGAGAGGGTACAGCAGAGGGCTACAAAGATGATGAGGGGACTGGAACATCTTTCTTCTGAGGAAAGGCTGAGGGACTTGGGTCTTTTTAGTCTAGGGAAGAGAAGATCTCATCAATGCTTATAAATACTTAAAGGGAGGGTGCTGGGAGGATGGGACCAGTCTTTTTGCCGTGGTGCCCAGTGATAGGACAAGAGGTGATAGGCACAAACTTGACCATAGGAAGTTCCATCTGAACATGAGGAGGACCTTCTTGACTTTGAGGGTGGCAGAGCACTGGCACAGGCTGCCCAGAGAGGTGGTGGAATCTCCGACTCTGGAGACATTCCAAACCCGCCTGGACGCCATCCTGTGCAACCTGCTGTAGGTCACCCTGCTGTGGCAGGGGGGTTGGACTACATAATCTCCAGAGGTCCCTTCCAACCCCTGTGATTCTGTGAAGATCTGGCTGGTGTTGTCTGGCTGAGTATTTTTACTTTTATGATGTACCTGTAAGAACTAGGTAAAAGACCTATATTTCTGGAGGGAAATGATGATATTCACGAGCAGGGACTTTGGTCTTTAAGGTTAATATTTTTGAATATAGCCCTCCCAACGTTGTGGAGTTTGGGATCATGCTGAGCATGCTGAATTTTGGTACTAAGACAAAGGTTTTATATTTTAGAAGAGCAAACTTCGGCTTGCTCAGAGCTCAGTTGGTAGGGATTCTGTGGGAAGTTTCTGTGGGAGGATAAAGGAGCCAGCAAGTGCTGGGAATTTTTCAAGAATGCTCTCCTAGAAGCACAAAACCAGTTCATCCAGGTAAAGGAAGTAGGTGGAGCAGCAGACCTCCTTGTGTCCTGGTTTGAGGTAAAACAGGACCAATTTTGTTCAGTAACTTTACTTTTTAGCTAGGCCTCTTCTAACTGCTGGAATCAACAACACATTGTGCAGAAAACCGTTCGCTCTCAGAGTGATAAGACCCATGTTTATAGTCGATGCCAAGGAATGGGATGCAGAGAGGCTCCTGCTTATCCTTATTGCTGTAACAACCAAGGGCAGCCAACTTTGTTACTTGCCCTGCTGGAGGGTTGAAAGCAGAAAAATGTAGAGGGGTCACAGCTGCGGGGAGGAGCGGACAGGACAGGTGACCCCCAAACTGACCCACAGGGTATTCCATCCCATCTGCCTCATGCTCGGTATAGAAGCTGAGGGATCAAAGGGTCAGGCATCTTTCTTCAACGGCCGATGACCGAGGAGGACTGTCTGTTTGTCTGCCTCTGATCCCGATCCTGAATCCAGATCTGGAATCCAGTTCCTGTCCGTCACTGAGTCCAGTCTGGGACTTCCCCAGTGCCTGCTGGTGACGTGATTGTCATCCTGGGAGCTTGATACAGTTTTGTATATATTTCATTATTTTCTTCTTATTATTTTATTATTAATATTTCATTAAGGTAGTTTAGTTCCTTCTAAATTCTTAAGTCTTTTTTTATTTCTCTCTCCTGCCTCCCTTCAAAGCGGAGCAGGAGAGAGAGAGAGCCTCTGTTGTTCTGCCCGACTGGGCCAATCTGACCCAAACCACGACACCTTGGCTTAACTGCAAGCTTCCGAGTCTGCTCAAAACCAAGAGAAGCGTACCAGAGATGCAAAAGCAGGCGAATACCCTTTGAGAACTACAGGGGCATTGCCAGGGCATGCAGAGATGCAGTTAGAAAAGCAGAAGCTCAGCTTGAATTGAAATTGGCCAGAGATGTCAAAAAGTACAAGAAAGAGTTATTCAGGTATGTGAACAACAAGCAGAAAGAGAAGGAAAATATTGGCCCACTGTTAAACAGGAGAGGTGAATTAATCACCAACAACACTGAAAAGGCAGAGGTTCTCAACACTTTCTTCACCTCTGTCTCTACCCGCACCGTTGCACCCCAGGCCTTGGGAACAGCAATCCAGGTTGTTGCAAACACAGACCCACCACCAGTGAAGGAAGAGCTGGTATGTGAACTATTACAGGAGCTTGACCCCTACAAATTGATGGGCCCTGATAGTATTCACCAGAGGGTTTTAAGAGAGCTGGGTGACGTCATTGCAAGGCTGCTGTCCATAATCTTTGAGAAGTTGTGGAGATTGGGGGACATCCCAGAAGACTGGAAGAAGGCTAATGTCACCCCCATCTACAAGGAGAGCTTAAAGGAGGATCCAGGAAGTTACAGGCCTTACTTCAGCCCATGAGAGAGTTATGGAACGAATTCTCCTGGGGGCTGTCACAAGTCAAATGAAGCACGTGATTGGGAAAAGCCAGCACGGATTCACCAAGGGCGAATTGTGCTTGATGAACCTGATCGCCTTCTATGACAATGTAACCTGCTCAATTGATGAGGGGTGAGCGGTGGACATTGTCTACCTGATTTCTCCCAAGGTTTTGGATATGGTTCCCCACAGCCTCCTCCTAGAGAAACTGATACGTTACGGTCTAGCCAAGTGGTCTGTGTGGTGGGTGGGGAACTGGCTGATGGGCTGCACCCAGAGGGTGGTGGTAAATAGCCCATTTTCAAACTGGCAGCCTGTCACAAGTGGGAGTCCCCCAGGGATCGACACTGGGCCCAATGCTGTTTAGTATCTTCATAAGTGATCTGGATGATGGGTTCAAGTATACCCTGACGAAGTTTGCCGATGATACCAAACTGAGGGGGGAAGCAGACACTTCAGCAAGGAGAGCCACCCTGCAGGAAGGCTGGATAGGCTGGAAGAGTGGGCTAACAAGAACCTTATGAAGTTTGACAAGGACAAGCGTAAGGTCTTGCACCTGGGAACACAATCCAGGAGTGCAGTACAGGCTGGGATCTACCCAGCTGGGGAGCAGCTCTGTGGAAAGAGACCTGGGGGTCCTGGTGGCCAAGCAGCTCAATAGGAGCGAACAGTGTGCTGCTGCAGCCAAGAAAGACAACAGGATGCTGGGTTGCATCAGCAAGGGCGTCACCAGCAGAGATAAAGAAGTCATTACCCCACTCTACTAAGCGCTTGTCAGGCTGCATCTGGAATACTGTGTTCAGTTTTGGTCCCCACTATGCGAAAAAGATGCAGACAGGCTAGAGAGGGTCCAAAGAAGGGCCACCAAGATGATCCAAGGACTGGGAAGCCTGCCATATGAGGAAAGGCTGAGAACTGGGTTTGTTGAGCCTTGAGAAAAGAAGACTTAGGGGAGACCTTATCACCACGTTCCAATATTTAAAGGGTGGCTACAAAGATGATGGGAGACTCCCTTTTTACAAGGAGTCACATGGAAAAGATTGAGGTGTAATGGGTACAAGTTACTCCTGGGGAGATTCCAACTGAACACAAGAGGAAAATTTTTCACAATGAGAACAATCAGCCATCAGAATAATCTCCCCAGGGAAGTGGTGGATTCCCCAACATTGGACACTTACAAGATTCAGCTGGACAGGGTGCTGCTCCATCTTGTCTAGACCGTGCTTTTGCCAAGAAAAGTTGGACCAGATGATCCTTGAGGTCCCTTACAACCTGGTATTCTCTGATTACTTTGTGGATATATTCTTGATGTTGACAAGGTCTTGAATGCAGCTCTGAATTTGCTGGACAGTAATATAGGACATGTAAATTAGTTCATGTAGAGGCAGAGCTATTTAAGAAGTTGCAGGTTTTTTTTAATTTCCAATTAAAAAAAACCCCAAAACCACAAACCAAAACAAAGTAGAACAACGTGCTTCCCATGGCAGAATGGAGATGGCTTACTTTATGACTACGAACTTAAAAAGAGTGCCACTGTTTTTCATTAGTGACCTTTAAGCCTTATAGCACCCCTCCTAGGCAAAATACCATGTTGCCTCCTGGTGAGCATGTTCCATTTTCTTAAGCTTCTGTGTACAAAACGGAATTTCATTCTTCCACCACATGACATTTGGTGTTATTTTAGTACAATTTCTCTGAGAGGTTTTATGTTGTAATTTGAGCCCAGAGGTTTGCTCACTCTCTGAATCAGTAAAGAAATCAAACAAGCAAAAGGTATCTTTCTGCCTCAGATCTCTGAGGATTTGCAGTTGCCTGAAGAGGATAAGACCAGATGCCACCTGTGTTAAAAATGTTTCTCCTCTTTTAAAAGATACAAATCTCTGGGCTAAATTCACCAGTGCTTTAATGTCATGAATAGAATCGGACTGTGACCAGTGGGACGTGTGGCTTTAATTGTTTATCTCCTGGACTAGCATGTGAGCATAGGCATATTTCTTGAGTTACGGAGAAAAAGAGAAGTATAAGTGAATTACTCTTTAGAGGCTTGTAACACCATTTAAAAATTTATGAGCTTGCTGCATTATTCAAGGTACATAATTTTATTACAAATCTGAGCAACACATGGGATGATTTATTGTTATTGTCATATTTTACAGAATGAATGTTTTACAAAGAAGATTTTACTGCATGTATTTTAAAAAGTACAGGGCGATTCTTTGGAAAATGCCAGTCTAAGCTTATTTTTTTAAGGAAAGCAGAATTTTATACATAGGCAAAAGTAATCTATTTGTATTGTGGTGTACAGGCCATTACTTAGTAAATGATTGGAAGAACCTTATCTGATCCAGTACTCTTCTGGTAGCGTCTTATTTGGGGTAGAGGTGCAGGATGCTAGTAAACAAAAGTAGAGATATGCCTAAAAATACAAGTCAGTTCCTCTCTGTAATAGCAAAACAACCATATTTGTTATGTAATAGACATTATTTATAAGTAATTATGTATAGTTGGTGACAGATAAACATCAGGTTCAAATGCCTTTGCAACAATGATCTAGGTTTTGATTGAACATGAGGGATAGGATTCATCTCATCCTAACACTGTATGCCTAATGACTAGTCTAAGTCTTGACCCCGGTCTATGATCAGTGCCTAAAATTGGTGGATAGAGTTGTTCCTTGGAGAAGACGACCAGGCAACTACCTGAGATAGTGAAAAACAAATATTAGATACTTCAAGTCTAAGAGAGGTAACTAGTAGACTAGTTTGGCATTAAAACTGGAAACTGAATCACCTGAATTGAAAAGCAAAATGTTTTCATTTCAGTGTGCTGTTGCAGATCCTCATCTGCACTGGCTCTGGTTGCCACCTTCTGGGTTCCTACCCTGATTACATACCGATAAATCCCCTCTTGCTGCCTGCTGGGGAGTCCAACCAGGGACTGTCAGACCATAGATTTTAATATTCACTTCCCAAAACACAGCTTGAAACATTTTGGCTATCTACTGAAGCAATTCCCTTTCTGGTCCAGTGTTGAAACCGATTTATTTTGTCACTGGATTATTCTTTTTAAAAAATAAAAATGAAAAAAAGGTTGAGGCTTAGATATTTGGGGATTTGATCTTTAAATTAGGAACTTGAAGCAGTCCATTTGTACTTGTCGCTGCTGTTTTCATTATCCGTTCTACGGCTTCCATAGTGTGGGCGGAATATTCCTTCATGAAGCTGAAACTCTGTCTTTTCTCAAAGACCCTAATGAAGATAAATCATACAGTCAGCAGTCGTTTTCTTTCCAAGAACTCTTCTTAATTTTGCACTTTGTGGATGGTTCCTGCTACATTAGATATCTTTTTCCTCTGAGTGCAGTGACACAAAATCAAGCAAATAAGAGCTACCAGATTTGGCAGAGTGCTGCACAACTTTGTTTATAGCCTGTCTAAAGCAACCTTTCCATAATCTGACATTTGGTTACATGGGACGTAAAGCAGAGCTTCAGTCTGCTGTAGGGTGGGCTGGATCGTTCATGCTGGAATCCCTTGGACTATCACTACTTTGGACATGAGTGGTACATCTGGCGTAGCTGGAAGGACTTTTCCATCCATAATTCTCTGCACAAGGGAGTTCTAGAGTCAAGAGTGGTTGATAGCTACCACAAGGTGCTTGCACGTCTGATGTTTTCCTGAAAAATCAGTCTCATCAGACCCCCTTTGAGCTTAAGGTCTGTGGAAGTAGGACTGCATTTCTTCCAGACGATAAAAAAACACAGCTGACCCACAAATGAGTTTAAATTCTGGTCTGTACAATACTCTTAGAGTGAAAACAGAAGTTCTGACTGGATAAGAAGCTGGCAATATATTGAACTAATTACATTTAGTACTGAGTTAGACCATACCTATATGAAAGAAAAGACCTGAAATCACTGGAACTAAGCTTAGTTGTTTGCTGTCTGCATAGTTTCCAGGCCATGCCTAGTCTGAGGCAGTAGCATAAGAAAGTTTCTTTAGTTTGTGATTGAACTGCATTTCTCTCCAACGGTTGCCAAGCCTAGGTTTGATAAGACCAAACAGTTCGTTTTATCTTTTTATTAAATTAGTCAAAGAGAGTAATTCTTCGTCTTTTGATTTTACCTTAAAGATATGGTTTTCCAGCTTGTCCTGCTAGGAGTAGATACTGCCCTCGTTAATAACGAACAGGACTGGATATTCTGTTGACAAACTTATTTCTTTTTACTGCCATATATTGGATGAAATCTGGCCCCTTGCACAAATCCTTGTCACAGCTCCCCTGGACACTGAAGAATTCAAACATGCTCTGTTGCATTAAGATGGGATGTTTGTCCCACATGGCTTTTGCCGGCTGCCCTGGGTGAGGCCCAAAGTCTTCTGTCTAGCTCAGGATCCTGCCTCCAACAGCAGTCAATAGTGGATGCCTGGGGAGCAGTATGGTCACCAGGTTAGAGACTGTGTGGTGTCTACCTGATTATGGCCTCCCAGCTTTTAGCGTTTATGGACTGTTGGAGAAGGAGGAAGCACAGCATCTAATACCCCTTCTTCCATTTATTTGTCTAACCACTTTTTGGTTTCATTCAGGCTTTTAACCTCTGAATTGCTGAAGGGCAAGGAATTTTGTAACTCATTGCATGTTCTGTGGAAAAGTACTACTTCTTGGCTTTTTGGTGTTTCTGAATCTTCCCTCTGGTAATTTCTATGGATTCCCACTAATTCTTGTATTATGAGAAGCAGTAAATAATAACTCCCTGTCCACCGTCTCTGTGCTATTCATGATTTATAGACCACTGTCAAATTCCCCTTCTTTCCCTGGCTGAAAAGTCATGTACTGTTTACTCTTAGCTCATACAAATCTATGCCATTCAAAGTGCTGTGTAAGCGGCTGTGGTAATTAAAAGAGGTGAATTAAACATACACCTGGGCACAGAGACTTAGAAGCACTGAGAATTTGTGGCTACAGTTGAAATTATTGGAAGATATCTTCAGGATGAAAATTGGGGCCTTAGTGCAGAGACATGGAGAGATCAATAGGGATACTCACAGAGGGATTCAGAGCTGGAGAACAGCATCAAGCTGCTTGATAGGCATTCTGCAAATCTCTGCTCCATTCAAATGGTGCAAAATATTTATTGTCCATGCTGAATGTAAGCAACTAGACTTTCTGAAATGATCACCCCAAAAAATCACTGTACAGTAACTTGAAAGGTACTTAGTTTTGCCGTCCAAGGATCAAGGACAATGTTGTCCCTGTTTCATTCTGGCACAAGTTTTTGAGAGTTAGGTTTTTTTAATCCAAAACTACCAAGGGACTGTCTATTCCTGTACCCCAGGAACTGAGAATCTGCTGAAGGGGAATGTTTTTAGGAGCAAAGCTATTCATACACAAGTCTCAAATTATCTTCAATAGCATGCTCAGCCAAATCTTAAAAAGAATACAAGTACACATTAATTAAGAATTAACATAATTCTGTTCCCTGAGTATGGTGTTTATTAAAATATAAACTCTGTGAACATACACTTGAGAGGAAGCTTCTAAATATTTTTAAAAGCTTAATTTTCAGTCACCCTTTATTTATTTTTTCATTAAGAGAGAAGAAAAAAGATGGCACTTGACTTTCCAAAACTTCCCATTTGCTTCTCATATAGAATCAAAAAGTTGCTGAGTGTCCTTAACTCTGCTGATAGGGCAAAATCAGGAATTATTTAGATTTATATGAAAAGCAGAGACATGGGATGACATTTTCAAAAGCGCCTGAAAGCTGCATTTGTGAAGCTGTTCAGACAACTAAAGGACAAGGAAAATACGCAAAGGGATTTTCAGGCGTATGTGCGGACCATTAATGCAGTTTTCACATTTGAATTTTGAGAAATGTATGTTCTTAGGCATTTATGCATTTAGAAATCTGACTGTTTGTTGTAGTACCACAAATGAGTTTCTCAAAAATAATTCTATGATGGAAGACCCAAGTGTCTGGTCACTTCCACCACTGTTTGGAAAATCGGATTTAACCGTTGTCCTGCCACACCAAGTAGCGAAACACCTAAGTACTCTTCTAAGTGTTGGTGAACGGTCTGTCAGTAGTAACCTGAGCTCTCACACCACCTCACAGTCAGCCACACTACTTGGAAGTACTCATGGTCCGCAGGAGGCTTTGCACTCCAGAAAGCATCTTTCCCTGGGCTTACTGGGATGGGAAATGGCACAGCGCAACAGGGACCAGTTTGCATCCAGATGCATCTCACAGAACAAAGAGGACAAAGTTTGCTAATGATTCTCAGCTCCCCCTTCAATTTGTGTTGCACTTTGCCCTACGTATCTGTTTTTCTGCTGACTTACTGAACTCTTTCTGTTTTGCAGAATGCCAAAGCCAGCTATGACTTCAGCAGTAATGATCCCTACCCCTATCCCCGCTATACAGATGACTGGTTTAACAGGTAAATGGATTTTAATCAGCCTGCTCTTCTCTTTGGTTTGCTTAAGAAATTATAAGTATTTGCTGGTATTTTGGAATGCCTGTTTTCTGCTAAATTCAGTGGTTGCCAGAACAGAAGCTGCAGTCTCACTACTGCTTGAAAATTAGAGGTTACTTATGACATCATTTTGTTAGGTAACCTCTAAATAGCACCGAACAATCATTTTACGGTTTATAAATGAAGTTGCTGCTTCGGAAGAGTATATACATAAATTGTTTGAATGAGGGATATCCACATACCATTTTCTGTCAGCTGTCCTAGGACATTATGGTAAACCAAATCTGTATACGCTCAGTACAGTTTCGACTGGTTTCCCATCTACTGTGTCTGAAGCAGTATCACTGCTGGCTAATTTTAAAGGGAGTAACCTGGAGGCAGGAAAAGGCTTTGAGGGGAAAAATGTCTTTTCATCCCATTGTAGACTAAGAAGGCAGAAAAACAGCATGGTGTAGAATGACCAGCTTAAAAACAATTACTTCTTAAATAAGTTCTGAATTGTTTGTCTTTTCACCTTGATTTAAGGACGGTGTACGTGGGTAGCATTTCAGGGCTGATTCTGAGATATTTCTAGCTGCTGAAGGAATTAAAGTCCATGTACACTGACTGGGAACCTGTTCTATTGTGTTTGTAAACCTGGAATCCACACTGCAGCTGTGCTTGTTGTGATATTTCTAACACATCATTATTGCCCAAGACCCACTCCTCCTTCAATATGTTCTGAACTTAGGCAGTTTCCAGCAGGTGAAGGTCTGATCCTCAAGGTATGATATAAGTAAGAGCAGCCCAAAAGAAAAGACTTCAGATTTTAGGAAATATGACCTTTTTTGTTTCCCAAAATTAATTTTTTGTTAGAATGGAACAGAAACACGCATTGACCTTGCTCCAACTCTGGAGCTCCCAACATAAGAAGGACATGGACCTGTTGGAGCGAGTCCAGAGGAGGGCCATGAAGATGATGAGAGGGTTAGAGCACCTCTGCTATGAGGACAGGCTGAGAGAGTTGGGATTGTTCAGCCTGGAGAAGAGAAGGCTCCAGGGAGACCTTATAGCAGCCTTCCAGTATCTGAAGGGCACCTACAAGCAAGCTGGAGAGGGACTTTTTACAAGGGCATGTAGCGATAGGACGAGGGGTAATGGCTTCAAACTGGAAGAGGGGAGATTTAGATTAGATCTCAGGAAGAAATTCTTTACTGTGAGGGTGGTGAGGCACTGGAACAGGTTGCCCAGGGAAGTTGTGGATGTCCCATCCCTGGAAGTGTTCAAGGCCAGGTTGGATGAGGCTTTGAGCAACCAGGTCTAGTGGGAGGTGTCCTTGCCCATGGCAGGGGGGTTGGAACTAGATGATCTTTAAGGTCACTTCCAACCCAAACGATTCTATGATTCTGTGACAGTTGTTTAAAAACTGTGCCCCCTGGATTCTGCATCCATCCCATGAAAAAGCCCTTTGTCGCTAACTGCTCCAGCAAGATGTTAAGGTAGTCAAGGGTGCAGAGTCCAAGGCACACCCATAAGGTGTGTGTACTACTTGGTGATCTCAGCATCCAGCATCTCTGGCTCTGCGGCATACTCCCCAGGGTCTCAGGCAAGTTCTGGCTTGGATTTGCAAAAATTGTTTCAGGATATTTTCAATGAAATTTCCAAATGTCTTCTAGATGTAAATATAGTTGATGTTGCCAACATTTACATAGCAGCAGCACTGAGGATTTGAAAACTTTTAAAGGTTTCAGAGCTCAGTCTTAGTGCTTACCAAAAAATATTTTAGGCCTATTTGATGTGGTTTTCATCTCTGACTTAGCATGGGGTGTATGGATGGCCTCTGAGTTTTGTATGGGTTTTTTGTTTTTATTTCTAAAGAAATCAATTTAAGTTCTGTCAGAATGGCACAACAAAGACGTGGAGCAGCTGTGCTTCCACCTGAGACACAGGCTTCCTGGAATGGATCAAACAGATTTAGGAGCTGTGATGTCCTCCTTTGTAGTCCTGCCATTTTTGAGCCAAAGTGAGATTTCTCCTTCATTTCAGGAAAGGACATCTGACATTTTTTAAACTAGTATGAATCCAATTAGTGAATGGAAAGTCGGAGAAAGACGAGGGCTCTAATTTGTGAAGGACTGCTGCCTTTCTCGCTTTATTTATGCAAAGGATCTTTGTAGGGGAAAGGTATCACTTAGCTCTGGAGCAGCACAGAGGAAAATTAAATTTAGCTTCAGTGGGTAATGGTAGCTTGTGTCATTTTCAGTGTGGAACTTCATAAAACTAAGTATGTTCTGCCAAGCCCCATTAACACTGCTATCGAGTATTTTATTGTGAGGCACAGTCTGCAGTCCTTACGTGTTCTGCAAGGTGGCCCTGGAGGCAGAGTTACCTCCTAAAGTCTCTTAAAATGGGCCTCGAGCATCCTGGATGTGGCGAGGCTTATGGTCTCTGGCCCCAGGTGCCTCTGACTAACTTCAGGCACCCAAGTGAAGAACCGAGGGTGGGCAGCATGGTCATCTGTGACCCGATCTGTAATTAAGAACAACATGATGCTGGTTTTCAGAGAACTGCAAGACTTTCTTCTGTTTCTTTTCTTCAGGGGATGGGGAGCTCAAGTGAGCAAGTCAGGAGAAGAAAAGCAACGCAGAAATTGCTTTGCTGATTTCCTTCATTATTCTTTCCAGAAAAAAATGATACCTAGAAAGTACAGCATTCTTGGTTATGAACCTTCAGGTTTCTTTGGTGATACAGGGAATTTTGTGCCTTGCAAGGTGAATTATGGGAGCAACACATTCAGTAAAGCATCCCTTTCCTGGCCTGCACAATTCAAGGCGACTTTAAGATGCAAGATTTCATGTTTTCTCCAGGCTAAGATGCAAACCAACACACTATATCCAGCTGTTCAGGAGTAGTTGTGACTGTTATTCTCTGAGTATTTCTTTCCTATACTGTTAATCAAGCTGATGTGCTCATATATAAAAAGAACAAGTCTTATGAGGAGCGGCTGAGGGAACTGGGGTTGTTCAGCCTGGAGAAAAGGAGGCTGAGGGGAGACCTTATCGCTCTCTACAACTACCTGAAAGGAGGTTGTAGCAAGGTGGAGGTCGATATCTTCTCCCAAGTAACAAGCAATAGGACAAGAGGAAATGGCCTCAGGTTGCGCCAGGGGAGGTTTAGACTGGATATTAAAAACCCAATTTGAAAAATTTCTGCACAGAAAGGGTTGTCAAACATTGGAACAGGCTGCCCAGGGAAGTGGTGGAATCGCCATCCCTGGAGATATTTAAAAGATGAGTAGACGTGGTGCTGAGGGACATGGTTTAGTGGTGGTTTTGGCAGTGTTAGGTTGATGATTGGACTTGATGATCTTAAAGGTCCCTTCCAACCTAGGTGATTCTATGATTCTACAAACTATCGTCATAACTCCTGACTCCTGAATTGTTATTACTGGTAGGTTACAACTGGCTGCCTATGACAGTCTGTCTGTCCATATGTGTAGCTGCACAGGTGCATCTGGATAGACAGTAGTTACACAGAAACACCATTCAGAGAAACCTGCAATAAAGGCTCGGTTTTGCTCTGTTTGCAGTCAGTGATGTATCTCCCATTGAATTTTATGTATGCAGGAGGATCAGACTCAAAATAGGATAGCGTAATATCCCTTTTTCCTTAAAGAATACATTTCTATGTGAGCAATTCAAGTGATTTGTGGAACAAGAAGCACAGGACTGTTTTTTGAAGAGATGAACCAAGAGGCTTTTGTGAGCTGCCAGCTGCACGTGCAAAGTGCCATTAGACTTTAAGAAAAAAGGGAGAGGTTTTTATATGGAGTATTTCATTAATCACAGCTGCTCTGCTTGTAAGCACAGATTCTCCTTCCACTTTGTGCTTTTTAAGGCTGCTGGAAGCCCTTTGGCCTTGCCATCTAACAGCCACTGGCCTATGAAACAAAGCAGGGTGGGTTTTGGAAGGGGACAGCGTGGTACCTTGGGCAGGGAATTGCGGTCGGGCATTTTGGCTGCTGTTACAGGGAGAGGCACACACATGGCTGGGCAGTCAAGAGGTTTATTCCTGTGCTTACCACGCTGATGGCTTGACTGTGTTCAGACCCACAGCTTGGGGACCAAGCCAGGACAGGGGACGCTATGTACAACATGGGACAGGGCTGTGTTTAAGCCTGAAGGAGCAGTGGGGGAACAGTGAAGGAACCTGAACCAATCCCTGTTTCCATAAGCAGAGGCAGCTCCACAGTGCTCAGAGTGATTTTATTATTTTTTTTTAACACTCGCTCCTCCTGAACCACATTTGGGACCTTGGAATGTACCATGTTGTGTGATGTGGAGGTATCCGTAGGAGTCTGAGATAGCTTGTACAGCCCTTCAATTTCTTGTGAGCATGCAGAAAGCATAGTTCAGGGCTCCCCATCTCAGAGCACTGAGATTACAAATTTCTGCGATGATATAAATAACCAATAATTATTTCCGCTGCTGTAGCCTTTGTATTCTGTATATTCTCTCACCCAGATAAGAGTTAGCTGGGCAAAAATTATTCACTATCTTGGAAACCCATATTCTTCAGAGGTAAAAATGTCCTTTACTTATTATGGATCCAAACAAAACAGCACTGAGTCAAGGAAAGACCTCCCCTTGGCTTCCAGACAGCGCTCATTAACGGTAAAAACACCTGCTCCCCTCCTCCTCATTTTTCAATCAATACAACGGAAACAACATAATAATTGAGAATTTGTTTAGACAGATTTAGCAGCTCTTTCTACCTGCAGTGTTACGACACAAGAGTCAAGGAAGAGCCGCAGCACTACTGCTGGTTCTTGGCGTGTTTGGATGCTGGCAGAGTTCCCCATGGCATGTTCCCCAAAGCAGGGCAACACTTTCCCTTGTGCTTCGAAGCTGACAATGTCATCTGAGTCGAAAGAGGGTGGTGTTTGCCCCACAATATTGCCCCTCTGAGCTTTGCGTATTTAACTGCTGCCCCGTGCAAGCAGCTAAACGTTCAAGGTGGGCAGATCGGCGCAGCTATTGAGACTGCAGCTCTGCATAGCCCTCCCCTGCGGACGTTAGGAAAGATGGATTCTGTCCTTCGCCGTCTGCAGAAGCGTTTCAAAGCAGATGAAAAGGAACTTCAATGAAAATCTGTGCCACCTCTGACTCTTTTAAAATATGTCAATAGAATGCCATGCACAAAAGCATTGGCAGTGGGTTTTAGAAATAGAAATAGTTTTCAAAGACAAAGCAGAGTGAAATTTTCATAACTATTATAGATATGTTATTTAAACCAGCTGAAGGCAAAGCTGACTTTCCATTGAATCACCCTCTCCTGCCTTAGGTTTTCATGAATCTTTGTGTAAAATGTTTGCATTTATATAATGTTTATGGAAAACTTGCTCTGCATGCTAATATGTGGTTTACCTTTGAAGTAACTTTTTCATAGGTGGAAATAATTGTTTTCTATCCCCTTGCTTTAAACATTGAAATAATAGTGAAGAGGTGAATGTTGAAGAGAAAAGCTGTGATTTGTGCCCATGACACGGGTCACTTCATAGAAACCACAATGGATTTATTAATGATACATGAACAGCAAATAGGGCTAAATTGGAAAAGTCTACTATTTGCCATTAATAATTCAACCAAATGCATTTGCACTAACTCACATATGATTTTTTTCTCGGGTCAGCAGCACAGTATCTAAACCCTGAGCTGCTGGAACAGGTCTGCTTGCAGTCTCCATCACGTGGGAGGTGAGGTAGGGGAGAGGACCTTCTGATAAAATCTTTCCACCAGGAAGGTCCTAATACTGTTTTTCCCTCTGTGGGAGAAAGAGCTCACCTGGCAGTGTCACTGATTTTTTGTGCCCCAGTGTCAGTCAAGACAATTTTTTAACAAAGCCATTTATTCTGCTCTGTGGCTTGTAGCTAGCCCACAGGTGACTAGATAATGAATGCCTAGCAACAGTGCATTTTTTTCACAGTTCCTTGAACAAGGGCATGAGGGAAAACCTGCTTGATTGTTGAAAGAAATTTCTACAGCAGCTGAACAAGAAATCTGTATTGCTCTTCCCTCTGCGCCCTTTGTGAAAGGAACTTGCATGAGAGCTTCACCCTTTCATGATCAAGACACTGTGTGCATTCAAGGCCAGTCATTTTCTTTCATGGAGCTGCCTTTAAAAATATATTCTTCCAGGTACAGCAGGAAAAATAATGTGTTGCTTCTCACCCCTTTATTAATGTTGCGCTCACCTTTGCCAGAGGTACTTAAAGGGAGAGAGAGAGAAAAAAGATGATTAAAATGAAACAATTCTGCTACCTCCCCGGACGCTTCATCTGGTACTCTGTATAGCCTTTATAATGCAGCACTGCTAATTGCATGAATCCTTAGCATGCTGTAGGAGCAATGCCAGTTTTAATGCACAGAGTGAATTGATGTGAGCGGTAGGATGGATTCATATTGATTCAACATCTTAAACGTAAAGAAACCTGACAGCAGCCCATGTCTTCACTGCTGTGCTATTTTTTTAAAACTAGATAATATTGTCCATATTTATATCTTCTATGTGGTTTAATTTCTGTGATGAATTAGGAGAAAGGAAAACGTGATCTGCCTTCCTGCAGGACTGCCTCAGCGCCACCGCCAGTTAAAGGGTCTCTGTTAAGAGCTGTAAAGCACTTCAGGGGTGCCAAGTGTTCTTGAAATGCCACGTGTCAGCCCGAACCTGGACCTCCGTGTCAGAGCAGAGACATTTCCCACTTGAGCAGAAAGCCGTAGCTCCATAAACTGACAGCTGGAGCACCTCGTCAGCTCTCCTGGGAATTAGGCACTGGAGGAGAGGGATGCGTGTGCCGTGTGTCTTGGCCAGCCAGGCCACAGCTCTGCTGCTGTGGAGTGCGGTGACCCTTGTGGCCCCCTTCTGCCACTCCGGCTTGACATCGCACCCACCTCTGTCCACAGCGTTTCTTTTGTGGGCAGGGATACGCTCCTGATACATGTTTGAACAGCAGAAAGGCAACGAGACTTTGTTCTGTGGGGTTCAAAATAATAGGTGTCACACTGTCAAGTCACAAAAACAAAGGAATTAATATTGATCTTATTTTTACGCTGGTCTGTCAAGGGCCTGTTTCTACTGACTAATAGTTGGTAACAAGGCAGAACCTGTTTGACAGAGTTAAAAAGAAAAGGTCTGAATAACATTACGACTAAACGAAGCGTAAGTAAGCAGGTCAACCTCAGAGCAAGCATCGCTCATACTGCAGAGGGGAAGTTGATTATCTCCTGCTTCAGGAGGGAATGAATTCACCCAAGTACAGCACTCAACGGTTTGCCAGGGAATGGTTTTCCTCTGAAGCGCTGGGAGCTGACTGTGAGGCAAACCCAAGATCGTGGTGATCCGGCCCAATTCAGCACATGCGTCAGCTGGGCTTCACGTGGTGTCTGTCTTGTGTTTTGCAGCCATGGGACAAGGTGTGCGGGAGAGGTGTCTGCTGCTGCCAACAACAACATCTGCGGCGTGGGAGTTGCGTACAACTCCAAAGTGGCAGGTACGGTAGCAATTCAAGGTGTACGTGATCCTTAGGCCACTGTGCCCCAGGCAGAATTTCTCCTGCAGAGATGGGGAGTGTTGCCCAGGGCAGGACTGCAGGTTGGCACTGAGCCACGTGTCTATGACTTTGCACAGGAGCTGGGGAGGGGAATTTCTCCATGCTTTTGCCTTTTCAACTGAGGGCCCTATATAGCCTCTTTAATAACATTGCAAAGGAACAACTCTGCTCCTTCTTACGCCAACTCCTGTTTGTATACAGATTTTCAATGCTTCTTCCCTGCATTGTTGCAGAATCATTTGTGATGAATCTCGTTTTGCAGGAGGTAAAATATAAATTCCTGCAGCACTTAGGAACGATACTTGAAAAGGCAAATCCCATGCTGCTCTTATTCTTTAGGTTCTTGCAGGGCAGGCCCTGCGGTGCTGTAGATCTCTGCAGTCATTGGTGTCCTCTATTTTAACAAGCGATGCAGAGTGACAGGAGCAGATGCACAGAATTAAATGGGTGGTGCGTAGCACCCAGCATTCACACCTCGGGTATATTGGGTGTTTTTACTTCTAACTAGCTCTTGTCTGCACCGATAGACTGAATATAGGGATTGGAGTGAATTAGGTGCTTGGACAGCATGTGTCAGTTTAGTTTAACCTAAAGAAATCCAGTTTTCCCACTCTAAGACTGTTCCATGATAAGAACTGAGGCACAGCCAAGCAGAGATAGATGACGATGAATTTAATTTCATTCCCTAGTCCACATTAAAACTCCAGTGTGGATGCACCCGCTGCTTCCTGGGAATGGTTCACAGTGTATGTGCATGGGCATCTCTGCTCTGCTTGGCCAGTCCCTGTTTCACGGCGGTGTCGGAAGAGTCTTGAGAAGGCTACGTTTCACCTATCACCTGCTCGGTCAAAAACTGAGCCTCCACTGTGGAAGGGCACCAAGCAGTGTTTGCGAAGCCGTTATCCCGAGATATCACTGAGAGTTAGTAACTGGCCAGGCAGCTCTAGTGCATGTCCCCTTTCTTCAGCGACAGTAATGTCCCCTCCAGAGATAGGACATTTCATATTTACATTCTGGCAGTAACTACTTTTAGAAGTGTGTGAATTGAGGCACAGGATTTTGGGTGGACCTCGTCTGTATTATTAGTATGACCCTGCAACTTCAAGCTGGTTGCTTAAAAATCAAGAGGTGAAGGCCTTTTCTGATGACCACCAGCCTACAAATCATCTTCTATAGTTATCCACTTACTAGCAAAACCCCCACAGATTTTTGGAAGTGCCAGCCTTTCCTGCCTGAGGAGAGCGTGCACCTGTAGCACCACCGTGTGGTCAATGGGAACATGGAAGTTCCATGTTCTGAGACTGCTGCTGACATGATTTGGGAGTCCATGAGTGCAGGTGGAACTGGAAGTTAGTGGCCAAGGATCTGGGGCATCGTGTGTTTTGCTTCTTATACCTCTTTTTTTGCCCTAAAGCCAAACCAGATGGCTTGGCTCCTCCTGTTGTTACCCCACCTCCCTGGGACCAATAATTAATTTTGTGGTTTCAGGGCAGATCTGCATTTTATAAGCATGTGAAGAGATTTCTCACTCATTGAGTTTGACTTCATAATTTCTAGTTTGAATTAGCAGATCAGGAAAATCCAGCTTTGGTCTGGTTTGTATTTGAAGTTTATGCCACTTTTTCCAGCCTCACATTTGGCACGTGGATTTTGTACTGAATATAGTATAAGCACTGGCATCTAAATCAGGGTCCTTGCTGCCATTCACACTGTTTGGCTCCGTGGTGTTGATTTCTGTCCCATCTGTGCCCTAAAACTGTTGGGAAGAACTGAACTTCAACCCAAGGCTACAGGTGACAGGTGGAATGTGTCCCTGGTTACTCAGGTTTCATCCAGAGGCCACGGAGAGGTTGGCTGTCAGTGGAACTGTCCTATGTGTGGGGCATGACGGATGTGAGGGCTTGCACTGCTGTCTTTGTCACGCTCTGGCTTGCTCGGGGCCAACACTTTGAGGTTCTATGAAGTTGGCATGTGCTAGGATTGTATTGTTTAAACTCTAACTCAATTTCTAATGCAGTGTGGGTTAAAGGAAGCAGGTTTTAGTTTGCATTTTTCTCAAAATACTGGCTGTATTTTGCTATTGCGTCTGCATGTTGACACAATGATATTTTTCCAGGAAATTGTTGTGTAGTGTGTTTCTCCTCTCTGATTAAATTCTGGAGAAGAACCAAAATAAACAGAAGAATTACTTGAAATACTAATGAAGTGTCAACACATCACTGAATATAAATTAGAGATGGGGGGGCCTTAATCCTTTTCCCTAGTTGTTACAAAACACTATTTTAAATACTATTAGTATTATTTGAATGCTATTAAATGCTGAGATTGCTGAATACTCCTGTTTTAAAAGTGTTTTCAAGTAGTAGATGAAAAAATACTATTTAATTAGAAAGCTAACAATAAAGTTCTTTCTCTTTCTGGGCCACGCTGCATTGCTGTGGCTGGGTGTTTAAGTGCTGCCATCCTGCTGGGTCAGCACACGCTGGTGAAACGTGAATGGCGAATGCGGAATTACTGAGTAGGTGAAATTGCCAGTGACTTGAAATACTTGTAACTGGGGGACTTCACCCGGTGCTGAGATTTCATCTTGTGCTGGGTAGTGCATAATTCATGTTTGTGTTGATTAAATCTACAGGTATTCGAATGCTCGACCAGCCATTTATGACAGACATTATCGAGGCTTCCTCTATCAGTCATATGCCTCAAGTCATAGATATATATAGTGCCAGCTGGGGACCAACTGATAATGGAAAGACTGTGGATGGACCTAGAGAGCTGACACTGCAAGCGATGGCAGATGGTGTGAACAAGGTAACAGTCTTATTAAATAATCTGGGTACTGGGGCAGAACGGTGTGTACACAGTGGCACTGAAACCAATGACTTGGGAATACACGGTCCTCCCATAGATGGTGCAGAACACAACGCAATTGTGTAAACTATCCCAATTTTCAGTGTGTTCCAAGATCCATTGATGTTCTGTCTGCAATATTGTGGCATAGCTTTTATTGTATAGTCTCGGGATACCGTGCTCTCTTGCATGGAACTGTGTTTATCTCTGGTCAGCTTACGTATGCTTTTCATATGCCATTGCAGTGAAAATGGAAGAGCCTGAACCTGTAAATATTCCCCAGGTTGAAACATGCCAGCTGTACTACTGACATCACATTGTCTGTTTTGGTGTGCTACCAGTTTAGTTTTCATTTTGGATTTGTAGTATCTTTCAGGTCATCAGGTTATTATTATAGCTGTCATTGAACCACAACTGTTCAGATGTCCATGGAATAATACTATTCCTCAATAGCAGAAGCCTCGTTGTTTATTCTCACATTTCCACCTCCTTCTAGGAACAGTCTGTGGTCTTTAACAAAAACAATATCATCCTGGAATCTGTTAAACCTGTACTCTATTAGAAGGTTGGGTAAAATGTGTGCCACAACTCAAAACCAAAAAAAAAAGAGTCCAAAACAAACCAACCTTGCATGGCTCTGTCTCCATCTCTTTGGTGTCATGCAGCCAGGACAACCACAGCTTCTCTTTGTGCTGTAGGGAATGAGTGTCCTACCCTTGGTTGATTGTAGATGGATTTTCATAATGAAAAGATCTGAAATTTCCCAGCACATCTGGGGTGGTTTTGTGTGGGAGCTCTGAATTACACATTTTTCCATCCAAATTATTTCTTCCTCTTACTTTTGCCAGTTTCTCCCACTCTTCATCACCACCTCACTGTGAGCAACACATTCAGTTTACTGTGTTTTGTGACATGATAATTAAATCTACTGCTTGTGGTAGGCAGTGAAGCATCTAAAGCTTTCTTGAATCCTAAGCCTCAAATATTTTGCCTGTAACAGATGAATTATAGCCATCTTCATGCTCTCACTCGTAAAATTAGCGATGTACGGCAATAACGCAGGAAGACTTGTCACAAATTTCTCCTGAGTCTGCTCAGTTTTGTAGTATAAACTTTACAAACCTCTGACGAGTCACTGTGAAGCCATCTTACGGAAGCTCTGTTTCTTCTCATGACTTTCTTTCATTTATCTAGAGTTTCCATAAAGATCCTCTTAAATACTCCTGTCTTGGGGAGAATCTTTCTTAGGTATGTGACACGGTATATTTTTAGCAACACCTTGATGTCTTATAGTTGGTGGATAATTGATCTTCCTTCCACTAGTGTTGGTAGGAGCAGAGATAAACTCTGAATATAGAATTCCCATGTAATTTTTGTGTTATTCTCCTCCCTAGCCTAAAAGTAACAGAAAAGGCACTAATAGCCCTGATAGGGGAATGCAAACTAAACTAAATAGAGGTATTTTATCCTCTCAAGAGAAGCAGATTTTAATTTGTAGTTATAGTCTTTTGCAGTTTGGTATTTAAAAGATCTTGCTATCATATCACCATAAGGTTTAGTT
Organism: Burhinus oedicnemus; assembly: GCA_008921705.1. NCBI lineage: Eukaryota > Metazoa > Chordata > Aves > Charadriiformes > Burhinidae > Burhinus > Burhinus oedicnemus. The sequence continues at coordinate 115,552 of VFFE01008900.1, read as the reverse complement.
TGTGGATTTATGCTGGAATTAACCTTCTCTTTGAATGTTAAGTATAGGAGAAGGGATTTTTCTCTTCTGTTTTATTGTCTGGTCATAGTCTCATACTTGTCAGTGTTGGGCACATTAGTTTTTAATTCCTACTCCTCAGAAGTTTTTGTAAGTCTCTTTAAGAAATAATTTGCAATATTAAGGTCAGAAGGGGCCCTGGGATCTCTTGGGTTGAATGCTTGTGAAGGAGAGGGAATGGTGACGGTGAGCTGCACTCTGGGAAGGATTGCTCTCGTATCTTACCAGAAAGTATAAAACGAATAGGAGAGCCTGCATTTAGAACCCGGTTCTGTCAAACAGCCATTGCAGAATTAGAGAGCAGAAGGAATAATACTGGATTCTACCTAAGAAATATATTGTTGTCCAGGGACAATTACACTTAATTTTATAGTGGCAGTATCCCAGCTATGTCCTGGCAATACATGCAGCAAAAAAGAGACAGCTCCACCCCAAATAACTCCCTTTGCATTGTGATCACAGCTTTATCTACCCTTATTTTGCTCATTACATTTCTTGTCGTAGAAGGGTTTTTGGGTACAGTTTGTTCTGATTTCTTTTTGTGGGGAGCCATATTTTCTAAAGGTATTTCAACATATCAGTGGATGCTGGGTACTCTTAGGTTGCTTTGAAAAACCTACTACAGACTTCCCTGCATGTAAATGAAGACTAACCAGCCTTTGATATAATACCCTTTTACCTAGTTTAGGTCTATAATATATACATCAAATTCTCTATTGACTGTACAAATGTAAAGCTAATTCATGATCATTTTTCAGAATAAAAACCCCTCTTATTAAAGAGAAAAGTATCTTTTATAAACCAAGAGACAAATAAATGTAGGAATTCTTTTTCTCAGTCTCGAGCTGATTCTCACCAGAGTGATGGTTCATGAATAAGTGATGAAGCTGAAATATTGGCAGGGAGGAAGCAACATGCTGAGAATAAAAATGTGTTATTAAACTAAAAGCAATACTTTCAAATGTCCTAGAAGGAAATGTAAGATCTCTTGCACAGAGCAAGATTAATATCCTTGCTTCTAATGCAATAAACTAAAAATAAATAAGTGGGAGTGATACAAATTCTTATGGGGAATATGCAGTTAACTGAGTTGACAAACACAGGTAACATTTACCTTGTTGCCACCACACTTGGGAACCCGTCTGAAGGACAAACTCACTGACAAGAGTTTCATCCTTCCCCCAAATTCCATTCCGCTGTCATGTCCTTTTGAAGTCCTCCTTTCAGAGCTGCTGGGATGCCGGGTGACTAGCACCTGATAATGATAAGATGATACTAACTGCAGAAACTGTGAGACTTCTTGATTGTGTGTCTGCTTTTATGGCTTGAAGCTGTGCAGCCATAACCAGGTGGGCTTAAGCCCATCTTCATATATTTTCTATTCCATTTCACATTCTTGGCATTTGTTAAGCTAATTCTTACCTTGTGTCTTAATCATACCTTCACTTCGGTGTGCTCTTTGCTTGTAAGGTAAACAGAGTAAATAAAGGCAGCACTAAAATAGCATAATTAAGGACAGTGGAATCTATCCATCACATTGGCAACTCTGTTACAGGCTCTTTTACTAACTGCTTTTCTAAGGCTGAACACACATGTGCGTGAACTTGGTATCAGTGTAATACGTGTCATCAGAAGGTATTGGGAAGCGGACTCAAGCTGCTTTTTGTTATTAAGCCACAATCTCACTCGTTTTTAGTGCAATCTGCTCTTCGCTGTGTCATCTCGTGACTTTTGTTCAAGGGCAGTAGTCAGCAGCATGAGTGGGTCACTGAATGGTGGTGGTTGCGCTGCAAAGGTAAATGAGCTCACAGCTGAAGCAGCAGGCAGTTGAGAATGGGGATGGAAAGAGTTTCATACCCACAAACATCCACAAGCAGTTTAGCAGTTACCAGCATGGGTTTGACAGACGAACAGTCTTACCTAATGCAAATTCCAGCTGCTAGAAAACACGTATTTGGGACATAATTGGAAAGGACATAATATAACTTCTAGTTATGAAAGACTAGGTTGAAACTTGTGAGTATCCCATACCTGCCTAGTGAGGAGGTCTTGCACTGGCCCTTGGCTGTGAGGCACCTGATGCCGGCTACCAGCTGTAACGGGAGCCTGGGCTAGACTGTGCCCGAGTCAGATACCCGTTAGGGGGTTCCGCAGCAGGCTGAGAGATAAATGCTGTTCTGTCTGGTGAAAGAGAGATCCAGAGAATGCGCTCTGTCATGCTCACTCTCTCTTTCTTTAAACACACTTGCCAGGAGCAAAAAATGGTTATCATTAATGAGATTTTATTATCTGGCCTCTAGACTCCATCAGAAGCACATCTGTGATCAGCAGCAGATTATGGGGTCTAGGGAGAAAGGGTATATGTTTCTTTACAGTCTTAGTGTATCACCAACCTAACATTTTTCTGGGCTGTCCTTAGATATCTTAGCACCAAGACCAGGCTGCTCATATGCTCAGTTTCATTGCTCCTAATCACTCTCTATCACGTATTTGCAGATACATTTCTTTGATGAGCTATGGAGGAATTTTACTGCAGATGTGGAAACACAAACTAAAATTCAGAGCAGAGCAAGACACCAGGATGATGGACTTAGGAATAAGCAGCCTGGCAGCACTCAGCACAGCACGCTATCTCATCTGATTGAGCAATACTTTCATGGGAGAGAAGGGGAGCTAGTAGCATTTTATATATAGTATGGCTGGACAAAGCAATGCTGTGTGGTTTACATATCCCTGGTCTGACCTGTGCTTACACACTTTGTGGTCTAGACAGCTTGGAGGGGGGAGGTAGGGATGGTAGATGGGATTCCTGTGACAGCACAACTCTCTTAATTATAAACTTCTCGTTCTCTGGTACCTTGCATCCAGAATTGCATCCAGCAGTCATCTTAGAAGAAGGGGTAACTAGCTCTAGAACTAATTCCACCCGTGGTTTATGTTACGTCCTGTCTTTAATGCAATATCCAGTAAATGTTTCTTATTTGCCGTTTTATGAGTCCAGTTTTTTCCAGCTTCAGCTATTGGAATTTAAGGCAGTAAAAAGAAGTAATCAAGCTAAGCTGGTCTCTATCTATTACATTTTTATGATGTAGGCTTTTATATTAGTAGGTTGTGAGGAGTTGCTCATGGACTGAATTAATTTCTTGAGACTTTGCTGGCTGAGCCAGAATATGTAAGACATCATCCATTTGTGCTTGTGCTGGTGAAAACATTATTGCTTCCATAATATGGTTCTACCTAAGAAAATGCTGCACAAGTACAAATTACCAGGGGAGCAGTATTAAGAATTTATAGTCTCATCATGGCTCTGTAATTGGGCTTACCAATGAAAGAAGAAAGGACGGTGTCAAAAATGGAAGGAAATATCTCTCATTTGCCTCTCTCCAAGGCCGCAAACACTCTGCTACGGTTCTTTCAAATATGCTGAAGATAGCACGTTAATAAAGTATATGCAGTTAGATACCTCTAACATTGTTTGATTTGCTCAGCTGCCAAGTGAGGATAGGGAAATTAGTTTATGATCTGACAACCATCTGATTACTCCATTTCCGAGGAAGCCTTACAAGCTTCCTTATAACTTGGGAGCCCTTTACTATCATATTGCTGTTGTGTCTGCAATATGCATTATAATTCCATGCCTTGTCTTATCTATGTAAGCTAAAATGAAACATTATTAAAACCCTATGAGTGTGTTATATCTGCTTGGAATTCTGAAGTCACCTGACAGGATATTTTCAGGCTTTTGACCAGCTTTTCTGACCTGGTGATGGGATGCACAACCTTCCACTGAGTACATGACCCAGGTCTGGAGATCAGTCTGTGACCATCTGCTTTTCCACCCCAGATGGGGGAATGGGCATGTGCCTCTGAGGACAGGACGGGGGCAAAACCCAAGCACTACTGATTTCCGTTGGGATATTGGCCTCCTCAGGGACATCTTAGTCAACTCAGGACCTTGGCTGTCAGAGGTTTGTGCTTTGCATGGGCCTGTGACAGGGTTAAATACTGCCCTCCACGAAGACTCAAATGACTGTCTCCTGAAGAGCAGAAAGCTGCTGTATCAATAGGTTGCTGCTGAAACATCAGTAGGTTGGGCCAACATGGTAATATTTGTAAGCTCCACACGTAAATACTTTCTTTACTGACATTTAAATTACTGTTTTCTACGGAGACAAGATGACAATGTAGCCTCAAAATGTAGATTTTACTGTCTCACTCTGACCTCAGGAGCGTTTTTGCCTAATCTCTGTGCTGCAGTTCAGCAGCCATGTGCTTTTGCTTCCCAGCAAGGCTGGTGCTACAAGCTGGGAACCTTTGCACAGTGTTGCAAGAGCCACGGGTGAAGCTGTGAGGCTGGAGTTCATCACACCATTTGGGAGCTCTGGGCAGAGAAACCAGCATCGTCACTGGTGAAAAGTGAATTGGGTGTTTAGAATCTTCTTCTCAGCGATAATCTAGCTCAGAAATACAGGACTGATTTTTGCAAATATTATTAATACCAGAATTATGCCATCAGAATTGCTGGACTAGAGTAATGTATTATCACTTGTGGTACACAGCCCAGGATTCAACAAAAAGGAATGGTTTTGTCTCAGCGTTTTCAGAGTTCCCTCGCCGTTTCTCTGCTGGACTGAACCCTAATTGAAACCTAATGCTGTCTCTCTTCACCAAAAGTGTAATTTTCCATTTGTTTCTTTTGGCTAACAGCAGTCCATCCAATTTCAACATTAATTTAGACATAGAAAATGGCTCAAGCGTTATTTTTAGCCAAAGGAGGTATTAACAATTATGCAATTAATAGGGGGTTGGTGAATGGGAGTTCAGTACTCTTCTGTGACGAAGTGTAGAATAAGCTACATAAAGCCTTTTGTTAGGGTTTAACAACTATAGGGCTTCATTGTTTGAGAATCTTGTATGCAGCGATCTCTTATACTTGAGTGATTATTACTTGACCCAAATAGTTTCAGAAATCTGCTAGGAGGAACCAGACAGGCAGTTACGGAAGACAACAAAATATGAAAGGGAGAAGCATGACTGAAACATGGTTCCAAAGTGGTAGTCGTCCTCTGCATAGCAGCCAAATGTTTAGCTGAGTTCTTGCTCCTGCCAAAACAGCCTTTCCTCCTTTCCCGTTGAATGTCTGAGGGTTAGACAAGCCAACAGCAAATGGACACCACCGACCACCTTCAGCAGCGGTGAATTTGAGTGGGATAACCCAGCTGCTGTTTGTTCTGTGCTGAACTCCACAACTTGGGAGTGAGCTGGGCAGGCGAGGCATCCTGGGCTTTTCCAGGGGCCTGGTACAGCAGCTCCAGGCTTTCGGAAAGGGCTGGACATGGGAGAAGTGCTAAGGCATTCAGCTCAAAAAAGACAGCTGTCCGCCTGAATCTGTACTGTAGCAAACTTTGGAAATCCAATTATGTTTCCTGCTTAAAACTTTGGTGTCTGTGTGGTTAAATTGAGATTACCTGGCTGGCTGTCAGGCATGTGTTTCTGCCTAGATTTTGCTTTAGATTTTAGCACTACCCAAGAAATCAGTATAGGAAAGGAGCAAAGGGATCCAGGAAGTCACAGGCTACCAGATGGCTCTGGGCAAAGCAGCCTGGCAGATGCAGAGGTAGTTGGAGGAGCCAAGAGAGCGAGGGCTCAATGGGCTGTCCAGCTGGCACCATGTCAGAGATGCAGGAACACGCAAGCAGGCTCCAGAAAACCCTGGCAATGAAAAAGATGAGCAGCAATTCAGTGATGCCAAGGACTCACTGCCTCCAGCTGGCTTATGCTGTATAGCCGGACTGCTCGTGCACAGGAGTGGTGGGGAGACCAAGGCAGAGCCAGGTCCCTGCGTAGGCTCCTGGATGTCTTAACAGCCCAGCCCAATGCTCCTCGCCAAGTCATGACAGCGGGCAAATGGTCCCACAGCTCTTCCACAGTCCATCCTTGCCTTGGCGTGCCTCAGCCTGGGGGCACGATAGCGATTTCCCATTGCCTGCCTGGGCTGCAAACTATCATTTCTGAGATAATTAGCAATCGTTACTGAAGGATGTGATTTTTAATTACAAAACATGTAAGGATTTTCAAATAAGTTATTCCTGAAGAGAAAAAAAACACTCTTTTCAGAGGCAAATACAGTAAAAATTAATAGGGGATGTAAAGTAACTGAGTCCTATTCATAAGTCAGTAGGACCCATGGCAAAGACTTGAAAAAGCTGTAGAATTTTTCACTTTTCCTGGAAAACCACCCTATCTCTTGCCATAGCAGACACATAAATTGCTATTAAATTATATAGAAGGTGCTGAAACACTTCTGTTTTCTTAAGGGGAAGAATTACAAAATAGGTATTATATGTCATGCAAAAAGAAAGGCGCTTATAAAATAATATGTGCTTTGAATTTGTTACAGAAAGCAATTTCCAGTTACATAATTTTTCATACTTTTTTCAAATGTGCTCCATCTGCGTTTTCTTCCTTAGAAACGGGGCAGTCCATAAACATCAGCAAACCATTTGGCTGTCCTTATCCTGAAATACCTTTTCACTGCACCTAAAAAAACCACCTCCTCCTAGTCAGGTGCTGAGCCCTTCTGCCTGCTGGTGTCCTGATGCTGTCATTCCCTGGTACTTGGCTTTTCAGGGCAGGAGCCCATTCCTTGGTTTTAGCTTGTACTGGTTGGAAACTGTTGGTCCTGATCTATGACTGAGGGATTAGGCTAAAGCCAAAGGGCATCAGAAACGTGCTGTAAAGGCTGTTATGTTCCTTCAATCCATCTTTAGCAACCCCTTCTGGCCAGGTGGGAGTGGGTGAACTAGAGGAGCTGTTGCAGAGGCCGGGCCATGTTAGAGGCTCAGCCGTTACTCACGTGGGCGCTTGCCAGCCTTGATGGGAAAGGTCAGGGAAGCTGGAGGAGATTCATTTGTCAAATACCACCCGTTATTATCTGGAAAGTGTGATCCAGCAATCAAAACTTTGAGGAGCGCTGGCTTAGGCACTAGCCCAGTAACCATGATGAATGAGCACAATAACAAGGAAAAAAAAGTTTTAAGATGTGCTTGAAGTTACATAGGTGAATTAGGCTGCAGTCCCCTGCCAACTCACTTTTGCAAGTTAGTTCAGTAAAGAAGTTTTTCTGGGATTATGCTCTTTAGAAGATGAGAAAAGGGGTAAGAAAATTTCTCGGGGATATTTTTTGCTAGTAGCGCAACATCCCACGAAGGACACTGGAAATAGAAAACCTGCTGTTTCTGGAAAGACAGCTTCTCAGTAGCTGTCCGTGACTTTCTTAAGCGTATAGCCTTGCCCAAGATTTACTTCTGGTTTAGTCTGAATTGAGAGGTGGGCCTCTCTTGGGCTAGTAGGTCTTTTCCAACCTAAATGATTCTATGATTCTATACTAAACGCACCAAGAACCATTTTCAGCTCTGAGATACAGCTTCAGATGGCTCAGAAGTGTGGGTGTCACGCTGTGCATCACTCTGGAGGTAAATGAGCACGTTTCAACAGGATTCTGGAGGAAAGATACTCTTTAAAATGTATCATATTATCTTGCTGGTCTTGTCCCTTCTTCCTGACTCTTCCTTCGGGCTCCCTCTGGTGTTTGTAGTGTGTATTACTACTACCACCTTCTCCAGTCCTGTTTTTGGCCTAAATTTATAGCAGCCCAAGTTGAGTGACATCACTGGAATTTTTTAGGTTCCTGTAAGGATGAGTTTGCTTTAAGTACGACACTTGGTTGACCCAACTGGGATTTTTCTGCTTTAGACTACTACCATCCAGAGAACTGAAAATTCACTTCCCCTGAAGCCATATATTTCTGCCTGGTAAATGAAACGCTGCCTGAGAACAGCCACCAAACAGTGCCTGTGCAAACTATCCAACTCCTGCAGGTCCGGCTGTGGGAAACGTAAGCAGCAAGTCCTAAGCATCATTGCAAATAATGCACTTGGGCTGCTCATCAGTTTATCCGGTAGTGTTTGCTCCTCTTTCCAGTCCTGGCTAAGAAGGAAAGGCAATTGAAATTAGAGTATTAAGAGATGAATTATGGGTTTTAACACCAAGCCACACTTGTGGATGTGACTCTCACAGAAGTGATATCCTGAGGCCTTTCTCACCTTAGTTACATGCAGATATCCATCCCCAGGAGCACTCAGCAGGCTAACTCCACTCACGAACTCGAGCCCAAATTTCCTTTCCTCTGTGGATTCCCCCTGCTCCCCACCAACAATCTGTTACACCTGCTTTCTGCCATTCTGCCACAAATCCCACCTGTGGGTTGAAATGCTTCACAGCAATACCCAGTTTTGGCGTGTGGAACAATTTGCCAAGCAGGGCTAAGTCTGCTTCCCCATGCTGAATGTCTCAGAGGCTAACTTCCAGGCGCCAAGCTCATTTTGTGAATTTATCACATGAAAATTAAGTGTTTCCTCTCCCTTTAAAGTGTCTGGAAGGAAAAGGTTGTTTAAGAACAGGTCCATACATGCCAAACATCCTATTCCTGGCACCAGCAGCCACCTGCTTATCTGTGTTGGGCAGCAGCCTGCCTTTTTGGGACAGACAGATGTGCTTGAGCTGCCACCAAGGCTGTCCAGTGGAGGCAGATGGTGGCAGGGTGGTGTGATGGCGTATGTGGGCATGATGGCAAACTTGGGATGTAGCCTCTGAAGTGAGTCCAAAGCCCAGGGTTGAGGCTTGTAGGAGGAAACGTCAAAGGGAAAAAAAGGCATAACTGTTCTTGTTATGCTGATATTTTTATTTTTTTAAAAATAATTTGCTGGAATTATTTTGTTCTTCAAGTATATGTTTTTGCAACAGTATCCTCCTCCCTTAAAACTCAAATGCTTGATCTCAGATATTTGTGGGAGTTCTTAGACTGATTTCAATAAGCTTTTTTGTAGTCATCATCTTTATTATGAAAATCTATGTCCTGAGATGTGATGTACCCCAGTGGCAGCAAACCTGCTGTGCAATTCAGTGGATTATAATGCAACTCACTAACATGCTTGAAATAATGAGGTTGCTCTGTTCAGTGGGGTATGATGAAAAATAGAAGCTACTGCTAGGAGCTTAGATTTGATTTAAATTCCTGACAGAAAAGGTTCCCTATTAAAATACCATTGCAGGTTGCTATGTTTATGTATTCTTTAACTTCCATTTCGTGCTGGACAATGAAGAGGCCAGAAGAGATTTTTTTTCTTACCTTCTGCCCAATGCGTATAAACAATGTGTTAAATTGAGGCCTTGCTATTGGAAGTAAACATCAGATTACATTAGGCAAAACTCAGAGAGAAACGGTGGCTGTGCTGGAATCAGTGGGAGATCTGAGCTTTGGGTTCAGTAGCACTGATCTTTCCCCAAGTGTCAGGGTTCTCGCGTCTAACCCTCTTCTAGGCAGCCCCTACCTCTTTTGTAGTATGGGATGAGAAGAAGGAGCTGAGTTGATCCCTTCCCACTCCTTGCCTATCTGGAAGCTGGGGAGAGGATACAGATTTCATTCCTTTAACTAATGGGAAGCCTTTATAGCTGCCCTTCAGCTTCACTCTCTCCCATACATTTCTTGCCTTCTCGGTGTAATTGGTAGACCATCTTTCTGTAGATGATTCATATGGTCCCATAACTTTATTTTCTGCTTAGGAGTAGAAGCTAGTTTGTCAGAAAAACAGCTCTGAGTCAGTGATACCTTTGGAGAAAAATCTATTGAGAGAAAAAGGTGCCAGTTCTACAGAGTTTTTCAGCTATTGCCTGAGCCTAATTGGATCTTACAAACCCAGTGTGTGAGATGACCTATATCCCTTTTAAAAGAACGCTTTCCTCATAGCACTTAGACCTTGACATAAACGCTAATGAATCCATAAAATGCCTTAGCATCTGGCACAGGAGCCTTCAGGGCGTCAAGCAAAACAGGAGATAAATGGAAATGCTCTGCGTACATAAGGTTGCAGAACTGGCTGTGGCTGCCAGTTAACCGGATTTAAAAACCTGCAGAAGTCCATGTTATTTCAGCTGAAGGTTGATGTATATTTTGTTTGGACCAGTTTTCTGCTTTACAGATGCCTAGCTTTACAATTAGATATGCAGTTTACAGTAGCTGCTATCTCCTATTTGTCATTTAACACAAGAGGGTCGATTTTCCACTTTCACAGGGCCGAGGTGGCAAAGGAAGCATCTATGTCTGGGCCTCTGGAGATGGGGGCAGCTACGATGACTGTAACTGTGATGGTTATGCATCGAGCATGTGGACAATCTCCATCAATTCTGCTATAAATGATGGACGGACAGCTCTGTATGATGAAAGCTGCTCTTCAACCTTAGCCTCCACCTTCAGTAATGGGAGGAAGAGAAATCCGGAGGCTGGTGTGGTGAGTCCAGATATTATTGTGCTGTTGCTGCTGTCTTTGTGCACTCCCATGACCTATTACAACTTTATCTGCTTTGGAGCAGCAGATGGTTCTTTGTTGAGAAGGATATTTTCTCATCTGCAGTACATGATGGTGCCAAAACTGTCAGTGGAGGAGATGTGGGATTAATATTGAGAACAGCAATGATCTCCCGTCTCTTAGAGCTTCATATAGTTGGTGCTTTCCTTTATCAGAAATCAGATTTAGAAGTTCAATTGCACTCTTTGCAGAGGACAGTGTGACAAAAGGTCTCTGTAAAAATCTAAATGAAAAGTGTCAACATCTGAGGTCATACTTACCTGTTCCGGCAGAGCAGTCATGAACCAGACTTCTGCTGTACTACAGGCTGCACAGAGCAGAAGGACATTCAGCCACCCACAGAGGAACTGTGGGGGTTCAGATCACTCTCAGTCTCCTATTGAGCAGTACGGAGCATCATACTCAAGTTCCCTACAGGGCCATACCTACAACTGGAAAATACGCAGTTTCAGTTCAAGTGTAATTGGGATTCTCTTCCGCCGTACTGATCACTGCTCTTCAGCACCTTCAGACTAGCCAGATCATAGTCTAATTCACCGAGTAGAAAACTCAGGTGTAGTAACTCAAGGTTAGTTTTTGCCAAAAGCTGTTACACATTTTCCATGGCCCTGTCTCAAACCCCAAAGACACATTGTATAATCCTAAATCCCCATGCGCAGTGGCAGATGGAAAAATACTGGTTTCTGTCTTGGTATCAGCTCTGTGCTGATATAGCCAAGATGGTCTGTGGCACCCCTGTAATTATTGGTATAAAATATATTTCTGAGGTTTCCTTCTGGTTTCTTCTAGTGACGAACCTGCACAGAAGATAGCAGCCTGGTACTGCTGTTGGTTCTGGAGTTGCACAAATGTTAGAAAGCTCAATGCTGTTAACAATTCTAGTTTCAAATCCTTCTGATACCCACAAGGGAATTTAAGGCCTTTGGTTAAACTGTGTTTATAGGAAATAAATGCCACCTATATGAGTTCATGAGTTCTAAGTGGTAATGAAGGTTGTTTTAACACATCATGATTTAGTCTTGCGTTCACAGCTTCTGTAACTATGTCTCACAGTGTTTCTAAATGGATACACTATTCTAAAGAAGAAAATAGATCCTAGGAACAAACACACAAGAGCAATGGCACAAATTCCACTTTCTGTGTTTTTCTGAGTCTGTAGCTGCAAGGAAAATGGACTAGCTGGTTTCATTAATTACATCTAATATCATTGCAGGCTACAACGGATCTGTATGGCAACTGCACGCTGCGCCACTCGGGAACGTCTGCAGCTGCCCCTGAAGCAGCCGGAGTGTTTGCCTTGGCCCTGGAGGCTAAGTATGCTGTTGAGAAATTCCTTGTGAGCTCTAGAGAGGAGAGGACTTGCAGTTTGTTTAGTGTTGTTCATCATTTAAGTCGGCTGTCTGTGGCACGGGCCCAGAACGAGCAGCTAACAAGCTGCCTGCTACAGCAGTGATGCGCGCGGTAACTTACAGGTGGAGCAGCACTCTTGCCAAAGCCATATAGCAGATACGTTTTGGCTGACTCAGTCTCTCTGTGTCCTTTCCATCCACTGCTTCCAAGGGTTTGACTTCTTGTCGCGGGATGGAAGTATCAGACACAGTTATGATTTAGCAGCAATTTGGTTTATTTGTGATTGGAGGTAGATCAAGGGATTGAGTTCTAGCAGCACTTAATCATTAACTGAATTAAAGGTTTGAAAAGTGATTTAACTAAATAAATGAACAGCGACTTAATTACAGATTCGAAGATGGCAAGATTCACACTAACTTACTATAAGGTATCCCAAACGAATAGAGATATACATATGAGAGCGAAACACAGATTTCAGATTAATGTATATACATATAAACAAGGAATGTGAGCACGCGCACACACACACACTTACACAAACACACACTCGCCACAGTTTATGACTGCTGAGATTGAAGATCTTTTAATATCACACGACTTATTGAGTCGGTGGGTACCCCTTTTAACTCCTACACGTGCACGGAAAATGGAAGAACATCCACATCCATAAAGCTAAAGCACACAAACATATAAATGGAGAGGTGGATGAAAAGAGAGACTAGTCTATAGTTAAAATTCCCCTTTTGAGTTAGAGTAAATACTCACAATATACCGGCATTCCTCAACGGGTGATTGTTGAGGCTCGAGAGAGAAAAAGTAGCTCGCCCTGGTCTTGTTGTCCTCGCGAAGTTTTACCTGACAGGGGAGATACTGGCCACAGCCCGCTGCGATCCAGAAGAGCTCAAAGAGCTTCATTAGAATCGCTACTTATAGGATCCGAGATAACTGACTTTCGTCAGGTACTTTTCCACTCCAGCCCAGCGTGGACAATGGAATAGTCCAGTACTTTCCGCTGGTTGCACAAGCCCAGAACTCGTTCGGACTTGTGGTCCTGGTAACCCCCCTCACTGTGGCCACGATCCATAGGTTGTCAGGAATGATCTATTAAAGTTATTATGTTCAAACGATAGGAGCCATGGGAACCAGATACACCAAGGAGTTGCCTTAGTGTTCTAGTTCATTGCTCTCCACCATTTTCCCTTTAATGTTAGACCATTCTGTATTGTTCTGGTCATGGTGTTATTACGTGGCCCAGGTGGAGAGGGAATCACGCCAAGTATCGAGAGGCCTGAGAGTGGCAAGGGGGGGTTGCACCACCACACTTCTCCAGCACTGTTTGGAGGGAGAGATTATTTCATTTCTCCACATATCCAGTGTAGAATGCTCAGCTTACAAAAACGTAAGAATGAACCTGTAGTGTCAGACAGGAGTTCATCTTGTGCCACGTACTGTCAGCAATGACAGATGCTTAGGGGAGAGTACAACAAATGGGGATTAAGAGCCATTTTTCAGCAATGCTTTGGCAACCAGTGGTTTGGAGAGAGAGGAGTCAGCCTATCCAGTTTAATAGCCACAGGCAGAGTTATCTTCCTTGAATTTGTCTCTTTTTCAATTTGTCTGTGTTTGGCACCTGTGTCATGCAGTAGCAGTCAGTTCCACAGTATTAATATTTTTTGGCGATGGTGGTAGGGACTGTTTCCTTTGTTTTTTCTTAACCTATTGCTGGTAATTTGCTTCTGTGCTATATAATTGCTGTTAGGTGAAAGAATAAATATCCATTGTCTATTTACCATCTCTATGCTGTTCATTACATTGAAGCCCTCTCATATATCTTGCTTTTTTATCACCTTCTGTAATGATTGGGAAAAGTTTTCCTTACAATAACCTATACCATCTTTTTACTTTGCGTTAAATTATTTTATGAAGTGAGGCAACATTTGCTTAGTTATACAGCTTGAGTTGCTGTAACCACGGCATGAAGTGAGCACTATGTGCATAGTATTCTTCACCAGTGCAGCAGAGTGAAGATGTGGCAGAGGAGACAAAGTTTACATCGTTAGCAAAGCAATGATTGTTGTGCTTAGAGCATGACTTGGGCCAAGTCTCATTTTTCAGGTTTTATACATGTAAAACATACATGTCAAGTTTTTAACTTTGGATGATCATTCCTTCTACTATCAAATTCATTCAGTAGGACAGCCACAATGTAATAAATTAAAATGGCCACAAAAATACAAAGTTTAATGAATTTTCGGACCACTGCATGTTTAACCTGGACTACAACCTCAATATCTCAGTAATAGTTATCATTCCTCTTCATTTGAGCTATCCATGAAGACTGGAATTACTCTTGCCCAACTATCATGAGTAGAAATTAGACTAATACCCCTGGTTTGCAGTTGAATTTCTAGTCTTTGCTGAGAAGGCAGCAGGAGAGAAAGAACTGTCAGTGTCTCCTGTCTCCTTCCAGACTGGCTCTATTAAATTGTGTTGTGCAGAACTACCCTGGGTGAGTTACAGTAGCCTTCATGGGAATGGCTAACAATCTCCCATGCAGACTCCTCTTGCCTGTCTGTCAGCTCATATACAATGTATGTCTGACATGTCTCTAAAAACAGACCAATATGTGAAATGGAAAGTGCAGTTTTAAGATATGTAGCAGCTCTTAAAAGATTTCAATAAGAATAATGCAAGTGGTATCTAGTTTTCAGCTATCTTGTGTCACCTTGGACAAATGACAGTAATTGGCTATTCTGGTGTACATTCAGCATGCACACATGCTTATTACTTAGGGCACAGGAAGCTGAAAAGCAGATCCTTTTAGGTCGGTGGTTTGAATCAGACATATTGTAATGTTGAAAGAGTTCATCATAAAACAACTGGAATAGCTTTAGTTATGTAGAATCAGAATGTCAGTTCTAAAGCTTCCAGAATAATAACTTATAAGTGCCCTTCCTGTCATCATAATCACTGCAAATCTAGGAAGACAAGAGCTGATGATGAATAATGATCATTGAATCCAGACAAAAGTTCCTTGACTGCATCCATCCATGCTAGTGTATCACGGGTGACAAACTTGTACCTTACCTTATAATGCATATATCCGTATTCACAGAATCCTGAAATTGCTAACACCTTGATTGTTATAGCTAATCAGCTTCATCAGATTGGGGCTTCTCTGGGTGAATCTTGGAAGGTCTGTAGGAAAAGCAGGAGGAGCAGGCAACGAAAAGAGGGCAAGATTTAAGAGGATGGCTAGGCAAAATTCTGTCATCATCTTTTTCTTCTTGTATTCTTTTCAGGATCTAGTATAATATCCTACTCATTTTATTAGCTTAAAAATTGCATGGTGGCTCTATAATGTATAGTTGTTTTCAAGAACAGGGAAACAATCAGAAGTGATTTTGCAATTTTTGGGAATGTATTTTGGGGAAGTACTATACAATTAAAACCTATTCTTCTTCCCACTGAAATCAACAGAAGCTTTGTTATTGATACGTGTATAGATACAATTTCAGTGTGATTCATAGAAGCAAATTTTATCAAAAGGCTTGCTCAAACACACTATCTTTAATTATCTGCTTGGAAATACTGTACTGTTTGTTTTCCATGTTGCTCTTCCACAGCTTGGATCTGACATGGAGAGACATGCAGCATCTGACAGTGCTCACCTCTAAGAGGAACCAGCTTCACGATGAGGTTCATCAATGGCGTAGAAATGGCGTTGGGCTGGAATTCAACCATTTGTTTGGCTATGGTGTCCTAGATGCAGGAGCAATGGTTAAGATGGCGAAAGACTGGAAGACTGTTCCCGAGAGATTCCATTGTGTTGGAGGGTCAATACAGGAACCTGAGTAAGTGAATAGTCTAGTATATGTGTTTGGCTTCTTCAGGCATTTAGGAGACCACAAGCATTGACAAAGACATAGATAGTCAAAGAAGTGTAATGAAAATTTTTTTCTAAGAAAACGTAACATTACCAGCAGCATTCCAACTATTTTGATCAGTTGATAAAATAAACTACATCTTTCAGTTCCTGGTTTGCTGGAGGAGTGCATTCTACAGCTCATCTGTATCGTCATTGCTAGTACCAGTAGTGTTAATAGCGACATCCATTTCTCCTGGGTGCGTAGAGGTATGTTTGTGCCAAAGTTTCTGTGAATAAAGAGCCTGTGCACAAGTGAAAGTCTGGGAGGCTGGCACTGTAAATTACATAAACTGCTGCCACATGTAATATCTGTCAGCCAGGTCATATCTCCTTGTGACATATTCCAGCAGACAGTTCTATCTCCAGAAGACTGAAACAATCGTCTACAGGTACCAGTGATTCAGTTTGAACACTGCAGCATTTAATTGTGTTTGGGTTATGTTCTTCAGCTCTCTAATTGCAGGCTAGGTAGTCAAGTTATTTTCTGATTTACATTCATGTGCTAAAGTGAATGAGTCAACAAGTGAATGAATTTATACTAATTGACTGCAACAGCTATAGTTCAATTTAATTATTTGAAATACTAATCTAATAATGGCTGATTTATGTCTGTATAATTTGAAATTTGAGTTTTCATTGCCATTTTTTAAGGCATCATCATTCTATTGGAAAAAAGAAAGCAAACCAGTAAGCCACCCTGACGCATAGCTGAGCCAGGCAAAGAATAAGTTTATTCCCAACCTCCGGATGGGTTTGTGTTTGCAGCATCCAAAGTTCTACAGCTGAGAGCTGAGTTTTAATTTATCTGTCCTACGCATGTTCACAGGTAGGAAAGAAATGAGAGGGTGCTGAAGCTAATTTGGAGCTATCTCTAGTTTATTCATGATGCAGACAAATAATCTCATTTGTCTTAGTGCAGCCTCATGTATGGAAATGGGGATCATGCTAGGGGAAGAGAGAAAATGCTTTCTGTAGGCTTGGCTCCATGCATTGACAATGTAGTAGAGGTATTCTGGCAACAGACTGAGCCAGTCGGGCAAGTGCTATGCAGTAGTATTGTCTCCTTCCGCCTTTGTCCTTCTGTCCCATTTCTGCTGTTGAACAGATAGGAAAGCAGAGGTGATAGTGCGTTTCCTCCAGCCCAGGGATCTGGAACTGCAGTAAAGCTTCCCTATAGCTGTAGTTGCCCAACCAGCTCCAGAGTTGAGAAATACGCTGCCTTGTATTGGTGTTTTTTGAGAGCAGCACCCAGAACAGGCTTTGTGCTTACAGCACACAGATTTGTAAAGATTTGTAAATCAGATTTGTAAAGTTCAACCAAGTCACTCACCACCTAGGCCTCCTAACTCTACTGCAATGTAGTCTCAGTGTGTGGTCTGTATGGTTGCCTCCCTATAATTACCTGACACATCTATGTATTAATAGGACTGCTGTAATATTTATGTCCCCCGATGAAAATGTCACTGATAGGAGATAATAAGAATCACGACTTGCAACATCTACATTTTTTGAATTGCACTGTAAATAACACTAGTCAAGTCCCAGCATCTCCAGAGATGCATTAGAAATGAAAACTACACTGCACTTCTGCCATGTATAACTGGGTGATTTTTCTCATTTGGCCATGCTGGAGCAACATTTTCTATATATAATCTATATATGTTTATATAAGTATAGATATCTGTATATATAAAATACATATTCAATATAGATTTAGGTAGGTGAGTAGTTGATACGGAGGTGTGTACCAGAGCAGCATTGTCAATTAGCAGAAACAGACCAGGAAAGAATTGACAGCCTGGAATATACAGTGTGCTGAAAGCAATCAGTATTTAAAGTGCAGCATTTCTCTGCTGCATGTAGAAACACTTATTAGCAATAGGAGCTTTCCCTGAAAAGGGATTTTTGTTGGGTCATCAAAAAGAAAAAATGCACCGGTCTGAATCTGGCTGGTTGAGATACAAAGATGATTTAGGACATCATAGTCCATTAGCTGAGGAACAGGAGCATGGGAGTGTGCTTCCAGAGAGCGGTTAGCTCCCCCTGCTCATCTCTTAACTGGGTACTACACTTCATGAAAAAGTGAGTATTTTTTTATATATATATACACACACACACACACACACACACATATATAGCAATTGGGCAGCAGCACACTGTGAAGGTGTGGAAACCCCATCTCCTCTTCTGCCCCTTTTGTGCCAGGCTTTTTCCACCACCCCTGGTTCTTTTTGTTGCTTTCGGGAAGTTCACCTAGACTATAGTAATTAGTCTAGAGAAGCAGAGAGCATTGGATCCTAATTGATAGGAAAGGGGGAAACAGAGCAAGCCTTTCTCATGTGTTTTAGAGAGCTGAGATAAAAAAGGTGGAGAAAAGAGCTGTCTGCAGTTGTCAAACTATCTGCAAAGCAGATGGAGTGGTAACACTGCTCTTACTTTGGGTTTTGGTGTTGATAGATAGAAAAGGCTCACACTGCAGTGTCCTCCCTCAGTTACTGGAGGAGATATAAAGCACTTATCACAACTCGGAATGAAGCACTGTTTGACAAAGCTTTGTCCGCTGTGTGAGACTGCTGTGAGACAACGTGAATTCAGATTGCTTTGAGGATGATGTGTCCCGTGCAGAGAAACTGGAAGCGTGTGACAACTGTGACATTATGATCCTTCACCTCTGGCTGCATCTAGTGTGTTTTCCTTGTGCTTTGGCACACAAAATAAATATTGAGGGTTTTATAATTGTATGTTCAAATATTTTAGCTGTACAATATTTATGTTACACCAGCTTCTGCTCCAGGGCATCCATAAGATTCAGAACAACACAGCTGTTTCAGTTTAAGGTAAGTGTTTAAATGCCTTGAGGACCTGGACCTTTACTCTGCAAGTACTCCCAAGAAGACAGTACTCTGTGAAAGGGTGACAGAGACTGGGCTGAGCCAATTAGTGATGTACTAAGCTGTAATACCCGGAGCTCATCTCACGGAGAAAATTCCTGGAAGCTAGGCTCGAATGAAATGCTTTCACTGGTCTCTGAAGAATGCGCTATTTCATTAGTAAAGGGAAAAGGCTGGTACTCATTTCTTTTGAAAAGAAGGTATTCATTACCACAGTGTGGTCAATGCCCTTTAAAAAGGACTCTCATTCTTATTTTACTGCAAAACCTAGGCCAGGGAGAAGCCACTGGAAGAGGTAATGGCAAGCTGACTGGAGTCTTTTGTGACTTATTCCCTTTTTTTAACAATTGCAGTAATTCTTGTCTTTCAAGTATTTGTTTTAGACAGAGGAAAGTGTTACACGGCTCACACCACACTGGTGGTGAAGACACAGAGAATTTTATTTATACTTCTGATGTAGTTTGCCAGCCAGTTTCTGAGGCAACTGGTAATTGCGAGTTGCATCCTGACCCCAAGGGGTTCAGCAGGCACTGGGCAGCCTAGACTGCTGGCAGGGCACTGTTCCTGGGCCAGGGGCCGTGCCTTCAGGCCTGTGCGGAGGTCCCAAGCGGGACAGTGGCTACTGGCCTCCTCTGTGAGAGCTGGGAGGGTGTGGATGCCCCTTGCTCACCCCCGTCACGCTCTCGCCTCTTCCTGGCAGCGTTGGAGCTATGCTTTGGCAGCGATGCTGCTGCCTCACGGCTTTCCTCAACCACATAGACAGCAAACACACGGTGGGTGCTCAGCACGCAGGGAGCCCTCTTGTCACCCCTTTGACGTGTTGGTAAGACCATTAACAGCTGTGAGAGATAGCAGAGCCCAGATGTGAAGTGGTTTTCTCCTCCTGCGCGCTGACTTCCAGGCATTGCATCCTCAGGTGTCCGACTCTCTCCAGCAAAGGAGCCCTGTGCGCTGATAAGAGGGATCTGGTTTCCATTTGATGACAGGGTCCTTGCAAAATAAATGCAGCAGGACTGAGCGAGCCTGTGTTCCATCTGCGGGTCAAGCTTTCTGGTGATGCTTGGGACAGGTGTCCTGCAGTGAACTGTGTGGTTGCCTTCATAAGGACTGAATTACAGTAGCCAAGAAACTTGTGACTTCAAGGTGCAGCACTTTGGCAACTCGGTGAACAAGGGTGACTTCTTTCCTCAGTGTGTGTGCTCCTGTACAGGAGCAGTTCAAGGATAGCAATTTTCATGGAAAAATACTTTCCAAGTGAGCTGACAGTGGGATCCTGTGTTTGTGCTGGTTTCCAAAGCAGAAGAAGGATATAGGCTTTAACGCGACTGCACTGGAGTTCTGTGCAACTGGCTCCTCTGACTACAGACAGCCGTTTGCTGCTGTCGTTTAAGGTGACTGTCTGACATGACTGACTGCTCGTGGTTCTTTTACTGAATATACACGTTATTATGCAATTACCCAATACAGTAGTGATAAGTAAAGGCAACTATTAAATATATGTTAATGTTTCTTAAAGAGCAGTATGTACTTCTTAGTCATATTCCCTCTCTCTTTGCATAGGTGTACATTTCGTAATTTATTTTCAAATTAAGGTTTTGATAGCATTTTCTAAAAAGAGAATCTTCTCTTTCTGGCTAAGTTTGCAACTATCTATTCTTTACTTTTCCATGTATTAATAAGGAAAATAGTCTGAGATTTTCTGTGAGGCATCATAACCCGGTAGCTGTAGCATGAGCCATGTCATGCTGCGTATGTCCTTTTAATTTGCTTAATTATCTTTTGACTTGCAGAAAGATACCACCAAACGGCAAGCTGGTCCTCACGCTTACAACTGATGCTTGTGAGGGGAAGGAAAACTTTGTCCGATACCTTGAACACGTCCAAGCAGTTATAACTGTGAATTCTACTAGGCGAGGAGACCTCAACATCAACATGACCTCGCCAATGGGAACAAAGTCCATTTTACTGAGCCGGCGCCCCAGGGATGACGACTCCAAGGTGGGTTTTGACAAATGGCCTTTCATGACCACACACACTTGGGGAGAAGACCCCCGAGGCACCTGGGCTCTAGAGATCGGGTTTGTCGGCAGCCTGCCACAGCGAGGCATGCTGAAGGAGTGGACACTGATGCTGCACGGGACTCAGAGCGCACCATATATAGACCAAATAGTAAAAGATTATCAGTCCAAACTGGCCATGTCCAAGAAGGAAGAGCTGGAAGAAGAGTTAGATGAAGCAGTGGAGAGAAGCCTGAAGAGTATACTGAGCAAGAACTAGTGCTGTTCTGCATGACGTGTCTTTCCTTCCCCAGATCCCTCTACTCACCTTTCTACTATCCAAACCTCTGTGTTAGACATATTACAATGATTGTCTCTGTAGCCAAATTATCACACTTTCTTGATTTTAAAGTCTTATATCTTGTCAATAATTATTTTAATTACCACTGAAGCAATCCTTTTTTTACTCTAAACCACAAATATACTGTCCCCCACCAAATACTATGTACAGTTTGTGACTGTAAATGATTTTTCTTTTGTGTCATACAAACAGGTAATAACCTGCAAAGAAGTTGATGGCTTTTCCCTTCATATTTTTGTGGTAAATGTTATTTGTATTAAAAAAAGATTGAACTTTAACATTGGCAGTTGGTGATAATGGACACATTTTTAAAAATTATTGTGAGAGAGGGAATCACAAAGAGGTTGGCTGGAGAGGTCTTTGAACGTCTAACAGCTCCTTCTGCATCATTGACTTCAGTGGGACTTTCCCTATTGGGTTCAACCAAAGTAGCACTAGACCCTACAAAAAGAAATAATCCAGAGATGAAGAGAAGTTACCAATCCAACTTGCAGGAATCCAATTCTTTTGAGAGTTTTCTTTAATATATACACTTACACAACATACTGACACTTCAGGCACAGAATGGGTCAACGGGCATGCAATAGGGAAGGCAAAGCGATGCCAAAGCTGGGTGACATGGGGAAGTGCTTTGCAAACAGGGTCAGGGCATTCTAGAAGCACAAGTTTCAGTTCTGTTTGGTTTGGGGTTTTTTTAGTTTTGGCAATTTAAATCCATTTAGCATCGTACAGCAGAACAAGCACAGAGGGAATGAGCTGTAGGATTTCTGACAACCGGTGTGCAAAAATGCATCTGCTTGTCTCTATATGGAGATGTCCTACAGCAGCATAAGGTGAGGCTGTGTCAGCATTTCCAACCACAGACCCCTGTTTTCTGGGGTTTACAACCTGGCTGTCAGTAAATTGCTGGGGGAGAAATCTGAAGTATGCAGCTTCAGTCCCAAAGCATTTTTTTATTCAAATTTCATTTTTAAAAATAGAGATTGGTTATTTTTATGTTATACAAATATATTTAAGGGGTAAAACATGCCTAAGTTATTAACGTGTGATGCAAAGTTGGCCTTCTTGGGAAATAAAATGTAGTGTGTTTGGGAAGATGTGTTGGTAATCATTGCTCTTTGCTGTTTGAAGAGCCCTTCACTTTTCATACATGAGTAAGTCAGTCTCTCTCACCCTTGGAGTCTGCTCTGGCTATTGCCGCAAGACCTAACATCCTCCTCGGTGGGAATTACTCATGGTAGCGACCACTACATGTTCTCAGGTGTGAGATCCCAAATTTAACCTTTGAATAATAAAGGATCTTGATTCTGCAAATATTTAGGCACTCACTTATCTAAAGGCCATCAGTGGACCTATTCAAATACTAATTTTAAGCAGGTGCTTTGGATCTTTGCAGGATCCAAGATCTATTTTTTAGCAGTGACTAGTTTCAGAATTTTATTATGTATTTTTAATATGCAGAGTATTAATCGAAAACATTTTAATAAGAGTTGTCCTGATTGATCAGGTGGGTAGTAGTAGAAACACATTCAGTAAGTAAATATTGATCTAACAAATTAAAAATGTAGCCCAAAGCTTATAGGGTGGACATGTTTCACTTAAGAATGTATAATCTATGCTGTCATTTCTAGTGAATATCCGTCTTTTAGCTTTCCATAAGAGGCCTGTTTTTTCCTTTACAAATCCAAATGCAAAATAAACAGCTCAACCTACTCAAAGTCTATGTGAATTACGCTCTAAAGCCAAGACAAGCAGCCTCGCACTACTCGCAGGTTCCTCGTTGCGTGCAGCAGCCCCTTCAGACAATCAAGTCAGACTGGATTAACACAGGCGTCGGCAGAAGAATCAGGCCCCGTGTGATTTTTATTTTTGAAGTGCTTTTGGTTATTTGTTCAAATACATTATAGTGCCAACCGTGTTTAATTTGGTGATTTAAAACTTAACCCAAGGACGAGAGGGGCCCATTTCAAAGCATGAACTGGAGTTCATGAGGCTTGTGCCAAAACTCACTGAAGTTAAATGGGTCGGGGACAGGGTTGCTTGTGTCTTTGGAAGTGAATGGATGGCGCTGGTGGCAGCAGGCTTCTGTGGAAGGCACCCAGATCCCAGAAAGAGCAGTGTATACATATCAGAGGGAAGAATTTACCATATATATGTATTTTTATGCATACACTTGTATGTCTAAAAGCATACAACACACCTGTGGTATCTCTCTCTCTCTCTCTATCTGTATTACATACGATATGTATATTCAGAGTATGTTACATATATTTGCTTATGAATATATGCAGAATTACATATGGTATGTAATGTATAATACATATACACACATTGTAACTTTTTGTGTGTATGTGTTTAAAGAAAGAGATAACTGGAAGCTTTTGAAGGACTTCTAAAATGTGGAAAAAGTTCTGGAATAAGAAAAGTTCATGTGGAAATCTTAAATGAACGTGTACATGACTTTCCATTGCATTTATGTAATATTGCAGTTCTCTGTTCAATCATTAAATATCTTATAAAGCAGCAAAATAACTAGATGGTTGTTCATATTTTCATAATGCTGACATAATTTATAAAGTGAAAGATCACGATAATGAGTGATACACAGAAATGGTGAGTTTTGATATAAGTATATATGAAACTAAGTGTATATACAATACAGAGATCTACTTCAAATTCTTCAGGATTTTTGCATCAGGGGATCGCTGAGAAGTATGTCCAGTTAGAATAAGTTTTTATGGTATTGCTGGTGGAAAATAAAGTTAATTTGTTAGTATTTATAATAAAGGGGAAAATGAAGCTCCTGATTTGAAAGAGGTGAACGCTGTTTAACTAAAGCCCTGTGATGGTGTTTTATAAAATGAGTAAAATAAAGAGCTGTTGTAACCTGGCAGATCCTATCATCATTGCCTATCTGAAGGTACACAGAGGTGATATGCGGCTCTAAGTAGGATGACTTCCTACTCCTCCGCTTTTTACACTGATAAAAGAAATCTGTAGCCCGTGTATGCTGGATACTGAGAAAATAAACACGATCCTCCAGAAGAGTTGATAGCAACAGCTGAAGAGTAACAGGCTTTGTGTTAACTCTGTGATATGGTGGGATACACAGGCTAGGAGGAGCCTTGGGCATTACTTAGGTGGGTCAAACCCACTGGCTCCAAGGGCAGCTCTGCAGAGGGACACAGCGAGGCAATGCCAAACTCCTGCCCCTGGGGGGGAGGGGACGCTCGGGAAGAGAGACAGTGACATTTTTGCACTGCATTTCATAAGCAGTTCTGGCCCCAAGGAAATGCTACAGCAGATTTTTTTTTTCTCTGCTGAACTTGGATCCACAAAAAACCCTTTTCCTTCATCCTCCCTACTCCACACCCACACTTTTGGGTACTTTTATCTCACATGCTACAGGGTACATTTCATTTTATAATTTCTTACCATGTCAGCAGCGGTGGCAGGGAACCTCCTGATCTAGTTCTGATTGCCACAGAGGTGAGAATGTGCCTGTAGTACCCTAGGTCTCATCCCAGGCTCTGCTGAACAGCCGCTCGCAAGTATTTCACTGGTACGCTTTGGCATGAGCATTTAACCACTTCATTGAGAATCTGCACTTAAAGCAGAGATTAACCCATAAGATTTACTGTGCCCTTCAGCGTTGTCATTATGAATGAGAGAATACCAGTGTTTTGTCTATGCAGTTGTCATGCAAATTTACAGAAAGTAGCCCATCGTCTGCAGCCGTACTGGGCAACTGCCATGTTTGTGGCAGGCAGGGCAGCAATTGTAGCAGAATTTAGGCCTAAGTTGTTCATGCTCCTTGGCTTCGGCTGATGTTGGTGTCTGTGGTGCAGCTCAGCACCAGCTTGGCGCGAGTCTTGCCCACGGGCTGCCACGGGATGCAGTATGTGACTTCTTCAGTAATACGTGCCACCAAACATGCTTTAGGAGAAATTTTTTTATACCGCACAGCTGCTGGACGTGGTTTAAAAGCATCAGAAAACCATTTTGATGTCAGCAGCGAAGAGTGGTGACACCACAGTGCAAAACAGATGAAGGTGGCGGGGATATTCACACATTAGCCACCTAACCCAGGCTCTACTGACGTGTTGCCTCCTTGCCGCTGACTAACGCTCTTTGTATTCTGAACATGAAATTCTCTGTATTGCAGTGAAATCAGATGGGGGGGAGGGAGGGGAATACCGAGTCCTGGCTAGGTACTGCCTGAAGCTGTTTACGCCCCGGTGTGTGACAGATTAAACAGCCTTCCAATTGCCACAGTTGGCAGTTGGTTTGGTGTGGGGTTTTTTTCCCCCCTTGCAGTAGTCAAAACCTGCTTTCACCAGCAGTTGTTCTGAGCAGTTGTTCCCAGCTCAGAGTGCAGCCTGCATATGCATTGATAAATTCCTTCTCTGCACTTATTTACAGTGTTCATAAATTAAACCAGTACACACCCTAGTAACTCATGTCTGCCCTAAACTCCCACAGCATTCTAATAAAACAGCAGCGACAAATAAAAGCCTGCAGAAAAATGTCACTATGATGTGGGTCACCTGTCCCTGTTTCAGAGAAGGTGCCACTTTACCAGACATAATAGTCACAGTAGATTAGATGCTATGCCTGCATTGGAACGCACTAATGAAAAAGATCCAACACAATGTTGAAGGAAAGTCTTGGGTGATGTGAGAAGGTGGCCAAGGAGCTCAGGCTTGTCAGCTCAAATGGTGTTTAGCCCACCCCACTCTCCTTCACAGCTGACAGGAGCAACCAGCCAGAAAGAAAAAGGCAGAACAAAGCTGAAAGCTGAAACAAAAACTTTGAGAACTGGGATGGAATGGCAGTATGAACGTGTAGTGTCCAGCCTAGTAAAGCACTTCAGTACGTACTTTGTATAAGTGGGATTATTTGTATGCCTGAAGTCAAGCTGAGGCCTGAATGATGACCAGCACTTTAACTCAGTATTCGCACATACGCAAGTGAAGAATTTTTTTGTTTTGTTTTGTTGTTTTCTGAGTCAAAGATTCCTGGAAGCTGCAAGAAGTTGTTGCAGAAGTATTGCTTTTTTTTTGCTTCCCAAGGCATGTGGGAAGGCATTGCATGTTCCAGCAATCCCATGGAGCTCCATGGGACTGCAGGTGCCTGGGCTGTGGCAGGATCACGTGGCAGTACTAAACTCTGTAAAACACTACAGTCTGAGGAAAATACTTAACAAGAAAATACCAAAACACAGAGTCTTTGAGTTGGCTGCAGTCTGTTCAAAAGTTTGTTGGCATTTGTAAATACCTTAGTTGCGTTGGTGAAGGACAAATAATGCCTTTAGTAGCTTTTATAAGGGTTATCCCCCGCTTTGGTGGACTATCAAGTTTTATTCTGAGAAGACAGGCAGTAACTGTCAAATACAGAGAGTTTGTCTTTAGACCCAAAAAGAAAGGTCTGCCAAGCTCATCTCTATTTAAGGACTAAATGAGAGAGATTTGGAATAGGTTATTTAACGGGTATCTAGCCTTTCGCCTGGAAAAACTCCTGCACACTGTAGGGACTATTAGTCAACGGTGAAAGCAACACACACCCACAGTGGGTATCTTTGGTAGAAGGCAAAACTTTTATTAAATGAACCAGATGTCACAAGTTAACATTTGCAGCTGTCTGAGAGATGGGGAATCATACGGCAGCTATAGGAGCAGTTGAGGAATACGCAAATTTATCCCAGATACTGTGGAAAGCCAGGCAGCTCTGTAATAATAATTACTTTCAACTTGTCCTAATCATGAAAATCAGTTGCACAGGATGTGCCTATTATTTGTTGCCCTGGAGCGCTCTAATGGTCGTGGCACCAAAGGTGAGCCTACATCAGAGACAATTGCCACCAAGGTATCAATCTGTTCCATACCAAACAGCAAAAATCTCACTATTGTATCATTCGGTCAGGAAAAAAACAATCATTTAATAACTATGCCAGACAAGTTGACTATCAAGGGGAGGTGTGTCACTTAAGAGCCTTTGTCACCTGGTTTCTTCTTGCTTGTCTTCTCTATCATTGTCTCCACAATCGTGGCTGTCTCTTCGTACGTCTGAATTCTGTCATCTGAAAACTTCTCGATGGACTCTACCACCTCCACCTTCTCGTAGCTCATGGAGCCAGGCAAGCCTGCTTCCCTGAACAAAAGGCCCTGCTTATCTTCTCGGTCATATTCTGTCTCTCGAATGACTCCTGGCTCAGTTGGGCTTATCAGACCAGGGGAAGGAACTGTCTCAGGCTCAGAGATGTCCGGATACTTTGTGATTTGTTCAATTTTTTCTCTTGTTTTTTTTCCCCATTCAAGCACGTATTCTTTCTCTTCCTCTTTTTGTTTATCTTGGAGTTCAAACTCTTCCCTCCTTTCACAGATATCCCTTTTCTCTTTTTCTGATGGTTCAGCAGGTTCTGGCAGCTCCGGTATGGGCTCCACTTCACCACCGTTCATCACCTTCCCGTTGCCGGTGGAAACCGTGATCCCTCCCACAGCTGGGATGGAGGGGGCCAAGATGCAAGGTTCTTCATAGGGTTCCTCCCCTGTTACCAGCACGTAACGCCCTTTGGGCACGGCATCAGGTTTAGGCTCTGGTCTCTTGTGGACTCTTATTTTCTCCCTCACAATATTACACAATTTATCAAAGGCTTTACTTATCTGGGCTCCATCCGGTACGTCCTCTGGGCCCATTTCTTTTTCATCAAGTTCTGATCCTTCCTGCTCAGGTTCACATGTGACTGAGCCATCGTGCCTAAACTCCAGCTGATCTTGGTCAAAACCTTCCAGAGTTCTTTCATACATTCTTTCAGGCGAGAGACCATCGGTTATGTCTTTAGACATCAGCTCCTTTTTCCTGGCAATTTTCTTTGTCAGAGCTTTTTGTCTGGGCTTTACACTGGCAATGTCTTGCATGGCCTGGGTGATATCTAGGGGAAAATCAAAAAAAAGCAAACAACAAACAGTGCTGAACACAGTCGCTGCAAATGCTAGAGCTGCCTCTCACCCTCACTGCTGCCAGTGGAGAGCTGAACGCAGCAGCAAATATGAGCACAGCTTCCATCAGCACATGAAACAGCCTCTTCCTCTCTGTGGGCCCCCCCTGGCCAAGTGGCCGTTTTGCATCTGAGGTGACCACTGCCATGCACAGTGTGAGGAACCCCTGTGATTCCGTGATTCTGCGACACAACAACAGCACGTGTAAGAGAGGCAGCTGCGCAAAACGTTCACCTGTATCAGGCCTGCATTAATGCTCAGCAGGAGCGTTCAGCTGCTGCAGTCGGGCTCAGCACCTTCCTCCCAGGCACGGTGGCAGGGTTTGGCCCCGTTAACTAGACAAGAAACCTCATCTCCTAAGGCAGAGCCTGAAGCCAGTGCCCAAAGTTGGAGGCATGGCCTGGCAGTAGGACCAAGTGTAAATAGCTTGTCTGGCTTTTATAACTCCTGCTAGGGTTTAGGGAGGAAAAAAACCCAACCAACCCAAAAGCCCTATTTAAAACCTTCCCACTGAATGCAGGGCTGCTGGGTGAGAGGTCCAGGCCTGACAGGAAAGATGAGGGATGTCACCAGCTCTTCCAGCGCTCCTGAAGAGTGGCTCACCATGGGGATGCCTCAGCTTTGTGTCCCAGGGAGGGGGACAGAGGTGAGCCAGGCACCTCCTGTCACGGCAAATTTTGGGTATAGGCAGAGGCAGGGAGGTGGGCGAGGAGGGAGCAGCGAGCAGCAGGTGGGCACAGAGCAAAGCAGCCGCCCAGCCAGCAACGTTTTGGCATTGCTGGAACACTGGCGCTGAGCTCTAGGCCAGTGCAGAGCGAAGCCCTGCCCGCAGGCTGTGTTTCTGTTCTCCTGGGCAGTTGGTAGCCGCAGACCCCATGGCAGCTCGGCAGCAGCAGGGGCACAGGCGGGCTACTGATTTCCATAGCATGAACAGCTAGAGCAGAGGTGGCAGAAGCTGGTACTGGGAATTACGGGAACAAGGGGACGGACAGGTGTTAGTAAGCTTTCCCACAGGCAGTTGTTTTGTCCCATGTCACAGGTATAGTAATGCACATAAAATGCCCTGTTCGCCTTGCAGGTGTGGTTGGAGAGGGGCCAAGTCCTCAGCGGGTATAAAACAACACTTTGCAGGACAGTAGTTATTTACAGCTGCTGAGGATTTGGCCTCAGGCATTATGGACCCATTTCATATAAAACTGCTATGGTTCGCGGAGCAGTTTGAAAAATTATAGCTGCACTCCAAAAAAACGACCGCATTTGAAAGTTTATCTCCATTCTCAGGGCAGTTTGTCGTTAGTAAAACCCCAGTGAGCCTTGGATTTAAGTCATCCCAGCTATTAGTACCTACAGCACCTTTCTATAAACCAGCTCCCCTCTTTGCTAAGAGAAGCCTCACTAGTTTAGTACTGGCCATTTCCTTGTCACCAGGTTTACAAGCATCCTAATTCTAACAAGCAATCATACAACACGGAGGAAACACCACTTTTAGAGGAAAACAGGCCCAAAACAGTGTCCTCTGCCTGCCTGCAGCACTCAGCAAGCCCTGATGCTCTTTGCACGTAACTGTGCAGGCCAACAACTTGCACCAAATCAGCACAAAAACCCCAGCTCTTTCCATAGTTTCAGGTGCTTCTGCCTTTGCTCTGTTGATTGGCTTAAGTAGTAAATTGTGAAAATAAGCAAACTCGGTTGCTTGTGGTTTTGCCCTTTGACAGCTTGTCCCAAAGCCAGCTGAGGTAAGCTGAAATTGTTGCATTTACTTAGCAAGTCTGGAGTCAGGCTGTCACGGCTGGTGTTCATATGGAAGACAAATGGAAAAACAGCTTAAAATACAATGATTCTGCTCTTGACAGACACAGGAAGACATGTCACAGGTTTACCTCTTCCCCTCGAAGCTTGAGGCTGGACAGGTCTATAGATCTGCGTGAAGAGTGTGACTGGCGTTCCTGCTATAGCAGAGTTTAACCTGCCGGAGAAGACGCGCATCGGTCAGACCTCTCCCCCTCATTTCCATCAAGAGCAAGTGAAATTGCACAAAATGAAGCATGGAGGTTAAACAAATGTAGTTCTGTGTGGCGAGCAGTCAAAGAGAATGACGGGAACCTGTTTCATGTCCAGGGAAAATTAACACAGCCACAGCACCATCACAGGAGTTAGGCTGGTTTCCACCAGCAGGAGATGTGGGATGCTCCGCCAGGGAAAGTACACCAGTGGTTAAAAACCCACAGCAACAGGTTTGTAAGTTAGCCGAGCACTTTGAAAGGATGGGAATATTTTGGATGGGCAAACAATCAATCCATGCCTACCAGAGGTCAGCAAGAGATGTAAATGCTAGCCAGAAAAATTATTAAATTTGGTAGATGTTACAATGTTACCTGCATATGCCTGACTTCAGAAGGGCAAGAAGAAAACTGAGCAGTCTTCCTTGGAAAATATTGAGGAGTCAGTGGTATAAAGGGTTAAAAATTCAAACTGAGAGGCTGGCCTATACGCAAACCAGTATCTGTGGCCTTTCCAGTCTGCTCTGCCCGAATTTGAGAGGATATTTTGGCCTGTAGGGAGGATATACACTCTGTGTAGATATGCAAGAGATGCACGTTTTGATTTTTGGCACTGAGAATTCCTCTGATCAGATACTTCTAACCAGAACGCATTGTCCAAAATGAGACGCTGAAAATTGATGAAATACCTGTTCCTCACATGTGAGATTGACTATTAGTGAGTGGCCTTCCCCTGCATCTTCTGGACAACCCCGAGCAGTGGTTTGGGTGCTCAGGGGTCTGGCCCTGCTGCACCCGCCTGTGCAGGCAACACCGGGCACTGCTGGGAAAGCCCGGCTCCTTTGCTCGTGTGAGGCTGATGGATGACATTAGAGGGAGCTAGTGCTCCTCCATAGGTTTAAACACAATCCAACCACCTGCAAATTTCTTACATTCTATCTTTTTTTCCCCCTTGCCTGAAGAATGGAGTTGCTGTGAAGAGTGTTTTGCTTTACAGGGCATTCGCCCTGTCGGAGGCCTGCAGGACCAACCTGCCTGTAATGCCCCAGGAAGATTCGCTAACCGCCGGCAGTGGAGAAGGTGTTCAGTTTGCTTTCCTATGCTCCTGACCTCTGTGCACTGCTGCCAGGTCAGTATATGGAAAGGAGACTGAAGCTCAAAATCGCTCTGACCCTTTCCTTGGCAGAGGCTTGACCAGATTTCGTATCTATTGAGATTCCTGTCCCTGGATATCTATCTCCCAGTGAAAGGTGTGAAGTGGCCATAGCTTTGGGTGGATCAAATGCCCTTAAACATACATTTTTTTCAAAGGAGATAAAAGACATCACTGGCCCCTTTGGGAGGGACCAGAGATCCAGCCTTACCGGCTGTCCTCGTTCTCGATGATACGCTTGTACCGTTCCAGCTCGTTCTCCAGGGACTGCTGATAGATCACCAGCTGGCGGCAGTCGGTCGTGTACTTCTCCAAGGTCCTCTCAGCTTCCTCTATCCCCTTCCTAAGGTTTTCAATCTGCTCATTGTAAAGCTGAATTTCATCATCATAACTCTCCTGGGTGTTTTTAATTGCTTGTTCCAGCATGGTTGTCTGGTAAACAAAATCGGTGGGTGAAAGAAGCAGCTCTGAAGCATTCAGCATCCCCATATTTCAAGGGCAATTAAAGGTAAGACATGTTTTATTATCATGGATGAGGCTGTCCTGCTGAAACACAGTGGCAGTTTCACTGCATTAGTTCAGTTACTCAAAACCAGTAACTCCCCTCCCTCCCCCTTATCTATCCCAAGGATTCTGTTCCACAATAAGCATGATGGGATCAGCATGAACCGGGGACCAGCTGTGTGATGGCTCCTTCCCCATGCACACAAGGTGGGCAGATGTCTTGCTGCATATCCATGGACGGCCTTGGCAGAGTAGGCAGTGTCTTACGAGAAGAACAAAAGTGCTTAACTGGGAAGATGTGCCCAGGCAAAACCTGTTCTTCCTTCACTGTGGACCATGCACTGAAGGTTAAGGAAGGGTCTTTTTTAAAAATAAATAATTTTTTTCCCTTTTGAATTCAGTTCCTTGTCTTTTTTACTTTAGCAACAAAAATAACTTGTTATTTTTGTCATTGGAGAGCACATCAACCAGGAGGTGGCGATGCGTCCCTTGCAAAAACAATGGGTAGGAGTTACAGGTGGGATATTTGGCAGTGTAATTCCTCTCTCACTTTCTTCTGCTACTTTTGGCTATTTATTCTATTTCCTTTATCACTTGGGATTAATTTTTTTCCCTTTTCAAACAGCTTTTGAAGAGATGCACTCGCAAAAAGCTAATGGTGCAGTAACTGACTAATGGATTCTTTAATAATGGATTTATTTCTGTATATTACAGGCAAGATTTTCAAAAACCTTTTAAGAGCCTAAATTTAGGAGCCAAGTCCCTTGGTATTAGTCTGGTTATATTGCAGTGTACGAGGGAACCAACAGGTTTCACAGACCCCTTTAGCGTTCAGTGCTCACGAGGTGGGGTTGATAACCTCTCGGTAACACGGTTATCAGGTCCAGAAACAGGAAGGCAAAGAAGCTCCAGGACACCTCAGTCATCAGCTCCAGCTATCACTGTCACAAGCAACTACATCATCGACCTCCACTCATAAAGTTATTTCACTCTTTTAATCTCAAGGCATGAGAATGAATAACTTAATAAACTCTTTCAAAATGGGACATGAAGATTTGATTTTGAAAGCAGCATGACTAATTCCCCAAAGAGTGCCTCTCTCGGTCTGCCAGCAGAAGGATGATTTTCTCCCTTTTTTTCTATATTGATTCATTATCTCACTTATCACTACATTGATTCTTGCCATTCCCAGAGCACATGTGTCCTTTCCACCCCAGCATCAACATGATAAAGAGACCAAGGAAAAGACCTGGAGGTACCAACTGTCCCTGAGCGCCCTAGTGAGGGAAATTACACTCAGGAAGTTAAGAGCTGCTGCTACGGCTGTCCAGAGGAGTCCAAAATCCCACCAAAAGGTGTTTTGTACCAGTATATCACTTCCCCCACCATGGATGGACAATTTGAGGCACAAAGGAAGCTGTATTTGCAGGCCATAAGGTGGTCATTCTCTACCACTATCCGCTAAGAAACATTCAGCTGCATGGAGGTAGACCTGCCGTTGGCAATTATCCAGGTCTGGTTTCTGTTCACTGTAGCCTTTAGCTGCTCCTCCATCTCCTGCCACCCTCGTCCCTGCACTGCACACTCACTGAGAGACACTGCCTGGAGGAAGAAGGTTGGTGTATGTCAGGTGTGGCTGGGAGATGGGCAGGAGCAATGAGTGAGTCTTGGCCAGTCATTTTCTGCAAATTAGGAATATGCAAAAAGCAGGTGGCTTTGGTGCTGGTAGTGTCTAAGCACAACAGAGGCATTGACCAAGTGCTTAGTAGTGACAGGGTTGAACACAGAATGCCAAATGTAGCTCAACACCTATTGTAGTTTTGATTACCAAGTCTGTCCAGTCCTTCTCACAGCAAGCTCAGCTTTGCTTGTGGCACTGACAGAAGGGACTAGGCAGAGCCCTGAAGGTCCCCCATCATTTTTCATGGAGCCAATTTCCAGCCTGAGCTCAGTAAGTAAACAAGCAAGCAAGACCAGCCCTGGGTGATTTTCCATCCACAACCTCCTACTGACTATCCTGCAGGAATCCAGTTGCAAAGTGGAAACCGTCTCCCACCAGCTACTCCAATAGGCAAGGACAAGCTTCGCTGTGGCTACAACACCTACAGCCCTCCCTGGCCATATAAACCTGATGATTTGGGCCACCGAGAGAAAGGGAATAAAACAGCTGCAGAAAAAAGGTGGAAAACGAAAATGAAAAAACACCTCAGAGTCTCCAAGTCAATTGAGTTCACAAGACCCTGTTAAAGACCATGTGGCCATAAAAAGAGCAGAGTTCATGAGCATTAGAGTGTTTACAGCTAGTTATGGCAGTACCTCTGTCTGCAGTTTGTATTTCTGTGCCTGTAGCTGGCAGAGGATGCTCTTGTATTCCTCCAGCTGGCTCTGCAGAACAGGGATCCTCCTCTCCGCTACCAGTTTTTCCTGGTTGAAAGAAAACAACATGTGTACGGGAAAGTATGTTTCACTCTTAAAGAGAGCCAAAAGAAATTCTACTACTGGAAATAAACTGTAAAGACAAATAGAAAATGACAAAAGACAAATAAAAAGATGAGTATTGAACCTCAAGTAAACCCCTGTGGCATGGCTTTAAGAATAAAAGATGTCAGATGGCAGGAGTACAGTTTATGTTAAAATTAGACCTTGTAGATACAGCTGATCATATCTTCTTCCAATTAATAAATGGTCTCGGTGGGAATCACCAAATTTTCATCTAGTCTGGAGTAATTCATTTGATTTACAAATTTTCAGCACACCTTGCCCCTTCAGGGCAAGATTTACTCTCTCTGTAAATACTTATATATCCTGCCAGCTCCTCCGCAGATAGGAAGCGCAACTACTTCAACTACCTTTGAACTAACCATTTTTAGGGCTAATACATATGCTGGAGTGCACCTGACTAGTGCAATCTCTCTTCTCCTGATCAATTCAGTTTTCCAAAGCTACAGTTATTTTTCTCTCTCATATTCAGTATTCAGTACTTACTCATAGTTGTTGCAGTTTTCATCTAACCTTGGAGTGTGCATTAGAGGATCTGGGATGCTTTAGGAGTAAACATTATCTCTTTCTTTCTTAGAGCAACATGTATTTACCAATAGCAACACTCACCTCACATATGCCAGTGGTTATAGGGGACACACGAGGGGTTGTCTGGATGATCTGCTGCAAAACACTGACGTAGGTCTGGATTTCCATAAGGTTCTGTGGTGAAGTAAAAAACATTTTCATCAGAAAATGCCATAGCAAGGTGCTTCCTTCAATGTGCTCCACTTCTGGGGCTTATTCCTAGGTATTTACTTCTTTCAGCATATAAAAGTCCAGTTCATGTTCAGGCTTGGTTTTGGAATGTGGTTTTAGACCTGATTTTGTGTGCATGTGTGCTAACAGTTTCATCGTGCTGAGGGTACATTACAGGCTTTTGGTTAAGTGACAATATGGTTCACAGTATTAAAGATTTCGTGATTTCCAATTTCGTGGGAGATTTTCAAAATGAGAACCACAAATAGCTTTGCATGTTGTCCAAAAAAGTGACCTCTTCTTTCAAAAGCAGCAAAGATGGGACAGTGGCCTGATCCCAAGCCTCACAGCTCTCCCAGGAAGGAGAAGGGGGGAGCTGCATGATTAAGCTTCAGCTTAATCATACAGCCACAGATTTATGTCTTCTGATTAACTGGAATGCTCTGTCCCAGAAAACTGAGTATCCCCCTCTGATGAAAGCAATAGTTTCTCAGCGTGAAATAGAAGACAGCTTGACCAGCACGTTGGGTTGAATCATAGAATCACAGAATGGTTTAGGTTGGAAGGGACCTTAAAGATCATCTAGTTCCAACCCCCCTGCCATGGGCAAGGACACCTCCCACTAGACCTGGTTGCTCAAAGCCCCATCCAACCTGGCCTTGAACACCTCCAGGGATGGGACATCCATAGCTTCCCTGGGCAACCTCTTCCAGTGTCTCACAACCCTCACAGTGAAAAATTTCTTCCTGAGATCTAATGTAGATCTCCCCTCTTCCAATTTGAAGCCATTAGCCCTCGTCCTGTCACTACATGCCCTTGTAAAAAGTCCCTCTCCAGCTTTCTTGTAGGCCCCTTTCAGATATTGGAAGGCTGCTATAAGGTCTCCCCAGAGCCTTCTCCAGGCCCAACAACGCTCAGACTGTCCTCATAGCCATGTCCATCATGATAACAGGGCAACAAATTCAAGACATTGCTACAGCTGTAGACATTGGAACCTGAGGGAGTCAATTTGGATGCCTGCAGCCATCCAGCCTTTGGGCTTGACCTCCACAATATAGCTGTTATGCCCACATAGTGTTATATTTACCCATCAAAACACAAATGGGATTTGCTTTAATTTGCCACTGGAGCAGATCATGGAGAAGGGCAAGGCTTCGTACATGTATCTAGAAAGAAGAGCTAAAGAAGATGGCAAATTCAACCAGTTACCTTCTTGTATCTGTCTTTTGTGGCATTAATGTCATCCTGCAGAAACTGGGACTCGATCTGCAGCTCCAGGTTGCACAGCAGTGCTTCATCAGCTTCCTGCAATGCAGAGACAGGTGGCATGGTCAGTATGTACAGCTGGGGTGACAAAACCATGGCAGCCGCTTAGCCGTAACGTGAGTCATTGTACGTGCGTAGCAGCCTGCACGGAGAATTAAAGCCTGCTGGGAGAAACAAAAGTATTATGAAACCAACAAACAACAGGCACCTTATTCATTGTGTTCTCCCATTGTACACGCTGCTTTTCTGCACAAATATAATTTATTATACAGTTTGGCACTGGCACTGTCAAAATATATTTACCATGTGCTTTATGAATGCTGGGAGTCAAGTAATAGATGCTAAAAGCTTGCAATGGTGCATGAATCTTAAACAGATGACATCAACAGACTAAGGCATTGATTTCTCTAGTGTTTATCACAGGACCTGAGGTATCCTGATGCCTTTTACTATCCCAAGTAAAGAAGCCCTTCTAAAAAAATCCCCAGGATGGTTCAAAGTATTTTCAGTCCTTTAGGTGCGTTCTCAAATATCACAAACATTTGCCAATTTGGAGCCATTTCTGGAAATAAAATGACAGATGAGCAAGTCCAGAAAAAATCACCTTGCTGCATAAGTTTCTAATACATTGGGATTTGTGAGGATGAAAGTTCATAGTGTCTAATTAATTCAGAGGACAAGGCGGATGACTAGCACTTGATCTCAAAGTTCATAGGTATGAGTGACACTGGTATTTAAATCCAGTGAAATCTCCATTTCTGTTCAAAGGTCTGATTTAGGTATTTCCTATGTTATGTTATTTAATACAAGCCCTTGAATATAGAATAATTTCCATGGAACTTGGCAATACATTTTACAAATATGTAAGTGTGAAGTGAACCGCTTTATTCTTCTACTTAATGCATGCCTTCTTGGTTAGGTACACCATTAACTAATACTGTAAAATTCCACTTTTGAGAAAGTATCTTGAAAGCTGCCAAATGAATCTTGCTTGCAACTCTACAAAACTTGTAAGTTCCTCTGCCAGTTTGCAATTTGCCTCAAGAAAGTCTTGACTTCTGCATTTAACTCAAGGTGTAAAAAGAAAACAGGATTTAAAGGTGTCCCTTTAAAATTACCTATGTGCCATTATCAGCTGCAAATACACCTCAGTGAATGGATCACAGGTTGCAAATAAAAGACTGAAATCTATGGGTGCAGCATATGACTCGTAGACGGGGATTTTTCTTTTTGCACGTGCACAGCATGCGCTATCCCAAAAATGTGTGATGTTAGCTGTCTCATTATGCTGCTGAGCCTCTCAGGCAGAGACCTCTCCAGAGGTCTCGCTGCTTTGTGAGACAGCGGCTGATTCAGATACAGCCAGACCAGCACATTCGGAGCCAGTCATCGGGAATGCCTGCTGCTTTTCTGCATTCCCTTGCCTTCCTATTGAGAGGAAGATCAGCAGGACAATGGCTGTGTTGGGAGGTATGGGGGGGGGGGAGCCAAAAAAAGCCCCCAGGCCCCTAGATAATACTGATAAGCAAATATTTCTGCATGTAATAAGCAAAAGCAGCATTCGGCTTTCCAAATGTTCCTTCAAAGGGGAAAAACACTTTTGCTTTTGTTCCCTGCTTTCAGATAGACCAGCTTCACTGATGATGCTGTATATCAGAACAGTGCAGTGCCCACACATTTTCTTCTGAACTTTCCAGTATTTGCTATTCACTCAACTTCCAAAAAACTATTCTGCTGTAGGTGCTGGTTCCAGAATGTTGATCCATGTGTTGAAGCAGCATTTTCATTTACCATGATCCCTTAGATCTCTCCAGAACCACTGTTTGCTGATTTTCCAGACTGATTCTCCATCTGTTCAAAAAGGCATGAGTTTACATCTGCACATGCAAGTTTCGAGCTATGTCTGTATAGAAAATCAGCAGTGTTCTCTCCAGCATTTGGTGCCCCAATACAAGGAGCTGCTGCAACAGAGGCAGCCCAAACGCAGTCTAGGATAAAAACACCCCCCATGGCTCAAGACCTTGTCTGCTGTGCCTGGGGTTGTTGAATCAATCCACTTTTCTTCAGCCACAGATAGGCTGAGAGGAACCGTGAAGATGGACCCACCAGCTCCAGCTACGCCTTACAAAATATCTGCCTCCACAAATATTTTTTAAGAGCTTGCAGGGTGTCCAAGAGCCCTGCTAGCACACTGGAAAATAGCACTGATGCAGGATATCTAGAGCTCATTGGAGGTAGAAATGCTAAAACGCACTTTTTTTGATCTAAAACATGCATGTCGTTGATATGACAGTGCTCAAGCAGAACAGCTCCTGCCATTTGTAGCAGGGAAAAAAAAAAAAAAAGTCTATTTAAGGCACCCTTAGTTTTTTCCCAATACAGAAGATGAAGGATCAGTTGTGAAAAATACAACTGGGGAAAGATATAATACAACTTTCTTCACTCAGATGAAAGCTAGTAGCAAGAGAGGATGAATCAAGCTTTCTCAGTTTCACAGAACTGGTTTGGAAACTTTCTAAATATGTTAGTAAACTTCCATCTTTTCTCTGAGCCGCCTTATTACTACTACTACTACTACTACTGCTGCTGCTGCTGCTGCTATTATTATTATTATTTCTCTTCCCATAGTATTAGTTCAGGAAAGTGCAGATTGATGTAAACATTCCTCTTGTTTCAATGTGAAAGGAACAAACCAGGGGGTTTTGTGGCTTCTCTTTTCTTTGGAAGCTTAATGGGAAGATGAGGGCTGAGCATACCCTGCAAGGCACTGAGAAGCTTTGAGACCCACCAGACTTCAAGATTCGGACACAATCAGCATTTTCTCATGCCATGATAGCAGTACAAAATACACTATAATACAGTAGCTGTATTAAAAAAGTGGGGGGAAGAAGGTATTTAGAAACAAACACATTTTCTCCTTCATATTCCGGACTCTTAGATATGTGTGTTGGCTGAACGGTGTGACTAATAAATGGGTTTTTCCTACCTCTGTGTGTAGACTCTAAATCACTTAGAGAGAAATTTTCTTCTGAGTAAAAAAAAAAGGAGCGTTACAAGAGTTAAAAAGAGTTATTAAAGGCACCTAAACACGTACTAGATTTTCAGCAAGGGTTAATTTGCAAAGTTTACATTGGATGTCAAAGAAGCAACACTTATTTCAACTCCCAAAACGAATGCAGGAGCCGTTTGTTGATGCTCTAAAAGGAGTATTATGCAGTAAATCCACCAAGTCCTTGGTCTTACTGAAAAATTCATTAAATCCTGAGCAGAGCTGAGGCTGTGGGCTGCAGACAGCATGTGCTACATGACCAGAATCAGCAGGACTGTGCAGAGCAAGGCGCTAGACAGTGCGTACGCACACACTGAGGCTCAGCCACTTGCACGAGGGAAAGGAGAACTTTTCATCAGTGCATAATGACAAGAAACGTCTTGCTTTGACATTTTATCTTCCCAGTGCTTCTTCAAAACAGTTTGCTG
Organism: Burhinus oedicnemus; assembly: GCA_008921705.1. Lineage (NCBI taxonomy): Eukaryota > Metazoa > Chordata > Aves > Charadriiformes > Burhinidae > Burhinus > Burhinus oedicnemus. The sequence goes on along the minus strand of VFFE01008900.1, from coordinate 75,906 downwards.
TAGTAAATGAAACCAAAGGAAAAAAATGATACAGACCTTTCCTTTTTCATTTTTCCAGGCTTACCTTATTAAGGCGTTCAAGGGTTTCTTTTAGCCTCTGCTGATATTCACGTTCATTTCTATACCTGCAAACAGAACAAAGGAGATGAAGTTCAATGGTTCATCCTTCTGCAAACTGTGTTGTCATCTGCACTATCATGCACAATATGTGCTTCACTGTAAAGCAGAATATGAATCTTGAAAGGGCCCAAAAGATTTATTTATGCACCAGCATTAATTCTTTTTTTGGTCCCAGATGCTGAGAGTAATTCCAGAATTGACTAACTTGTTGTCCTCAACTTACGCAGCAGAAGAACGCTACACATTTCCTATCACTTTTTCAGAGAAAGCCCAAAAATAGATTATTTACAACAAAAGTATATTCGATTGGCATTGCACTACAGTGACAGCCATTTATCAGTGGTTACTATGTGAGTATTTGTTACATTGGCACATTAGCGTTTAATTACACTGCACTTGGTTTTCTGTTCTACCTGATGTTGTTCAATAAGCATTTTCATGACAGACATATTAAACACAAAGGTTGCAATTTCACATGTTGACTGCGTATGAATAATGTTGTGTTAGGATGCTTTGATGGATCAAGCTTTGTGTCCTCTTTAATAGCAATCCGTATTTTAGCCCAGTCAAAATCACATGTGAGTCTTCTTAAGAACTGCATTAAGCCAACTATTCTTATGTATTTATAAAATGTCCACCAGTGTATAATGTGCCTATTCCTGTATTGAGTGAATAATGGATGTATATCGTGTTTATCTTTGGTTTGAGGAAACAGCACATATTATTTAAGAATTAGGGTTCTGTATTTGCATGTTAGATAGAATTTTCTTCTAGAAAATCCTTTTAGTTGCAGAGTAGAAAACTTCCTAATTGTTGATTATTGTTGTTTGTTCCTTTCCCTAAATAAACTATATATAAAATGTTTAATAGGAGATAGGGTTTAATGAGATCCCATTAAAAAAAAAAAACAAAACAAAACAGCCAGAAGCATCATATAGTACAAGACAATGAGACTTTGCCATCAGTACTGAACAAGTGGATCATCAGACTCCATCTGCTGCCAGTGCCAAAGTACAGAAATTCAGTCTATTCCTGTTTATCCCTTTGCTTTCCCTGAAATAGAGATACAAAGCTCTCATTTTCTTACTTTCTATAAGAAACCCTCATGGTGGGTGATAAGTCAACTCTGGTGGTGAATGTCCTTCATTTGCAGTACAAGCAATGGACATAAACACAAGCATGAACCCTGGCTGAAATTCAGAATTGAACATAAGCCCTTGTCTGTCTTCTGAAATCATCAATTCAGCCCAGATATGCTGGTGGCACCTAAGGGACTTGCTCCAGTCAACTTGTCAGTTCCTAGACTGAACAGATCAAGGGTTAAGTTACAATGATTGCATCAACCTTCCTTCTTTCTTTCTATCTCCTGAAGGATGAACAGCCAATGGTATTCTCATCTCTTTCAACATGTCCTGGAGAGCTGAAGGGATGGGGTCACTCGTGAACTGAGCAGGACCACAAAGGAAGAACTTGGCAGAACAAAGAAATGGACTCAACTTGGTGCTCTGGTTTCCCAGCTTTCTCTTCTTTTGAAAACCCATACTCTTAGCAGGGTTGGTCACTGGTCTGTTTTCAATTCTTACCAGGAACAGTAAAGAAACAAGTGAAAATGATGAGGTTCTATTTCATTATCACCCCTACAAATTGCTGGGCCTCCTCAGCTGAAGTGCTATTTTCTGACAAAACTAAAACAATGTCTTTTTGCCAAATTGTAATTACACAGAGTTCACTTCCAAGGATACAACCAAGAATATTCAGCTTCAACAGCAAGACTGCCTTTGTTTCTGTTGTTTATTAAGTACCTCACTTCCAAGCAATTTTTCTTTCTACGTTATAAATATGTTGTGCGCAGCTGAAAATAAACACTTCATTAACTTAGATACTTTCTGACAACTGGGCAAGAATGCAGCAAAATGTGGCAGCTTGTGAAAATAAAATACATAGCTACAATAAAAGATTGGGTTTACACTCTTAGTAATACACCGTCAGGGTCTAAATCTCAGCCCTAATGTCATTCAGACCTGCTCAAACCTGCCAGGTTGCTAGGTCCTCACTCAAAAATTCTTTCAATGACCAAAATACTCATTCAGCTACATTTTCCTTCACTCTCAAATAACCCAAATACCTGCTGTGTCACTCAGCCATTAATCCACCTGGCAGCCTTCAGAGAGATAGTATTGTGCAATTATCCTTTGAAGGAGGATTGCTTTTAAGTGACGTTCAATGTACTCCAGAAGCTCAGTCCAAAGGGCTGAGGACCTCTTAGAAATGCTTCAGAGACCTCATGATGCCTCTGTGCCTGCTGAAATGTATCTACATAAGTGCAATGCCTGACAAATTGCAGCCCTGTTATGCTTCAAACCTGATTTCAATGTTCAAGTAATTAGCTGGACATGTTGAAAAGAGGTCAAGCTTTTCTTAGATGGCTGCTGGTCAGCCTTTCCTGGACCTTAAAAGCCAGGAGGTTCGTTTACTTCGTTTTTAAAGAAAAAAACATTCTCATCTAGTCAAGTAGCTTTAGAAGTCCAACAAACCTTTTTGGACTGTTTAGAAAAAAAAGGATAGTAAATGTTTTTTGCATAGAGGAAAAGAAATTAAGTGGAGGGAGCTGCCAGGCTCAAACAAAGGCAGATCAGAGCTTTAAAGGTTCCCGTTACCTCCCCTCTCTTGGGTGAGCAGCTCTCTGTTGGGGCACTTCCAGATTCACAGGTATTTGTTAAGCCCCTTGAGCCCCCACTACAGGTTGGGGCACTGGCCTGGTGAGAGCATGGGGTGTGCAGAGGGAAGTCCACTGCTAGGCTTGTTTCTCCACCTGGAAAGCACAGCTCCAGCAGCACTGTAAATCTCTTTTCCCATCCCCAGCTGACGGACAGGCTGTGCTTGCTCTTAAAAGATGGGGCCAGGGCAAGGTCCTTTTTATTCAGACCCTGCCTCTGCTGCAGTGCAAGGGCTGGCTCCCCTCCAAAGATTCACGATACATCCTAGCGATGCTCAATTTGATGTCAAGCCTGTGCTTTTAATATGAAGAGAAATGCTGCTTCTCTTTTGAAACCTACAGAACTCGTCTAGCAATATACGAAACCTCTAGGCTTGCCACAAGCCGAGACTAAACTTTTGTATTACTTTTTTCGTTTTCAGTTTCCCTGAGGCACTTCACTAGCCTCTTCTCAGTAATTTGGGTGCAAAAGAGAGCACAAGCTGCAAAACGCTGGTCCTACAAGGATGACGGACAGGCCTATAATGCTTGTATTTTATAGCCTGAAAGCTAGGATGAGCCCTGTGAGGGCTCTGCTCTGCTGATTTATGAACAGATTGCTACCTGCATTAGCAAGAAGCTGCTATCGAGAAGCTGACAGCCACGGGGCAAGATTTTGGCGGTCTGAAGAGGGGCTGGAGGGCAGGTAGGACCTCCTCACCTGCAGCTGCAGCAGGATAAAACACTCCCTAGCACCAAAGAAGCAGCAGCAGCATGGACACAACTCCTTGAAGACGGCTTTACCGATGGACACCGGTTACGGAGACCCTGCTGCTCCGCATATCCCAGCTGTCATATTTTCCTACTTGGTTTTGGTTCCTCTCATGGGCATTGGGTCTCCACTGTGGTCCCAAAGGATGTCAGCTCGTTTCAGCATCACCACGTGGCGCAACTTGGAGAACACAATGCCAATTGCTGTGTCTAGTGACTTCCAGGGAATCATATTGCATGCAAAACCCACAAGATTAGTAGTGAGTGAATTTTAAATGAAACAATTGATTAGAAAGACTTTTAATTTCTGAAGTTAATTAATCCTGTTCAGTCAAGGGCCCTAAAATCTGTGTTTCAGCATCTTGCCTAATATCATGGAGAGAGAAATACAGTCCTTTCCCACAGCCAGATACAACACTGCTATAATAATGATGCCCAATAAAATTAGCATAATTAGTCTTTTTATGAGATGCATCCAAACAATTCCTAGCGATGTTTTTTTTGCAACTTTAAGGGACTCTGTTGGCACAGGGTCTGAATTATTCACGTTAATGTGGAAAGCTATGATTGTTGCTATAGAGAATGTAAAAATAAATTTTAACGTAAGATCTACTTTTCAATGGTTCATGCACATTTAATGCCCGGTAGTCCCAGGCCCTGCTGTGTTTAAATATAGTTTTAAAAGGCCTACTTATATAAATGTAGCTTTAAACGGTCTACTTATAGACATAAATCTATTTCCCAGACTGTCAGTGTGAGTAAAAGAATGGGATGTAAGAGCTAAAATTCTTTGCATTAGTGAAGGGCGTAGACATTTGTCAATTAATTGGTACACAACACTCCACTCTAAGAGATTTTGTTAATTTGTGTGCCAAAGTAGATGCTTTATGTTCCAAACTGAAGCAAAAACTCTGTATGTTGCTAGTGCAGTGAGAGCAGTGCCCGCTGCCGACTGAGTGCAGAGCAGGCAGGAGAGCAGGTCTTCAGTACAGGAATACCTCAGATTTCAGTAACATGGCAAGGCCCTAACACATCACAGAAGATTATTCCTCCCATATTTTGTTGAGAGATGTTTATTTATAGGTTTAAGCAGCTGAAATCATAGCCATCAGGATGGCTTTGAGCTAGAAACAGGGTGAGAAGGCAGAGTGGACAGTGTCAGAGCACTGGCCTTGTTTGAATGCCCACAACTCCAAACCAAACCCATTTTTTTCAGACTCCGAAGAAACTTTCATGTCTGTCAAATTCAGCAGGACCCAAGAGAAAAAAATAAACCCCAAATTCACTTCTTGATGTAAACTGAAGGCAATTTGGCTAAAAAGCAGCCACTGCTCTTCCATTGTAATGGCTCTGTCTATCTTTAATTGTTGTTGGCTTGGATGAAGTCAAAGTTTCCTTTTTACTTGTGTTTATGGCTGCTGAGTGAACATCCCAGCATTGTATGACAAGGCACCATCCATTTTTTCTAAGAAGTCACTAACTACCCCTGTAACAGGTCCTAAATCTCACTTTCAAGACGCACAGCCCCCTTCTCTGGGTGCTTCCCCCCAAGATTTTCAATGTCCTGTATTCTTCCCCACTTATTTACAGCTTGCACCTCTAATAAAAAGTAAAGTATCTTTGTGTCAGATAGCTAATCCTGCTGCACAGTTAATCCACAAACTGCTCAGGTGGATGCAGGAATCCATTAAAAGGTTGCTGGTACAAACTAGCTTTTTCTTACCCGTTTTTTCTAATTTTTTCTTGCCAATTTTTCTTGCAAGTTGTTGAAATCAAAGTTGTGTATTTCACTGCACTGGCTCTTCCCCTGCCTGAAATACTCCAGGCAGAGATAATGCATTTTTGCCCAGCTATACCATAGCACTGCACGTTTCTATATAGTTTGCGCATATTTTTAACTAACTCCATATAACATGCTTTAGCTTAAAAACACTTCTCACTGATAGCTAGACATTTAAGTATCAGCTTTAGTCAAAAATCTCATGGATACCATGTAATAAAAACACATGAACAAGTATCAAAGTCAATAGCTGAATTATAGCATTGGCTCATAGCTGAATTCCCTGCTCATAAATACTGGAATACAAAACTGCTCGTTCTCCACTGTCAGATGAGAAAGAGAGATCAGGGCTTGGCGTTTCTATAGCTGTGCCATAGCTCACAGCCCCCCCATGAGCTGTTCGCATGGCACCCCGCTGAACTGGGCTGGAGATAGTATTTTTTAATTTTTAATTATTTTTTTTATATCTGGCTCATTTTCTTGATTCAAATCTCAAGGTGGCCCCAGGAATGGCTGTGGCAGCATGGTAGATCAGGCGGCATGCGTCGAGCACCTTGCAGGGCTTGGGAGGGCGGGGTGAGGGTGGGTTGGGACTGTACGGCTCCTGAGAGCAATACATCATCCGACCATGGTCTACAGACACAGATGGCCTCGACGTCAATTATCTTGCATGTCTTCTGGCTCTTTCCAGTTGAAAAATGATCAGAGACAGAAAAGGAAAATACTATTAGTCTTACGCTTACTAGTCCAGAAGAGGGAAAAATCAGTAGAGGATCAGATGGAAAAATCATGTCATTTGGGCAAGGTCAGACAAAAAGTCTGTAATGGAGATGAGGGATGAAGTTGAGGGACTCGTATTTCTGCAGCAGCAAGACAGTGCTCCAGATGATTCACCTTCTGCCTTATTAAAAACGTTTCTGGTGAGTGTGGTGAGCATTGCCCGGGAGTGGCTACACTTCTGCCAAGACTGCATTTGTTGAAAATATTTCATTTTTCTCCTTCCCATCACTGTCGGTGAGAAGTGTTTTTAAGCTAAATCATGTTATATGGACTTAACCCCACACCCCCTGGTGAGGAAGAGGATGAAAACTCCTCTTCAGCCTCCATGTTGTTGCCAAATTTTCCTGGGTGAACTAGCCAGATAGACATTTAGGGGAAGAAAACCTGACCCATAAGTAACAGGAAGCCAAGACCCTTCTCTCCTGTTGAGCAGTCCTTTTACGAGCAACACTCACCAAGTCTCGTTGTGTAATTAATTAAGCAACGTGGCCAACACTGCCTGTTGCTGAAGGGATGGGACCACACGCGTCTGGAGGCACTTGTATGCCTCAGCCCCCAAGGCCCCTGGTCTTTGATTTATAGTGCATTGAGGATAAAGAGAGGTGAAGTTAGGGGACACCTGTTCTTACAGCAGTTGCTTTAGTAACACGAGATAGAAATAGTGGGATGCAAGGAAGAAGATGGGGGTAATTAGGCAAATTTCACATACCAGGAAAAAATCTATTATCTCACATCTGTAGTGGCTGGCACAGATTGGCCCAGGTGCCTCACAATGCCTGTAAGTAAGAGTTTCTCAGAGATGTCCCATGCATTTCAGATGTTTGGAGTCATGTAACTCTGTGCTGCTCAGACACAAGACTTGCTTTAAGCACAATCCTCCTGAGGCTAATAAGCAACAGCAACCGACGCATGCCACAACAAGGACCTGCTGCTGTGGAAAGGAGAGGGCAATTGCCTATCTAGTGTAGTGATACCATGAAATGCAGAGCTAGGGCTCCCTAAGTCCTGTCACCTTGCTTTTCACCATGGGCTTACACGTCATCCCTGGCTACAAGTCTGATACACATGGAGGGGCATTACCCACGTACAAGAAACAGCCAGTGACACCGAACCCATCCTCATTACAAATATTAACTATGGAAACGATACCATCTATGTTCCTCCGTTCGCAAGCCTTACTTATTGCGGTACTCATCGAGCATGCGCTGGGCGTCCTTCTCCTCCCGCTCCAGCTTGGCTCGATCAGATGCCAGCTCCCGCATTCGCTGTCGGTTGAACTCGATCTGCCCAGCAAAGGCTTCATCCAAGCCCACCAGCTCATCCATGCGCTGGAAGGTCTCCAGCTGCTTGCGCAGGATGGTGTTACGCTGCTCCAGCACACGCGCCCGGTTGATGTAGCTGGCAAAACGCTCGTTGAGCTCCTGGAGGTTCTCAAGGCCCCGGGCTTGGGCCAAACTGTCAAATTCTGGGGAGCCTCGCAGCTCATCGTAGGCATCTGACCGCTCGTACTTCTCCTTGCGCACCTCACGGAGGAAGCTGCTCCTGTACATGGCTTCAGGGGGGCTGTGCGGTGCCGGGGTCCCCTCTTGCGTGCCTGCCTGTCTCTCCAGTTTGGATCTGAATTATGTCTGGGGATTTTGGGGAGGAAGAACTGAACATAATCACCCCCCCCGATGAATAGGACGTGTCTCCAGGGCTGTTTGTGGCACTAAAGGCATCGTCTGCAGCAGTGAACTAAATAAATCCCAATGGCCCCGCCTTGCAGCTGCCCATCCAGACGTCAGCAGTTCAGGGGAGCAGTGGGTATGGGGGGATGAAGGGTTTTTCTTTTTGAGCACCGCAATTGTGTACAGCCAGAATAAAAGAGAACAACATCCAGCTTTCACCCGGTGGATTAAAGCATTATCCACGGATAACAAAACGAGTGCTTTGCAGTTTCAGAAGCTGAGGTCAAAGCCTTTCATGGCTGTGCTGGGGGGAGAGCTTTGTCCCATGGTGGTGTCCCCAGGGCTGTGTGCAGAGGCCTTCTGCTGAGCCAGGATTTTGGTGTGAGTGGATGGCAGTGCTTGATTTTTGTTATTTCACAATTTTGTGATCATTTAGGATGATGGGATGGTGTATAAAAGTCAACATGACTCCCGCTTGAGGTACAAGATTTGGCCATTGGGTTCTCACTTCATGCTTCTTTGTGTCAGCCTTTTCTACAGGTTATTCTACGTGGCATGAGAGGCATCAAAGCAGCAGTGGTACTAAAAGCCCCATGCTTAATAGGGCCCTGTTAGGAGGCCAGTTTCCTTGGGGATAGCTAAGTGCCATGTCCTCTTGTGACTTGGTGGACATACCATATTATCCCACGAGGAGCCACCATCCTTCCTTCCTTCCCTTCGCTCCCACCATAATGGGGTCTCATGTGCTGCCATTCCCTGAGAGGCTTTAATTTCTCTGGAAGTGATGAATGCATTTCCTCTAGCACTTTTTTTCCAGTCTTTCCCTTTGCAAAATCCTGTTTCTAGGATCTGTTCTTCCAGAAGCACATCTACTCGCCCAGCCAAAAAGCCCAACACCAAGACAGTCCAATGTTGAGATGTCTGTTAATAATTCATTTATGTAAAAGTCACTCTTTCATTTTTTAATGGACAGATCTTATATGAATATTTAAATCACACGTATTGGAACCTTAACGGGGAGTGGCCTCATTGACACCAAGGGCAGAGGTGAAGAAAGAAGCTGGGTACTCAGGCAACTCTGAAGTTTGGGTTCTGTGTTATCTAATCTGAATCAAAAAACTTCATTAGAAGTTTTTTGCATCCTTCCTATTCTACTTCAGATTATTTGAAAATGCAATGGGGAAAGATCAAATTATCTTCCAGAAAATCAAAGTAGGCTTTGCACATGCATTGTGCAGTTCCACATGCAGCCTCTGAACTATATAAATAGCAAAACAGGGGTAGGTTTTTTAGAAGTGTTTGGAATCTTTATATAGCAGTGGATGTGAAACTCCTGCTTTCCATGCTGCACAAACACGCTGGCATTTGCAGCTCTTTGGCTGGATAAGCCTGCCCAGCTAAACAATGTAGCTGAGCTTTTTACAAAGTTAGTCTTCCAGAAGAGATCAGAAAGTAGATACTGCTGGATTGTGGGCGGTCTGTTTTCACGGCAAGATTTTTTTAGGCTTTAGATAGCCTTTCAGTACAACCATAGCCTACCCCACCCCTCTCCCTGGGGCTGGAAGCAGCCCTGAATCCATGCTGACCACACACCTTAACTCCTTAGGTAATAAAATGAAAATTTCTGTAGAGGCCTCTTAGCGACCCACTGTGTCCCTAAACAGAGTGGTCTGTCTCCAAGGGAGCCCTCGCAGTGCCAATATTTATTATTAAAATTTATCCCATGCTTTCTAGTAGGAAAATCTGGGTTTGCTCTAGCATGTATTTCTACATGCTACAGCATGTTTTGCTGTTACAAACATTTCTCTAAGGTGGGATTCCTGACTCAGATCTCACCTTGGGCTGTTTCCTCTGCTGACTTGCTATAGACACTGCTTTACTGGGCTAAAGCAACATTCAGGCTCTGCCTTAGTGACTTTTTGTGACAGAGGCTCTGACTTCTAGTTAGGTGGCTCAAAGAGACACCCTGGCCTCCAGACAGCTCGTGAACGCACAAATGCAGCAAACCAGAATGAGACATCCTGAAGGGAAAAACAGTTTGGCTGAGGCTGCAACTCTTACTCTTCTTTTCAAATGGAGAGCATGAAAAACATCACAGAAAAATCAATCTGCTCCTGCCATGCACTGAATTATTTGGCTCATCTAATGGACCACCAAGGTGAGTTTCTTACACTGGGATTCTGCACACTGTTTCCTGTTTAGAGGTGGCTCAAAGACTGAAAGGTCATCCATATGCACACTAATGAAGTGACTGACAAACTGCTGTTTGGAAGCTTTTTGGATTTAAATCAGTGAGTGTGTATACAGAAACACTCCCATACAAAATATGCAATGTTTTTGACCTAATGCCTACAGTATTAATAAGAAGGATCATAAAGAAACAATTTATATCTTTCCCTCTTTGTCCCCAGAAGATGCATGTGACCTTCTGAGAACAAAATCTGAAGGCTGGTTCTTTGCAATTTAAATGCGCTATGGGATACATCACCATAGCCCCAGAGCAGGTGTTTACCTACCACTGGATAGGTCAATAAACCCTTGGTACAGTTTGATTCTTCTTTAATTGCTTGTATTGTTATAAACTCCTTCACAGGCTAGCTCGGCTCTATCCCTCATGCACAATATGAGTATATTTTGGCAGTACCATCAACCTGCTTGTACTCCTTACCGCTCAGAGAAGTCAACACAAGTTTCTCATGCTAAACCAAAAAAACAAACAAACCAACCAACCCAATCCAAATGAAACTTTATCTTTCTGCTAAGAACAGGCACAGCCTTTGCTGTGATGTGCCAGGCTGGGAGCTGAGCTTGTGCTGGCTGCGGGGCAGCCCTGGGGCTCCTGTGCTCTCCTTACCCAGGGGATTTCCAGCTCTGCTCTTTTCCTCATGGGGAAAAAAACTTTTAACATTGGTGGGTTGAGACAGATCCCCACGGGCAGCCTGCTCAGGGTTTTCAAATTAATCCTCCAAGTTCAGTAATAATATGACAGCTTGGTCTGTCTATTCAGTTGTTATGAACTGATCATAGACAATGGTGGGGCTCTACCAGGACAGTCCAGCTGAGGCACTCGGTTCACTATTGCCGTCCTTTCAAGTTACTGTGCTTTATTCAGAGCCTGATGCTATAGCCCAGAGCTTCCTGTTCCTTTAGTCTAGAATGAAACTTCAGAGCAGGGTGTGCTAATGAAATGCGTCATGAGCATTTCATGGCAAAGTTTCATTATATGGAAATTGAGGTTATTCTTCATTTAGAGAACTGATGCTCATAAGGCCATGTCTGAGTGCACCACATCACATGGCTGAAAAGAGCTGTGGTGAAAGCGTTCAGAGCAGAAATTCTTGGGGAATATGACCAATGAGGAAGATGAAATGAATTTTGGCTGATTAGCTTTAAGGAAGACTCAGAGAGACATATATTCAAATATGAAAGAGTCCAGCACACTGAAAAAAAGGTTTGGTGTTTTTCTCTTCCACGTCCATAGTGAATAGGACAAGAAATAATAAGTTTAAACTGTGCAATGTAAAATATGAATGAGTTATGAGGAAAGTAGTGTGACTGCTCCTCTAATGAAGCACTGGAAATAAAATATTGCAAAATCTCAGTCACTGAAGCACTTTAAAGATCAGGCTAAGCAAACATTGCCCAGGATGGAGAGATATTTTGTTCATCCTACCTCAGGAAGGAGAAGAATTTACTGATGGGGACAGGACACTATGGGAGGATTCCTTACTGGCCTCTTAGTGCCCCGGCAATGATTTCTGAGATCTCTCCCAATCCTGTGAGATCCATACCCTCCCACTCCTTAAGCACTCTTGCATGCATTTGTATTTGCTTTAGAAACTATTCTCTGGTGGGTTATTTCATCACAGCTGGATGCTGACTTGCACCCTGCTTTTTGGACTTTTCCCCCAGAAATATTCCTATCCCCCCAGGCAACACCATAAAGGTCAGGTCCCAAGGCTGAGGTTTAGCGATAATGTCATACAGCTCTTCACAAAATACATGCCTAGGTACCACCAGAGGGCTGTAGTCCTACAGCAGGAGTAGGCTGTGTGTTGGAGATTCAGTACCATGCTCGCCAGTTCCCGACATAAGCAGGACCAGTGATTCCTACAGAGTTTGCTCTGCAGTATGAAACAAGCCGGGTTTTGTCCTTGCTGCAAAAGTAGATGTGCTGCAAACAAGCTGCTGCTTCTGCTTAAGGGCACCAAACTCTGCTGGGGTCGGGATCAGTCCCTCGCTGGTTGTGAATGTGCTGCTGTAAAGCTGTGTATCCGTGGCATCACTCAGGACACGCACCTCCTGAAACCAGGTCAAATAAACACCCCAAGGTAACAGCAGTCCTGGGACAGACTCTTTGCAAAGCTCCCACTGCAACATCAGGTCTACCACACACACCTGGTGTTAGACTGTGCTCTTCAGAAGGCTAGGCATGATGTGAAGATTGGATTTAAGAAAACATCATTAATTTTCTGTAGCGATCATAAAATAAACACGGCAGTAAATTTTTGGTCTGTTTTGTACTGGCAAGTCTGTAGTAGTAAGTAACTAAGTTTCCCAATTGCAGTGTTAGGCAGACAAGCTCTACCAAGTCAAGCTGAAAGATTTTTTTTTTCCCCCTTCATTTTGGCTATCAACCAGAAGAAACACCTTTCAGTCAAAGGATCAGAAAAGAAAACAGGGTAAATTCTCACAATTTGGTTTTTCATTTTCTACTTTCTTTGTAGTCTAATCACATGGGGGTTTTTGTTTCTCTTTCTGAATAATGCATAAAGCAGCAAACGACAATATATCAAAAAGAAATTGGATCTCTGGAAGATGATAGTTGGTTTAGACCTCAGACTCCTGGGAAAAAGAAGAACTGAAGAAGGCAAGGAAAAAAAGAAAATGAGCTCATGGTTGATAACGCTCCTTTTGGCATTTAACTTTCCCTGACGCTGGGCACAGGATGGCCCCCATCCATACACCTCATTATTTAATAATATTGCTTATTTGGAAGAATAAAACTTTGAGAAACACTGATACGTCTGCACGTTTTCATCCTGAAACTGCTGAAAACTGAAATACCTATTTTGTCTTCATGGAAATAACATTTGTTTGTTAAGATGTTAATTCAGAAAACTTGCAGTAAACCGTGACTATTTTCTTGGTACTTCAGAACAAAAACCAACCCATTTAAACAAACCCTGTTTTTCAGAATGTCTCTTAGGAACAAAATATTTCAACCCAAATTTCCCCAGGCAACCTTAAGGTTTTTCCCATTTCCTTTTCTGAGGGGAAAAAACATTGTAATTGATACATAATTTTGATTCATAACATAGAAGAGAGGAAATACAGTTTTCTCCCTGAAGAATTCATAATATGAGGAAAGCAAAGGACAGAGCATGCTTCATAAAACACATGGCCTTTCTTTCCACTTAGGAAAAGCTGAGTAGGAAGCTCTGTTTTCCGAGAGGGAGGTGCGTGATTTCCTATGGGAAGCAAAAAGGCAGTTGAACTGAATCGCGACTCCACTTGAGCCCTGTAGGCAATAATCTGAATTTTTGTAACAGACAGAACAAGGAAAACAGAAGCCAGAAGGGACATGCAATCTTTGCTGGAAAAAATACCCTGAATGAATGAAGTAGCAGAATTGGGGAAGGGAGATGAGGACAGAAGAGCCTGAAATGGGGTCAAATTTTGGGCTGGTGTATTTCAGCTGTCTGCATATGCCAACCTGGCTGTCTGGGGAGCGTTACTAATGGTGCCACAGAGGTAGAGCTGGTCACATCTCAGTGGCGACAAGAGATCTGGCTTGGCAAACGGGGCCAGGAGCCTCCAGCCGACTGAGGTGAGGGGAGGCAGACGGCTTGAATCCCCACTCCTCTCCTGCCCCTGCCCAGCAGCAGCTCAGTGTGAGGGTCTTGTTAAAGACAGATGGTTGCCTTCAGCTGCCGTCACAGAGGAAGAGGAGTAGGACCACAAGCCACACACACTCCAGCACATGCAAATCTGAAAAGCCGCCTCTGGTCTGTACAGCTACCAAAGTCACCTGCCACCCAGGTTAAACTGACATTCCGAGCTGAAGAGCCCTTCCTGCCCCCACGGACCAAACAGAGGAGCAAGACAGAGGCCGGACACTGGTTCCTTCCCTCCCCAACAGCAGAGTGCACACAGCATCCCTTCCCTGCCCCCAGTGCCAGTAGCTGTTCTTGCTTTTTCCTAGCCTGGAACCCACATTCTGAGTCCAAACAAGTGGCAAAGGATGATGTTTTTCCTAACAGCATCCATAAAGTGTTTGCTCACTTTAGGGAGCTACTGTCAGACACACCTCAGCGATGTCTCATCATGGTGCTGGAACTGAATACATAGTCACAAAATGAAATGAAACATTATGCATGCTCAGCACAGAGAAGACTGTGAATTTTTAACACATGCCATTGATTTTTCTTTCCCCGCCTTGGATCTTTAGCAGAGAACTGCTGAAATCCTGCCTTAAGTTTCTGGAAGTTAATTAAACTAGATAAGATGCTTGAATTCTCTCTGGTAGCAAATACATAATGACAGGTACTGAGCAGGGCCGATTTCTACTGGATCACGTCTTCAGTGCATCGTCACAAGAGTGAAACAGCCAGCTTCTAACTCAAAAAGCAATTTTTAAAACCTGCACTGTCCTCCTGGACAATCACTCAGCCTCTCAGAGCTGTCAAAGGCAGTCTAGACATAGACTGAAACTTAGAGCAGGAAAAGTAAACAACCCAGAGGTTTGCGTCCTGGGGACAGGGAACTGGGAATTCACCAATTGCAACAAAACTGATCAAACTGAGAAAATTTTTTTATAAAAAACCACACCAGGCACACAGGTAGTGTTTTCTTCTACTCTTCCCTATTTCTTTTTGCTGAAAATGAAAATGTTATAGCATGCAATACATGTAGAAGGACAAATTATGGAATTTTGAGTAAACGAGTGCTGAACACAAAATTATTTCCCTTTGTTTGTATTGCTTCTCAGTCCTGCTTGCCATGAATTCCATTAAACAGAAAACATTATAAAGCACTTTTGTTAGTTCTCCCTCAATGAAAGTTCAGAAAACAAAAAGATGTCTTTGACTGTAGTAAAAGACCTAAATAATACTTTTTAGCAATGAAACTCCTACTATCGTTGAAGCAACAATACATCCGTTCACTGTCATTGATGTTGGTTGCAATGGTACAGCAATCAGCTTGTTATTGTTCCTATGGCGTAAGACTGGTTAGAGGACATGCAGGCTACAAATACAGAAAGAAACTAGTTGATGCATATCAGGGGAAAACATCAGCTATCACCATAAATTCAAGGTTTTCCATGTTGTAAAGCCATTTACAAAGTCTCTTGTTCATCTTCATTGCCTACATCAGGGAGGAGTTGGCCATGGGTGCAGCATTTAATTACTAGCATTCACTAGTACTTAAGTAAGAATGAGAGGCCTGTTTATTCCCAGCCTGTTTCTGACTGGTTCCTGCTGGGAGCAGCTTGCCATGAAGGGCTCAGGTGGCTACTTCAGATTTTGGGGGAATGATGACAATCCTTGCTTGACTGGTCTCTGGGTATTCAAAGAGTGAGCTCCTGGAGATACCAAGTGTTTCTTAGGCTCTCCGGGCACTCCCTCCTCCCAACAGGTTATAAGGTCTTTCTGACAGATGAATCACCAGGGTATAGCTTTTTAGGAACCCCAAAGCATGCAGACAGAGGTGGGAAAAGAAAGAGACCTCCCTGCAGGTTCACAGGTCCTCAACAAAGGCGGCACAGCAGAAGTAGACCTGAACATGATTTCACCTTTGTACCTCCCACCTCAAGCTCCTCCATGCTGCTCTGCAAGGCCATCATTACCCTTCTGCAATGCAGAGCAGGAGTCACTCCTTGAACGTATCACTGCACTCGTTTCTGAGCTGTGCAGGTATGTGGAGGCAGGGTAGGAAAGAGCCAGCATGGCCAGGAGGTACTTTGTTACCCTGCCTGGTGATTGCTGCCCACTCATCTCACAAATGAATGGCCACTTTGGCTTGTTGGGTTTTTGTTCTTTTTTTTGTTTGGTTGGTTTTGGGTTTTTTTTTTTGGTCTTAGTACAGCCTGTTATGAATCATCTATTTAAACACCCCACCATCTCTCTGACTAAAATGCCACTTTAAAGCCACTGTACTTTGCAAACAAAGCGCTTATTGGAAAACTTAGGAGCGGCACTTGTAACGTGAAGTGCATACCTTCACCTTTCTCCAGCTTCACAATGGTGCTAGAAAACGTCTCTTCAAGGGCATGATCCTAATTAGCCTTTGAAGTGATCTGCTGCTTTTCATCGACTCGTGACCCATTGTCAGTGCTGCTGTGGCCTGAGTCATCAGAGATTTCCTTGCTGGTACCTTTGGCTGTTATCAAGCCTCCAGTCTCAGCTGCATCTAAGTATCAACAGCAGTACGCAGGGAAGCAATCCAGGGTAGCTGTCAGTTGGATCAAGCTTCTGAAATGAACTCAAGTCAGAATCAGGAAAAACCCTCTCAGCAGAGAGAAACACTGCAGGTTTCTTTCCTTTTTGAGATCCCCAGACAGAGAAAAGACAAAGACTGTTTCTTTAAGAACATAATTGAAAAAAAAAAAAAAAAAAAAAAAAAAACAAAAAAAAAAAAAAAAAAAAAAAAAAAAAAAGGGGGCAGCCTTCCCTACAAGATTAGAGATGTGAACAAATGTAGACTATTAGAATACAAATATTTCTCTAATTGGGCTTATCAAGGTGCCTGTCACATTGTGAAAACGCACTCAAATCACTGCTCCACTGCTGAGAAAAATAATTACTTGTTTCCCTGATTAGATTGCTCTGTGAATACTTGCTAATCATAAATCTTCCAGAACAAAAAATGGTCAATATGTTAAAACAGAAACTACTTGTGTCATAACAAACCAGCCAGCTTGAGGCTACAAACACAAAGCATTGTCTGCTGCCTGTCTCCGTGAAGTTAATAAGGTGCCCAGAAAGGCTCACACAGCCCATTATCATCCAGAAAGGCTGCTATCAACTTTTCAGCACGAAATAGATCAGATGATTATGCAAATAAGTCCTAGGGTCAATTTATGGCTATTTGCAGCTGGTGAGGGACCTGTTGCCTCTTGAATTAATGCAAGAGGTGTCAGCGCTGACTTTGCGCAAGATGACCACTATGTCTTCTGGGGGTGGCGGTGAAAAAAAAGCCAAAATGTCAGGATCCTGCAGATAATTATATTGCACAGACTGTAATGGAGGAACAGGGAAGCAATGCCAAGATCTCTGTCAAGGGAGGCCCGGTTTCAGAAGAGCCATACTGTCCTGTCTGCCCTCACCACCACCTTGAAGCAAAACAGACATGCTGAACTTTGAAGCACCATCACATGAAGTAACGCTCCTAATGCCACAGCCTTTGCTTTCCCAAGCATGAAAAATGTCACTCGGCTTTCATTGCAGGATTACTCAATAGCCTCCTGTACAGACTTTGCCTAGAAATCAAGTATTTTTCATGGAGTAAACTTGTGGTCTCAGGTTAGTGCTTTGAACAGCCTGACTTCTCAAAGCACATGAAATAAGTGCACCCTGAACCATGCTAGAATCAATCAGAGACTAGTACCCAACAAAAGGAAACCAGTTATAGTTTACTCCAAATTCATTGCATCAGCACTTAGAGAAGATTTCCTAAACACTCAAGGCAAATTCTCTAACTCTGGTCATGCAGAATTACTCTGGGGTCACTGCCAGATCCTCCAAACATGGTTTTATTTTATGACCCCTAATACAAATATAGAAAGTGGTCATTACTATGCAATCATGTGTGTGATTTAAAGGAAATGTACTACGGACAGAGAGATCCCCAGTGTCAGCTGGAAGAAAGGACACCAAGTACCCCCTGACAAGATGCATTTCAGGATTAATTCCCATTTTCTACACAATGCCACAAATTCCCTCTGACATTTGGCAGGTCGAGTCAAGGAATTAGGAAAGATCTGCCAGGAAAATATGAATTCTTATTGTTGTACTCCTCAGCTATGGCCACCACTGGTTACAGCTCCCTGGGGAAGGATCTGGCTTGGTGGCACCGGCGTTTGCAGATGATGGTGCTGCTCCTTCCGCTGACACCTGGTCCTGACTATCACTGTTGTAGCCTTGTTGTCCTTGGAAGCAGAGAAGGGGAATGTTTCATGTCACTTGTTATCTGCATCTCCCTTATCTTCCAGCTCCTGCTTCACATGTGAACAGACTGCACTCAAGTTACATGTTCCCAGTTGTCTTGAGGTGTCTGGACCAATTTACCCTTTTGTCATCACTTTTTAGAACAATACCCTCCACCTCATCCATGTGCTCTTTGTTCTAAGACCACACAATTTCTGTTTTGACCCTATCTTTTGCTTTCTGAAACTCAATCTCCTTCTAGCTCAGGGCTGAACTCGCTGGTTTTGTTTGCAGCCCTCTACATACATTTCTGCTGCATTTCCTTTGCTCAGCCTTACTACTGCCACATCCACTGCAATGCTGTCACTTCACAACTTGCCAAACCTGACTCACAAACTATAACCTCATTTTTTGAATTTTGCTCCATTTTTACTCTCACTATTACTATCGGTTTTGCACGTAGAAGCCATTTTACATAAAAAAATTACTTCTTACTGACAAATAATTTATATAAAAGTATGGTTACCATCTTCAGAAAGGACACAATTTATTAGCATTGGTAGTATTTTACTGTAAGTCTCACAAATCATTATGAAACAGATGCTGATATACAATTTTCCTTCCAGTGTCTCATGTAATCTATTTAATGGCTTCACCGAGAGTTCCAAAACTGACAGGGACCAGATTGAACTGAACTGCTCAATTTCATGATCTTACCCCTTATATCACTGCAAAGCTTTTTTTCCCCACTCTATCGGGAAACTAGAAAAATGTGAAAACTTAAGACCAATTTTCCATAAGGTGTATATAAAAAACACAGAACAGATATTAGCGGGAGTTTCATTAGCATTTTCTGTGACCTATCTCCCATATTCCCAGCACTATTAACAGGTTTTGCAAAACCAAAAAAAACTAGAATAAAAATTTTCCCTTAGCTTTGTATCTAGATGAGGTTGTAACACCAGTTAAAGATTAGTGGCTGAAATGTTCTTCCATCATGTTTCACTTATGTAATAAAGTCTTGCAGCTCTGAGAGTGGATTTCAGGTTTCCAAGTGATAAATTGAAGGGCCAAATCAAAGCCTATAAGAGAACAAAGTCTTACTATACACCATAACCAGTTACTCCCTTCACAGGACATTGTTTTTCAGTATAGTATATTTGTTTAGAAAAAGAAGTGTATGCCCAATGAACTCAGAGGCCACTTATTTCCCAGTCATTTCCTGATCTTGAAGCATCCCCTACAGTATCAAAGCATTGAGTGATTAATCAATGAACTCTGATTTTCATATATAATTGACAGTTCATACTTTTTTTCCGCTTAAATGGCTTCTCTTTAGTTCAGTATCCAGTGCTTCAAGCAAAATTATGCCAGGGTGGAGACTGTGTGTCCACCAAAGGGAATGAAATTTGAAAGAAGTGATTTCTATGTTGCTATCTGCAGTCATTTAATGCTGGCCTTCACTGTGGACATCTCCTGTTTTAATAAAGCGTATTTATCTCCTCCCTGTGAAAGGTTTATGCAGGGCTAGAGCACTGCAATTATTCTAAATGGCATCTTGAGGCACAGTTATAACAAACTCCCCTGTATGTGTCTTTTCAATTTAAATGGCTTACAAATATTAAAAACCTGATATAACAAAATAGCCAAAAAAATTACTTTAAATTATTACTGCAATTGTGCACAAAAAACTAGTTGCCCACAGCTATGCTTAACTCTCAATTTATGTCCAGCTTGCTGCAAGGTAATGTCAGATAACATAAATGAATCTAGCTCCAGGATGGCGAACATATGCCTGAACATACATAGATTTCATAGACGCTGTCCCAGTTTGCTCTTCCAGGTTCAGCAGAACGCAGTATTATTTTACCCTGCAAGGGGTAAAATACCCCTGCAAGGGGTAAAATAAGGAAACGGATCAGCAACCATGTTTTGGCAGTAAGAGTGTAGCTGCTGGTACCCCCAGTTCCTGGAAGAAATAATCTGTGAGAACATTGTACCGAGCTCTGTTCCCGCTCCATGCTTCAGGTCATCGCAACGTGGGCGACAGCCAGCAGTCGTATTCTGCTCGGGATTTTCAGCAGGAAAAATACGAGGCTTCCGCTCCTGCTTTTTGTTTAAATAGCGGGTACATACACTCTGCAGATCGCTTGATTAGCTGCAGGGCTGTTTTCTGTTAGAATTGCCTAAGGCCAAAGCCAAAGCACAGTGTTAACATGAAGCAGTTTCACCAACACCAGCAGCAACTCCAGCACAGAGTCATTAAGACCAAAAATTGAGAAAAAGAAAACAAATTTTATATATATGTGTATATATATGTAAAACCTACAACTTGCCTTTACCAGAAGCAAGGTTTCCTGTTTTCCACACTAGAGAGCAAGGTAATCCCAAGGCACGCCAAGGTTTAGCTGGTGGTTTTCTGTAAAGAGAAAGGGAAATATTATCCTTGTGCAAGTAAAATAATATTTGTACATCAATATGAGAAATCTTTCATATCTTGCAGCTGTTTTCCTACACTCTGCGGAAGAGCTGGTTAGCCTGCAGCCTAAAAAAGCCCATGAGTACCATGAGATGTCATTTTTAATATGTTTTTGCAGTTCAAAGTATCCAAAGTACCCTGTATACATCTGGCAGCTGTATTGAAAGCCACCCCTTGTGGTATTTTACAGCACAAGACCAAGCTGTGTTTTGCACACACTGGGGGTCCAAAGAACGGTGATATAGCATTGGAGGGCTGTGTAAGGCAGGAAGTGCTAAATCTGGGGCAGTCACATCCCGCTGTCACTTGGCAGTGACCTGTCCCTCCAACCATCCCCTGTCCTTGTGAAAAGCAAAACTGTCCAACATTCAATCCATGACAGCAATTGCCAGGTTTTGCTATTCCCTTCACCTTGCCCTTTCCAGCATGCACTAAACAGTGCCACGTTTCAGGTAACTGCAAGCTTTTTCTTGTTCCCTCACTGTGGAGACCACAGACTGACCCACTTGAAACAAATGGCACGCCCACACCCGCAGATCCTACTCTCTTTCTCTTGATTTATCAGCTGCTTCTGAAGCAAAGCTCAATCAAATCAAAGGGTGGGCCAGAGTCACTCTGGGTGTAAAGGCACGGTAATTCCTACAAATATATGGTGTTACTGATGGCACAAGCATCTACATGGCATCTTTGACCAGTCACACCCTTTTATGCCTAGCGTTGTTCACAGTGACATATTAAGATTTAAGTGCATACAAGTCAGGGACACTTCCTTAAAAATTTCTGCATAGTCCTACAGTTTCCTGTTGAGTATCCCATAATGCTCCTGTTCATCTTCCTTCCCTCTTATCAGTTACAAAGTCCAGGTTGAACCTCTTTAAGGATATGCCTGTAGTTTTAGCGGCCCATCAATTAGTGGCTGAAGAGCTTTAATGTTGGATACCGTGTCCTTTATCACTAGCCTGCCCAGTTTACATCCTGTGCTTGTTTATTGCTTTCCCTGTTGTTTGTTGTTCTCTTTGAACTTATCTCATTCCTGCATGAGATAGCCTAAATGAAGCAGGTGCACTCACATCTTTCCAAATACCCTTGCAAAAGGGCAGGGAAAAAGCATCTCTTCAAAGGTCAGAGGGATTTGCAGTGCTAAACATGCATCCCAAAAAGATCTCTTCTGCTTTTCAGTTGCAGGACAACAAGCACTCGAGTCTGCCTGGTCCTAGCTCGTAAATAGCCCTGGAAGCTACTGGATTTTGTTCGCTTTTAACAATTTTTAGGCTGCCACTCTGTTGCCCTCAAGACTTTAGGTACAAGTTACTTAGCTTATTTTCCTGCTCCTCTCTCATTGAAAAAATACTTCTATTGCTTTCTGTTAAAAGAAAACTATACCTGTATTTAAGCCTTCCCTCTTTTGGCAGCATCTCTCCGATATCACAAGTACCTCTATTGACATCTGCCTTTAGCATCAGAGAACTATCTCTGTTCTTCAGACAATATCATTTTGGTGCTTTGCTGCATCAGGTGAAACGAAAGCGAGGATTTTTTTTTTTTTTTGGAGCTGTGTTTTCCAAGCTTGCTCACACCCTCACAGCCTGGGAAAGGTGGAAAGGAAAACAAAAGTTGCAATGAAGGGTAGATCTGCAGCTTGCAGGGCACATGTGAAGCCCTCCTCAGGTAGCTCTTCTACAAAAGAAACTGTTTCACAGCCTTGCCACAAAATATTCATTTGTCTCTTCCTCACCAATTACTGTGACTAATATAATGATGCCTTGCCTTTCCTTCCCAAGCACGAACAAACTCCAAATTGCAACAAATTAAATCAGCTGA
Organism: Burhinus oedicnemus; assembly: GCA_008921705.1. Taxonomy (NCBI): domain Eukaryota; kingdom Metazoa; phylum Chordata; class Aves; order Charadriiformes; family Burhinidae; genus Burhinus; species Burhinus oedicnemus. The sequence goes on along the minus strand of VFFE01008900.1, from coordinate 53,645 downwards.
AAACGAGTAATAACTCTGCCAACAATAAACAGCCTTTAGCCCCATAAATTAGGAATTGCAAGCCAATAAACACCTTGCTTCATCCTTCCTTTTCTCCCAGTATGTAGGTACCAGTGCGGACCTCATATGATGATTTCTTTCAGAAGTTTTTCCCCCTCCTTCTTCAGCTAAAGGACACTGACTGCATTCAACATACTAACTTTGTGCAGTAAAGTTACACCATTATCAGTGGTTCAGTAGACACGAGTGAAGTCACCTACATTTATTTTTAGGGGCAAAAATTAATGATTTTGCTTATATATTCTTTTCTTTTAGAGGAAAGCTCTTTACTACATGGTGTAAGGCTTGGCAAAGACATAGCTTGGTCCTCTTAGGCTAGTATAATTTGGATCCCCACTGCTGTCACTGAACAGACATCAGAGGGATTTCATTTTTCCTCCCATGTCTGTTGGCTGAAAAGGTTGAACACACTGCAATTAGAAAAGCCACTGCAAGCAAACTCTCATGAAGCAAGAAAGTGTTACCATGACTCCGAACTTCATTAACAAGGTTGATATATGTGGATTTCTCAGAAATGTCATTTGTCTCCGATATTTTCACACCTATCTTGATTCATTCCAAGCACAGGTGCCATTATCAGCTGAGCCTTTTTCCTGTCTCCTTAACTTCCAGTTGGTACCATCTAAAAATGCAGATGACTACAGCTTTGATTTTCTCCTGTGATGATGTATCCTGTTATTGCTGCCTTCTTTTTTTTTTTTTTTAAAAAAAAGTAACTGTTTACTTAGAAACATCATTTCATCAAACGTGCTCCCTGGTTAATTAGGTTTGCTGAGTGTTTCTTAGCTTCGCTGTTGGGCCCTCCATTTCCCCTTACAATGACTCCGCTGGATTGTTCTGCAATGATGAATCTCCTCAAAGTTCCCATTCTGAATGTGCATTTTGTATATACTTTCCAAGGCCTATTTAGGACAAAATTCAGAATGCTCTTGCGAAGTTACAGGAATTGCCTGAAAAAAGAAGGGCCAATAAAGATCCTACGTTTAGTTTGTAATAATCATCTACCCAAGTGTGAGATGAGGAGCAATTAGGTGGCTGACAGTTCTGCAGAAAGGACTGATGATAACAATAGGGGCGTCAGCAATGTCCTCCAGTTTGTAAGCAAGATAAACATCAGATGGGGACATGATGCATGAGTGTTAGATGTTCAGAGCAGTGAGGGGGAACCAATAACAATTTCCACATGTGAAAAGGATTTCTGTTTAGAGAAGAATAATGTGATGTCTGTGCCCTCTCTAGGGAAGATAACCATAACATGGGCAGGACATTCAAGCATTCACATGAAACGCAAGAAGCTTACTGCCTGGCTTGTCATGTATCTCATGTAATGGATGTCTGCATTTTGATGAATGAACATCTGGATGGATGTGTCGTTACACCAGGACATACTCCACACGACTCATATTTGGTCTTCGGTTCCTTAGTTTCCCAAATAATAGAGGGAATTAGCAGAATATTCCGCTTTTTTTTGATGCAGAAACTGGGACTTGAAATGCAGTAATCAGTTCCATTGCATCCTTTCAGTCAAGTAAAGACAGAGAGGAATCAGAACAAATTCTCTGAAAAAAACCCCAAGTATCTGGATGATAATAAAAAGAGAAACAAATAAAATCAAGCTTCTAGAAAGGTTAAATGCCAGAAGTTGGCAGGAGCTAGTTAATAACAACCTCTGAAAAGAAAAATGAAGAAAAAGTAGTTTAAATTGCTCAGTGTATATAAAAAAAAAAAAAAAAAAAAAAAAAAAAAAAAAAGAAAAATCGTCTTCCTCCTGACAATGAATATAGCAGATAAGAACAATGAACTGCTGGGGGAAAACACATACAAGAATTCCTCCAGGAAATAACTTCATCTTCGAGACACTTTCAAACAGATGCAGCAATGACAGAAAAGCAAGTAGGAAGGTACTGAAAAGCTGTAAGTAATTTGACATTAACATGTAGTGAAGAAAATACTGACTGGATCTAAAGAGGACATTCCTATCTAGAACAGACCTGGATCTGGTGGCCCAGTTTGGGGTTTGACATCTGCATCCCTCCCTGGCCTTCAGCTTAGGTCACTTTTCCCCTCAGCCCTCTCAAAGTAATTATTCCTCTGCCCAGAATATCCTCCAGCCTGTCAGTATTTTTCTGGTGATTAAATAGCAGGAAACCATTGTGTCGTTGCAGGGTGACTCCTGTGAAAAGAGAGACTCATATCAGTTTGTGATCCATGCTCGAAACCACTACTGAAACAGTTCTCTGTTCTGTCCTCCTCTTCTGTCTGCTGCAAGGCATTTTTGTGTATTTCATTTGCATGCTTTTATATTTACGAAAGAGAAACAGATTTGCTTCTCTCAGTGTCCCCAGCTCCCTCTTGCCCAATAATGAAATCTGTAAATGTGCACCTACTGTTTTCTGGAAGTTCCCAGCTCATATTCCTTTCCTCCGTTTCCACCTGCCTCCACCATAGGGTGAGACTTTTCTACTCCTTTCCAGGCTGAAGCATCTTATCTTCTGCCAGTCTTCATCTCCTTTTGAATTAACTTTCCTATTTGTAGTGATAGGCGTACCATAACATCCGTGAGCAGCTTCATCACACTCCATACTTTCTCACCCTGTTTGCTAGGGAAGGTGTTAAAAAGGACAAGAGCTATTGCCATTTTCCATAGCATCTCTCTAGAGATATTTTAGTTCAGCTCAGGTCCGACATTTGTCATCCTTTGCTGAGTCTTTCAGCCATTCACTAATACAGCTGAGAAAGCTCTTGTGTCAGCCAATGTGAATATTTCATGAGCTACTGCATAAAATAATTCACTCAAATTCAGTTATAAGTAGCTCAGGTACAAACACTTCCTATCAAAGGTGTTTGACATTGCATATAAAAGGACCTTGCTTTTACCTGGCTTATAACTTTGCCAAAAGTTTAAATTTTTTAAGGTTACTGCTTGTTACTTCATCTTTCCTTCTAACTGAGTTTAGCTACATTTCTTCTTTTTGTTTGTAATTTTACTTCTTACACCTGCAAGATCTGTTGACAGTGATCATTAAAGTTGTGGTGTATTAAGAAGCCCAAATAACTGAGATGCAATTCCAAGTGAATGTACTCCATAATATCATTTCATAATTAATTTCTTTCACTACCATTAACCGTCTTCCTACAAAACCAATGAGATCCTACAGTGCCTAGGCTGGAACAACAGAATTGTTAACTGAATTCCAGTTTTAAGATCTGAAGCACCGGTAACTGCATCACACTGAAAAACATAACTGGCCTCTGGTATCTTAATATAAGTCTCTGAAGCGCTGCAAGCAACAAATTTATTTCACTGTCCAAATTGAGGTAACAATGCCAAGGATATATTAGGGAATACTTGATATCAGTAAGAATTTAGAAATAAACATGCAGTTTCACACCTTGTCATTGAGCTGCAGAAAACAAAAACTTTTGTTTCAAAACTTTCTGAGTTGATATTAAGAATTCCATTCCTCATCATACACTAGAGGAGACACAACCACCAGAGGCATCAGAAGAATAACTATTTTAATCTATTCCTTGCATAACAAATTGCCCTGGGTTGCAGCCAAGCACTCTGCACCTCCAATTTGATTAATAGTGTCACAAGCCAGGTACCCAAGAGCCATTCATAATTGCATTACAATTCATTATAGCTTTAATTCTATACATAGAGGAAAAGCCAAATCAGACAGATACCTACTCAGACAGTCTCAGTAATAACCCGTTCTTTTTCACCAATAGATCTTAAACTGCTCAAGGACTCCATGAGCTTTCAACTTAGCTATCTCAACACAAAGTCAAGGCTTTCCAACAAGAGAAGGCCTGTAAGCTTCCAAGGCTTTTCATTTTGTGCAAGGCAAAATAAGAGATTTAAAAAGTTCAGTAAAAATATTGGGTTCAAAGAACTCAGAAGTTTTTTCTCAACTTTTTAGCTCAGAGCTCGACACTGCAAATTTCACCCCAAATTCTTATAAACTTCAACCAAACTTTAAGTAGATCCAACTAGAGTATTATAGTGGGAAATAATTAGCAACTTTAACAATAAGGATCTTATCAGTCAAAATGTGGCAAGTATATTCTGTAATAAATCATCAGTTTCCGGTTTTCCTTTCAGCACCTTCCCTTTTCCATTAAGGCATTCACCATATTTGAGTTTTCTGTCTGGAATACATAAAAGACCAATAAGTGACCAAAAGCCGACAAACCAGTCGCTCTTTCTCTTCTGCCAAAGAGTTTCTGGTATCTTTCATAGCAACCTTTCTCAAAAAAAGAAAAGTCTCTCTGAAAAACAGTCTATCAAAAACTGACAACAGTTTGTTCTTTCTTCTTAATACTTTCTCTGGACATTTATACTATGGCATCTCTGCCTGCCAACCTTACGGTTTATCTGTCTCTCTCCACTATAGGAGCCAAAATCGGAGCACTGAAGCTGAAAGCTTCTTGCGAGGCACAGATAAGGAAGAGAAGTAGCTAAAGCCCCTCGGAGCAGCCTTCTTGAACGACACATGGCAGAGCAGCATAGGAAACCCTCATATTCAAACCCATTTCCATGCAGGTATCTGTATGCCTTAGCACACCATTCCTACTTCCAGCTCTAACAGCAATCCTGTGGTTTTGGGATCAGCCCACAAGTTCTGCCAGTTGGGTAGTGTTTAGCAAACTGCTGCCAACATTTAGATTTCTAAATGCAGGGCTAGACCAAAAAGATATTTCCGAGGTGCTGAACTTGAACACTGAACTCCTAATAATTACAACAGAAGCCAGCTGGAGCTGTCAGGTGCTCAAAACTCCTGAAAATCTGGGTTGCTAATTACCAAACCAGAAGCCTAACAGCAGATGTCCATCCCCTGCTGAACGTCCAGGCTGCTGCTCTCTTATGTATTTCCCCACCACCAATCTCCGCCTGTGCTCAGCTAAAACACCACGCTCACAGCACGCAGTTACTAAGCCCATTCCTGATGTCCAAAATTATTTATGCATTGAATTCAGAGTGCCTTTCAGATTATTTTCCCCTTCCCCTTCTTGTTTCATCAACTATTTCATGGGGACAAGAGCTGTGGGAAGCATTTGCTTTCACTCCTTCCTATCTCCCTTTGTAAAGTTCCTCTCTCCAATGTCTGCTTCATGTTTATTATGGTAATAGTAACAGTCACAAACCTTTGATTTTGCATAAATAACCAGGGGTAGGTTTGCTTATTTGTGGTTAGGTGCCTCTCAAGGACAGGGATGGGAACCACGGTGCTGTTGTAATAGGAACTACAAACACTAAGAGTTTCCAAAGCTCAGTATTTTAAATTACCTTGGGTACAGCCTATTTTTTTCTACTGTCAAGAAATCAGTAGGAAGCCTTGCAGCAATTTGCTCTTCAGAGTGTGTGTGGTGGAGAGTGAATTATTAACACTCAGAAGTCACCCATTGCATGGACATGCACATACGTAGTAAAAAGCAATAGTTGTGCAAACGTGTAATGATTGACCCCACACTGAAGCAAAGCTCGAGTGCAGCTGCTCAAAGGCATGCCAAAGTAAGACAGTCGCTAGGGCCAACGCACTGGGCTCCTGCTCATCACGCCTTCCTGGAGGAGACCTGCAGGTCTCAAGTAACACATTTCCACTGTTGGATATGGGGCTGCTTTAAGTCTTGCGTCTGCCAGTGAAGTTCATTAACACGTGTCATTGCTCTGACTCTCGCCCAGCTCTGCACTGCTCTCTGACGCACAAAAGCCAACACTGTGTGGTAGACAAAGTTTTACACACAGCCTAGCCCTCCTCGTGCTTGGTATTCCTCTCCAAGGTACGCAACAAAGCTTTTCCCCAGTGGTGGCACTGGCAAACAAAAATATTCCTCAATGAGGCATTTCTGGGTTTGCACTGGACCAGCACAGCCTTATTCATGTTTCATGATGACTTCACTGATGCTGTCTGACTGGATTTGTGTTCTTTAGTTTAATGTTTCTGGACATGAGCCCCATCGTCAGTACAGCAAAGCAGAGCAGCTCGCAGAGGCAGTTCTCCAGTTGCATGGCTGGCTGGCACCAGGAAAAAGCCTGGCTCTTCACTTAGCAGATGTCACTTGGTATTAGTCGATTGTCAGAGATCACAATTTTTCCCCCCCCTGACAGCACTGCTGTTACAGTTTGTGTGGCCTCTACACAGAGGTCTGCCCTTGTTTGCATTCGTGTCTGCATGAAGCATTTGTAAGCACTGAGTTGTGTTTAGTTCTGCTTTTAGCTGAACCCAGTTTTCATATAATTCATTAATGTTGCTACAGCATCATCTCAAACCATTCAGACATCTCAAATGCTGCCCACTACCTAAAGTGTGGCTGCAATGTCACTTGTTTCTTCAGGTAAAGATAAGGGGGAAAAAATCTCTTTGACTAAGCCTTCCATATGTGGGGTTTTTTTGAGGGGCTGGGGGTTTTTTTGGAGATTTTTTTTTGTTTGTTTTTAAATTCTGCACCAGGGTCCATAATTGAGTGCCTCAGAGGGAAGACCACCTTCTTCCCCCACTTTCCCTTGCTCAGGTGCCACCTACCACATGCTATCTTTATTTTGTGGGTTTGTCAGCTGCTTCTGCCAGGTTGGCCACCCAGACGAATAACACACACAGCCTGTGCTCCACTGCCACAGGGGAAAAGAACAACTCCATTGGCAAATTTTCAGTTTCTCTAAGAAAATTGGCTTCTATATTCTTTTTTATTGACATGAACAGGCTATTTCATTTGAGTCTTCATACTGACATAAAAATGGAAGCTCAGAAAACACTGAAGCTGTCTTAAACCGCAGCACTATGAAGTAAACTAGAAAGTCATTGTTGCACCAATAGCTTCATCTTTAGATCAGCTCTGGGAGGGGGTGAGAGAATGGACAGCAGCAAGAGTAGGTGGTAATTAGATTCACCCCCTTATCAGAATTACATTACCAATAAATCGGCTAAGAAGATTGGCTTCTTCTTAGTTTCCTTGAATTTAGTCATTGCCAGAGAGCCTTGTAACAGCAGAGCTGCAGTATGATTAACCCATAGTTAATAACTACAGTATTTCAACCCCACTCTGCACGTGCTCAGCCTAGTATGGTCAGTCACAGTCCTCTCATGCTCTGAAATCAGGCCCCTGCCAGACATGTAGGAGAAGAAGAATAGAGTTACAGGTCTGAACAAGGTAGGTTACTCCATAATTACAGACGCTGATCAAGAAAAAGTGCAGGAGGCTTTGTGTTAAGGAATGATGGGTGCACAAGTGTCCAATGAACAAACTTAACTTTTTCTCAGCATGTTGTCTTGCTCTTTGCTCCTCGTGCCCTGTCTTTTGAGGGTTGTTAAACAGCTGTGAGTTTTAGTTTTGCAAATGTTGCATATCACTTTCCTTCCTCCAAGCACTGCAGATCAGCACTTTCAGGTCCCCAGACTTTGAATCTTTCAGCTCTAGCTTCTGGCAGACCATACATACATTATATTAATTTTTTTTGGAAGAAGAGAGTGTGTTTGGTTCAGACATAACTATATGCTGCCCTTTTACCCATAAAAGTGATAAGTGAATGACCTAAGCTTCACCTTAAGAATGAGCTGGGACCAGGATCTCTATGATGCAGATGGATACGCTGAAACACCGTAGGGAGAAATCTGCTCTGCCACCCACACAAAAACCAAAACACATCAACACCCTCCCATACACACAAGGAAACTACACAGGCTGTCCAATTTCTTTTAATTAAAGTTAGTGCAGACTCCTCCAATGGAATTAGACTAATCAGGGCTTATCAGTGAACCAGGACTAAAATCTCATGCTGTAGAAGCTGAGCTGTTTGTTGCACAACATGCTGGATCACAAAGCAGTTATCTGGGTAATAACATTACCATGGGATTCCAGATATGTTTCCAAGATAACAGCTTACAATTGACAAGTAGCTAATTTATGCAATTCTCTTTGATGCACCTTATTAAACACTTACAAGGCAGCTGAGTCAGATCAGTTATCAGAAAAAATAAGCCCCCCTCTTCCCCTACTGCTAGGCTCAAGCCCAATGCTCTGCAAAGCTTCACTGCTATCACGAGTGAGTTACTACCAGGCAGAAGATCACCTTTGTGCTGAAACACAGTAACCTGGAGAAGAAGAAATAGTTGTTCTGCCCCAGAACACAAAGAAAAGTGACTTACAGCATTAGCTTGGCTGAGATCTATCCAGGAGACAGGGCTAGAGGAGCAGCAGCTACATAGCATCAGAGGTTCTAGGTGCCTGGTTCTGAGCTTAAATAGGTGCTTAAATAGCCTGCAGGTGTGGCAGAGCCTCAGGTGAGGCTGCTCAGGGTAACAGAGCTGTCGGTAAGCTCGGGGCTCCTGCAGCAGCTGCTCCAGGAAGGTGCTATGGCAGCTGGTACAGGCATGGGCTGGAGGCAGAGACTTGGTGGTAAAGGGCTGTGAGCTGAGCCTGGTGTTAGGGAGAAGCAGGCTGCGCTCCAGTGGTGAGAGGCTGGTGGGTTTTTTTGAGTTTGCCTTAAAGCTGAGTCTGGGATGTAGGTCTATGACCTTTATTTGTATTTGGTCAGGCTAACTCAGAAAGATACATCTCCAGAGCTCCAGGTGGCATGAGTGACTGCTTGGACACAGGCAATCTCTAGACTTGTACAGGGCCTCTGCTTAAAAGTGGCAGCTACTTGCTGGCACCCAGAGTCCTCTAGATATTGGGAGGCAAAACTGCTTTATTTTGTAAGAGAAGAGGATTCCCATTTCGCTTACAAAAGACTACAACTTTTACAGGGTATTTCCCATTGAGCTTCCCACCTGTGCAATGCTGAGCTTTAGGTAGTACCTCAGCCTGACTTATTCCCATATCTCAGGGACTGCAGCCTCTTGCTTCTGAAGGGGAGAAGTTACATTTGCAAGGATGCTATTCCACGACAGGGTGGGTGCATCATGCCAGTACACTGCTGTTTGCAGTGGGTGTTTTATATCAACCTGTCTTTAAATGTCCCTTGCTGTGAGGGGGGAGTAGTAGAGGGAAGGGAAAACTCATCTGCACTTTATGCCATGTTTTATGTAAATAGGCAAAGGAGAAACAACTGACAAACAGCCAATATTCTTTAGCTGAATAAGGAGAACGGCAGCAGCCCAAAAGTAGCATTTTGTGTCTGGTAGATCCTTTGATTAAAGAAGCCTTGTCTCTTATCTACCTGACTCAAACACCTTGCTCTGAATGCTACCGTATTTAAACCCCCTGCCGTGCACCCTGTTCCTGACACCGTGAAGATCACACGTGGTGTTTGTGACTTTTTCTGGAGCACTGTGTGCTTAAGCACTTGAGAAGTGACACATGCTGTGCACACCATGATAGACAGCGAGCCTTAGACAAGGACTGACCCTAGCCTGCAGGCAGAATAACCCAAGCTGCCTTTTTGCATGGCAATTTCTCATAACTGCTTTAACAGAACAAATATAAAAGGAACAGCCAGCCATCGGGGCCATCTTCTGCCTGGGTTAGCATCTCCTGCTCTACCACTGAACTGCATCGAGTTGGCAGGGGGGAGGCAGTGCCCAGCAGTGTTCGTTTCTGGATTGCATGCCATATTACAAAAAACACTTTAATACTGTGATGCATTAAAAAAATAAAAATAAAAATCTTCTGCCTCATAAAGTTTACATTAACAAAAATACTAAACAAGCCATCTTCTGCTATATGTTTGTACTTGGTACTTTGAAGTTGTAAGCTCAGCAGAGGTCCCTAAGCACTGTGCTAAGTGAACAGGGAACACTGACCCCAGAGAAACCAGTGTCTCCTGTTAGTGCTGAAGGGAGAAAATTATTTGTATTTTCCATGAAATCTCCAGTAGGTGGCTCTGCACCGTGACCAGTGTTTCCCTCACTAGTGAGTAAGGGATGAAACCACAACTGATAAATTTTTGTAAGGGAGTGGCAGGGAACCTTGCAGAAGAGAACATCGTAACTTAAAGTAAGACTATGTCAAATTACAGGATTTTTCCACTGAAATGACTATGATTTGCAGTTTTGTAAGTGCTGTGATTAAGGCTGGCAATGGAGAGATGTGGGCAGGAGGTTTTGGAGCCAAGGGAACCCCCACAAGCATCCTCTCTGTAATTGAGGCTGCTGAAAGAGGATGCAGCAGGCACTGATTCTGCAGCAAGGCCAAACCAGCTCCTACAGTCCTCTTTCCTTAAATCCCAGCTGTTTCCTTCCATCCTCTCCTGTGGGCTTGGCTCCAGTATGGTTTTGCTCTGTTTGCCCCCAGCAGGAACCCCAGCCCAGGGTCCTCTTCCCTTCCTACCTGCAGTCAGAAGCAGTCGGGCAAGGCTAACCAGTGCTGCCCCACATACCTCCGTGGTGGTCCTCAGCTCAGTCCTGGGCCCCCCCTGGATGGGATGGTCTGTCTCCAACATGATCCATCTTCACTGCAGGCCTGATTTATCAGCATACCAGATTTCATGGTGTCTGTACAGCCTAGTTTTGGTCGGAGTTGAGGCTGGTGCTACTAGCTTGGATGAAACACAAAAACATCTTTTCATTATTTCAGCTACCCCTTCCTTTCCTTATGTCCTCACCCCCTGCCTCAGATTTCACCTCCTATTTGGAGTATCCAGTCTTAAGCTCTGTGCAGCATCAACAGCAAAAATTCCAAGACAGAGACTCTGTATTAAATCATCATCCTGGACTTCTCTGTGGACCCATACCCACTCTCATCAGTTCTGGACTGAGCGATTAAGGATTATACCATTAGTCTTTACTGCTTAATGAATACTGAAATACTGCCTGGAAATTAAAAGGCATGTCTTTTCCATGACACAAACAAAATAGGAATATTTTCCACTGTGAATAGTCTTCTAAGTGTTCCGTTTCACCCTGGGAGAGCCTCAGTTATGTCCCAATCTTTGAAGTAAACTGAGAAGTGGAAATCTTGTGACTGATAAAAGATGGGCTGTTTTAAAGATAAGAATGTTTAATGTACAATAATGAGTCACATGATGAATATCCAAATGAACAGGTTTTTTTTTCAATGCTATATTCTCAGAAGCACAGAAATTAATGGTCACTTTGACTCAGGAATCAGCCAGTCAATTACACTGGCACATTCTTACAGAGTACGTTTTACTCACCGCCATCCCCCAAACCTTAAAAATGCCCAGAAACACGCAGCGGTTTCTGGTCACTACTTTGAACTCAATTCACCTTCACTTCATCAGTGCTACATCAAAAGGAGTGCCGAGTTCATGTTTGTATTTAACTCTGAGTACATCCAAACTAGCTTACCTTTTCAGAAAGGATGGATGGGAAAAGAAGAGAAAGAAGGCTGGATAAAGGATTTTTAATTTCCATGGGGAAAAAAAAAAAAATATTGAAATCTAGTATGAAGGGGGTGTTATGCCCTCTGTGCACTGGATTTCATCACACTTAGGAGACAGATAGAGAGGGGATACTTCACCTCCACCTCCTCTTACAGACACAGATATTTCATGCGTTTGCAGCTGGGAGGAACATTTTGGTGGATAAATATTTCCTGGGCAACACCTTCTGCTAACAAAGAGCAGACCCGCCAGCAGGCAATACAGCAGGCAGGAGCAGGAAGCAGCCGTGGTCACCTGTCCCGCACCGAACCAACCATTCCTTGCATCCACACCTTTAAACACAAGAACCAGTTCTGTGGAGCTTTGTTCCTGGGCTGCTTCGTCCCAGCGGTGAAGGCGAAAATGAGTGGCACGTTGAAGCTGGTGATAAGTGATTTTGCTGATTAATAGTGAGAAACAACATCTGTTAAATGTTTTTGCTCTACAATTACAAAAGAGTAAGTAATGGTGCTTCTCTGGAGATAACTGAAGGTGAATTCATCCTCGATATTATATCCAAACCACTTTCTGCCATGAGGTGTAAGATTGGCATATAGCCACAGTGCTTAAGAGTCTGATTCTCCCTTCAAGGATGTAAAGCCATCCTGAAAATAATAGGATTTCCAAGCATAAAAGTAAGGCAGCAGTGAGGCCTGAAGAGAAGATACCTATTTGGTTTGGGTTTTTTTTTGATGCTTCTTTCTACCACACAAGGAGCAAAGTTGATGTAGGGTAACACCAACTAAGAGAAAATTGTCTTGCAGAAAAAGACAGTGAGCTGATGAGGTCTGCCTGGGGGGCTGTAACCTCTGCCATGGGAGCTGGACCCTGCATCCAGGAGTGGGACCACAGCCTGGAGCTCTTCTCATTAAACCACACCCAGTGTGATACTGTATTCAAAGTCTAGGAAATGTGCCACTTCTTGTATGCTGTGCTATCTTGATTTACAGTATTGTTAGCAAACACTTTGAATACAGGCTAAAATTACTCAAATGAAAAATGGCCTTGTCTGGCTCAAATACAGGCAACTGATAAAGGAATTTTTAGGGCCAGGGAAACAACTTTTACAGAAAGGATTGTTAAAGAAAAAGCTGATAACTGGGATGCCCGAGATCAGGATCTTTCTTTTGGCTTGCTGTGTGACTGCAGAGGCACCAGTTACAGTGATAGTCTGACAACACTGCATTTCCATTACTGAAACTTGCCATGGACTCAGTAGCATTTTGCCCAGCAGCATTCATGTTTTACCTATTCAAAAGCAGGAGTCAATGACTGGAAGTTCTGCGAAATATTTTGAGAGGTTAGGAATAAGGCTACATTCTTCTTTTAACAGAACAGAAGGGAAAGCAACTCTAATTTTAACAGGCAGGATCAATAAGTTTGAGAGTATTGATCAACTTATTATTTGTAATGCCACATAAGACAAAATTAAACTTGCCTAATTTCAGCAACATTTTAAAAGAAATGTTGGTTTAGAAAGAAAAGTTCTAGTACTCAAAATCTGTGTTTTATCTGTTTTATCAAAGGCTAAAACAATCTCCTATATATGTTTCATAAGAATATTCCTTTTTCTTTAAGCCCAGGACTAAGGATACTGTTTTCCTAACAAACTCGTGTTAAAGCTCCAAGGCAAACTTCTTATAACTACATTCTGAAGGATATATTTCATGGAAATGAAAAATAAACATACTACCTACCTACCAATACTGCAGCACATTCACCAATGCAAAAGAGCAACTTGCTTCCCCACTTCCAACATTTCCAGAGACAGGTTGCCCTGTCAGAGCCGTGCTGGGATTTTATGTGTAATAAAGAGCTTTCAACTGCTGGGCAGACAAATGCCTCTCTGCCAGCCAGCTGTTAATTACCATCATCTGAGTTTAATTCACTCCTCCCCTTCCCTCCCATGCAGGGTAGTTGTCTGCTATTTTGCTGGATGCAGCAGTGTTAATTGAACTGGTTTCCCATTAAAGCTGCTGTCATTCAGTAAGTGCCACCACACAGCAGCTGCTGGGTTCAACCAGGTTTTTCCTGAAGATGAGCCACCCTTGCACTCCCCTTGCCTTGAGCATTTCTTATTCCAACTGATCCATAATATGCAGTAGAATATGCTTTAGGGGCTGTTTTCTCCAAGCTGCCTCCTGGGAGAAGTCCCACTATGTGGGACTATCAGGCTGGGCTGTGTGCTTAGAGATGGGATGCTGCTGTCTCAGCCTCTTTCGTGGGGTTATGTTGTGATCCAGAAGGTGGTCACTGTGGACTACATGCCAGTAATCCATGAGAGGCGCAGGATCACTGTCTGGGTATGCCTTTTCAATTAACAGACACACACTGACCACTGCTACCCCATGCTGGTCATAATAGTGTTCTTTGCAGTAAAAATAAATTCAGAGTATGACAGATAATATAGTTAGTCAGGAGCTCAGAGGCCCTTTCAGAAGTATAGCAATACCTCTGGATAGCTACACCAGAAGAGTTCCCAATGTGAACACCTCATCCTTTCCCTTAGGAAGCTGATCCAGAAACCTTAGTCTGTGTTATGACTGCCCTTGCTTTTGGAGGAAGGATATTTTGGGGAGCATTTTAGGGTGGAAATATATTGTGACAAACCTCTGTTGGATCTTGCTGGTAGACTAAAATCCTTTAAATGGGAGGGAAGAAAGCAGGGATTGTGGGCTGGGCTCTCATCCTGCATGGCCGTGCACTCCAAACATGCCACTCTACTTTCACCTCCATTTGCCTTGACTGTTTTTTCTGCCTTCAAAGCTTCTCTTTCTCTACACTTTCAGTGAAAGCAACATTAAACATTTTCAATTGACTACGTATGTTTCTGAAAACTAGAATTTTTGAGGAAAATTAGTGAAAGTTCAGATTTTTAAAAGAAGTGGGATGAGGTAACTGAATGTTATCAAAATAAAATAAGGTTCCAACAGCAACCTAGGTTTTCTGGAGTTTCTTAAATAGTTTAATCTGTTAATCTTTTGCAATCAGCAGCCACACATTTCCTGAACACCACAGCTGAGCAGTAGAAAGCTGTATTGAATGTATCAGTGTGCAACAGACTGCAGTTGAAATCTTCAGTGCGGACCCTGGCTGGGGCAGGGGAAGTCAGCGGAAATTTTGGCATTGATTTTAATAGAATTGGGCTGTCGACTTTAATGTTTTCACTTTGTGGTTCCTGAGATGCTTTTCTTAGGGAGCTGAGCAACTTTAAAAATTGTGGAAATAAGCTGGGCTCCTGTATGTACCTGCCTGGCTATTAGCTTCTAAGTTTATGTACCTTTCCAGGCAGCGTAAGTGGTGTGCATTTCTGAAAATCTAAGCCACTGCAGCCCAGCTGCTCCTCAGTGAGGTACTGTGGCAATCCAGGGCAATGGTCCCATCCCACTCCGGCTGAAAGGATGAACTCCTCAAGTAGACTCTAGTTTGATGAAAACAAAAACTTCAGTTTCAGGACTAAAACTCCCTAGTGAGGCTGAGAGACGAGGGACAGCATCCCGCTGCCCTGGGCTGGGGTTGCTTCCCTGCAGCATTGCAGATAGGGAGCAGTTACCTACCGCTATGGAAAAAGCCGGAGAAAACCAGCAAAGAGAGGCCAAAGGCTACAGTGAAGCTAGTCACGAGGGAAAATCAACTAACAGATGAGTAACTGGCTTGCTCAACATGAAGTTTATTCTCATACTTTTTTTGTTTTGCAGCAGGAACTTGATAGCTCACTTGCTTGCATGCAGGGCAGCTCCTGGTAGAATTGCTAAGAAATGGGATAAGAACTATAAGCAGAATGAGTGGTTTCTGTGTACACTTCCTCCATCACATATGGGATGAAAGTATTCCCCCACAAGCCTTTATTTGCAGTAGAAATAGGATATAAAGAGAGAGATGGTACTTCCAATTAATTTTCTCCGTTTCCTTTCCCACACACCCATTGTGTTTGTTTCCCTTCCCAATCCTCGTGTCTTTGCTGGCATAAGAAAGTCAGCAGATGCTGCCCAAGCTGTGGAGATGCCTGGCTCCCTTCTGTGCATCACATACATAAACATCTCATACATCTAAATCTTCACATCTTTCACACTGTGGAGAACTGCTCTAAGTTAAACCTATTGCACAGAAGCTGTAAAACCAGTCATTTTTGAGAGTGGCAGACAGTAGTCAGGATACATTTGCAGAGAAATAAAAGCCCATCGTTATCAAACGTGCTCGTATCACTCTTACCTACAAAAATTTCTGGGACGTAAATCTGCCAAGATAGTCCTGAAACCTGAAGATCTCTCCAGCCTGTCGTGACAGATGTGAAAAGTACGTACAGCTGCTTCCTAGCAGGCTCCGACAAAATGCAGAATCCAGTATTCCTTCATCTCTTCTACAGAAAAATACAAATTTAAACATCTCAATAAACTAATGAAAGACTTGGGCAATATAGAAGGAAACTTGCAATTGGTAACAAGTAAAAGTATTTAAAAGAATTGCAAGAATAATATTTTTCAGGACTTCCACCTTTCAAAAATAATTTAGGAGTAGGAATCCCCAAAAAAATTAACTTCAGGTTAAAGGTTCAAAAGTGCATTTTTGTTAGATTCCAAAATGATTTAAGCATCTGAGAACAGACAAGGTTTATGACGTTACAGAACTACAAGGGAATTTATGCACCTAAGAGTATAAACAGACATGAGTAATTTTTAAAACTTTCCTAAATTTTAATAGTCTACCTACATCTTTGAAAGAACAGCATTTTCTGGAGCAATCCCGCTAATTTTGCTTGACTTAGAAAGCAAAACTGAAATCACAGAATGTTTTGGGCCAGCTTTTGGCAGTTCATCATCCAGCTTCACCAATTCAGGCATTTCATAAAGGATCCAGATTGTCAAATCTCAGAGCAGCATGATTGTTCCTATGAAAAAAATAAGGAAAGTGCATTTGCAGATGCTCAAAACTGAGCGCTATTGTAAATTCTGCTACATTACTAAAAAGCTTACACAACAGCTGAGCAGTTCTCAATGTCAAACTCCAACTGCCAGCACCAAACATTTTTCAAAATGTAATCCAACAGAAGATAACAAATTAAATGGAAGTCTTTGGATATACTACCTAGGGCTTCTGCAGACAGAATTTGAGGCCTGAGTAAAATATATATTGAACCTGAAAGCCAGACTCCTCCTGACTGCAAAAGGCTCAAAAACAATCTTAGTAAAATTTCCTTATCGTAGAATTTGGGGGGGCAATGAGAGGAGAAATGTGTTGACTTAGAAATGGCAAAATAATGAAGTGTAAGAAAACATTTCATGGGACAAATCCTGTACAGGTCAATGACAGCACATTACCCTGTGTGCTTAGATTCTCAGTTACTGACACTATTCACCACCAAAGTATCCTTGTCCTCTGAGGGTGGTAGCATAGATTTTATTTTTTTTTTATGCTCGTAGTCTAAAGCCATGACAATTAACCTTTTTGGTGTCTGGTGCCAATCAATCTTTTGCAAGTTTGGCATTTTTTGGTAACTAGAGGCAACCTTAATTCCCTTCCGTATCTGATCAGACACATAATTGTTGAGAACTAGAGAGGAACTGGCACAATCAAGACCCTGGTGGGTTAAGGGCAGCCTCCCAATGCTGCTGGGTGTCCCAGAGCTGTGCCTGCAGTCATTCTGCTCCCTTATGGTGAGTTTAGTACAGGAGGACATGAAGACAAATGGATTGGAGGACAGGAGATGGCCAGGGTTGACATCAGGGGTTCCTAGTGTCTTCTGAGATCTCTGTGGCTGTTCCTGTGATGCTCATTACACAGAAACACCTCCCCAGGCATCAAAGAAAGCTGCAAAGAAAGATGATTTTTTTTCCTGCTGTGGGAATTGTGCTGGAGAGAGTCCCCAGGTACTGGGAGGAGACTTTCCAACGTGTTTTGCAGGTCCCGTTGCCTTGTCTGCTATATTTATTCCTTCCCACGCTTACCTCCCCACACAAGCAGGTATTTTCTCTTGGTCACAGCCACCAAGTGACTGTCCATGTGAGGGAAAAATACCACTTCATTTGGGAGATGTAGAACCTGCCTGAGAACAGAAGAACAGTAAAGTGTTGGAAAGGGGTAGAAGATGACGCAGAGATTAAATGCCAGGGCAATTATCTTCTGGAAAATAAATTCAGATATCATTTTCATATACTGTCAAATTACGACAGATAAACAGACCACCTAAAGAGAAAGACCTTTTAATTTAAAAAAAAGGTTTGCCTCCAGGGAGGAGCAGCCAGCTGGTATTTTGTATTTCTAGCACATTTCTCACTAATGTTTTTCTTTGAAGCTTTCAATTCTCTATTGTCACCAAAATTACTGTCACCGTTCAGTACATGTAAGATACCTCAAACGGATCTATCCTGCACAGACAAAAGTGACTGTCACGCTTGAAACGGCTGCACTTGCAAAAGGGGTCCCACAGGAAATTTTTATACAATTGGGAAATAACACTTAAAACAGTCTGGATACAGCTTAGTTGCCCATAATGAGGTAAACTGGTATTTCAAAAGGCTTACATGAACCAGCCTTTCATATTTTAATAAGCAGGTGCAAAAAGAAAGAATTAAAACTTCCCATTTTATTGGGATACATAAAAATGTGTGTTGCAGAGGATGCATGAAGCAGTCATAAAGCTTAAAATTACAGCTTTGGGAAATTGATTTCCAAGGCAGTTGAAAAGGAACTCCACATGCCTGGCTTTGGGTGTCTGAAGTCTGTTATATGCTCTTTTTTCCGCCCCATTATCCCAGTACTTCCTAGAGATCTGTATCCACTGGCCTTTTCTGTACTCTGTAAACCTCTTGTGAGGAGGACTGTCACCTTACTCAGTACCACAGGTTCTATTCCATAGACACAGATATTAAGTATTTTGCTAATGCAAGTGCTAAATAATGATAAAGACTGATGTTTCTTTGATATAAAGTATGCCTGGGGATCTGAAAGTATCTGAAATAGGGATCTGAAAATGTAATACACTTGCTTTCTCTTTCCCTGTGAATTGGCCAAATCCTGGTGAACAATGGATTGATTTTCAGCCACTTTAAATGAACAGAATCAGAATCTGTGGTCTGTTGTTTCTAGAAGGTGGTACCTGTTAGCAGGAGTATTTTCATGTCTACTCTTGCCTAAATACCATAACTTACGCTGGAATAGCTTCTGTAAAGATGCACAGCATGTCCAAATTGCATTTGTTGTTTTAAAAAGACAGTGGAAAAATCAGACGTCACTTGACACACCAACTAATGAGAAATACGTAGGAGTCATTTTCTGTTCTGTTTTGCTTTTATAGGGGGTGCAGAAGTACAGAGAAATACAGAGAGGAAATTAGGAGAAGCCACCAGGAAAGGCACTAACAGAGTGTTTTTTAAGACAAAATGCTTATGGATTTCAACAAAGAAATTGTCATATTTAGAAGGGTTTGTGTGCTAAATCAGCAGGTCTAATGTGATAACTAGATTTCCAAAGCTGTCAGATGCCTAGAGATACATGAAAGAAACTTGCGTAATTCACAGCAACATCACTGAGTTTTAAAGTTGATCCCTAAGGCTGTGGGGAAGGATAAAGCAAGTTCACCCTTGTAATAAGGCAAAAATCACTGTCTTCACTCCCTTCATCATACATCATCTCCTGTAAGCTATTTAGGAACCTTCTCAACACCATATTGCAAAAAAGGACTTCAAATACTTGCTACTTTTGAGCCCAAAAGATTAACTTGTTTTGGTTCAGTGTGTCAAAGCAACCTTTTCAAAGGAAGGGCCAAGAAAAGCCATTGTTATTTATAATAAAAGTTCACCTCCTCCTTTGCAGCTTCCAATTTAGCCATCAGAAATCTTCCATCTCAAAGCTCTCATTTTTATATCCTTAACCACAAGGCAAGAGACCATTCAGTAAATGCGTTAATAACACAGGAGTAATTTTCAGTCTCACATCTCCTAGGCGGCAAAATTATTAGAAATTAGTAGAACATCAGTGCCTAATAATTGCTGAGAAACACGTGGGTCCATTTGAGGTACAACCATCGCCCACTCTTGATAAGGTTTATCAGCCTTCCTCAGGTACAACAGCCTGCCAAAACCAGCTTGAAGGGTAGGATTCAACATAGAGGATCACTTTGTTTTGTTTTCTCTCCCTTAAGAAACTTTTTAGACCTACATAAGGGTCCCTGTGCACAGGACAGAAAGCACAAATGGGATAAATTTTAAGTTTCCTGGAGTGTCTGCTCCTAAAACTAAGCACAAAAGGGGAGAAAAGGAGAAGTATCTCACTAGGTCCTGTATTCCTGTGGGAAGTCTGGATTTTTTTTTTTTTAGCACCTTCTGAAGCTCTCCGCAATTGGCTGCACTGCACAGCTGCAGCATCCGGATGCGAAGCAGCTGACTGACTTTGCAAATATGGAACTGCTGCACCATTCCCTGCTCAGCAAACCTTTGTGGAATGACCCGAGTAGCCCTCCACCAAAGCATTGCCTAGATTTAGTCATGGGTTTCTGTTTCTGGCTGTTTCTATTAAAACCTTTGCACTCACAGTCTGTCCTCAACACTTTTCAGATACCTCTTGTTTCTCACATTACTTTGTAATATCAAAATTATTTTAATCGGGACTGGACAAGTGCTCGAAAGGCAGAGAAGCACTGGGAAATCTTAAGCATAAAAACCCCAAACTGAAGTAGCCAGAGGCTGGAAGAGAATTAGGGGACAGTCTCATTTATGTGAGCCTTGTACTTACTTACTCTTTCCTATGTACCTGCTTAATGGTGACTGCTGGTGACAATGCTGACCTTGAACCACAGGTTTGCACCAGCACAGCTGGTCTGAGGTTGCTTCAGAGGGAACCACATTTCACAACCAGCCTTACTCTGAAGCAGGGTGCCTCAGGTCCTGTAAAAGCGAGTCACGATGTTTACTTTAGCCCCCTCAAATATATATCATCATAGCTGAAATGATCTTAAAACTTGTTGAGGCCCAATTAGATGTGAAGCAGCAATCACAAGGAAACAGCTGCTGTAACTTTGGCCATTCAGTGAAGTGCCTTTTATTTTTAATTGTGTTTCAGCCCTGGCACATGTGACAGCTTATGGCTGCCATGTTCCCAGAGTACTAAATGCACTGCAAAATATTGGAGGAAAATAAAACTGTGCTGAAAAAAGGCAACCTTATTATAGACTTTATCTCTTTGGACATAAATCTGAAGGTTTCAAAATCTCTTCACCCCCTACCCCCTCTCCCGCTGTCATCACCATCTTCCCCTCAGCATACTCCTTTCCAGTGGGTTTCTCCCCCGAGTCTTTGGGTCAGCTCAGTTTCTCCTGTCTCACTATCTGAACTGAAGCTCCTTTTCATTCCTCTGCTTTGGTGTACCAGCCATATCTTTCTCAGCAACCTACACTTTCATTTCCCTTTCCGTGAACTGAAGAGACTCAGATCAACCTGCTGGTGCCAGATGCAGTCTGAGTGATGTTTCAGCTATAAATTCATAGCTGCCTTGGCTGAGCCGTGATCAAAATATGTGGCAAGAGGTACCAAAGGCAGATCAGAAGGCATGAGAGTTTGCCTTGCTAGTGGTGCAGTTAAGCTCTCTTATCTATGCCAAGTGCTCTTTTTTTAATAATTGTTTGGCAGTATTGTCTGATCTGCTAGAAGATGTTATTTCTAAGGCAGAACATTTTCAGTCGCTGCAGTCATCCAAGGAAAGAGAGGGAGGAAAGCCAATTGAAATTCAATTTTTCATAATGAGAAAGGAAATGAATTTGCAATTTCTTATTTCCAAGTGAATTCCTTACCATGGATTGTGAGGCTGCAGGCTCAATGCCGTTAGGACCTGGCAGTCAAACTGGAGCACTCTCACAGGTCCTTTTGGAGAACAAACCCTGAGGAGAGGGCAGCTGGGTCATCCAGTGGCAGAGATCAGGTTTATAAAGCTTCTATTTCTCCCATGCAGTGTAAATCAAATAGACTTATCCCAAAGCTGAAGCTTTAACGTGGACACTAGCTTCCTGTGGGAGTCATTCTCTGACTTTTTCAGGCTGAACTGAGCTGCTTATTTAGCCATCGCTCTGCGTCCTGTGCTTCAATGAACATGCTTCATATTTTGTTCTGCTCCTGTCCTCAGCTGCTGTCAACAGGTAAAGCATTACTGACATTCTCAAGAGAGCCAGGCTGTGAGTGCTTTGATCATGAGAGCAAATGAGGTTAAAAAAGGGCTCACTGGGCAACGGTCTGTTATTCTATCTACCACAAAGTCCAAGAGCTGGCAGAAAATGGTGAGAACAGGTATTTTGTGACACTTCCCCCATCCTCCAGTAAATTCTTGGCTGAGTCACACCTCAGTTGTATCACGTCACCAGTTAAAGGTGTTGAAAATGTTAAAACAAGTATTAGCAATTCTTGAGGGCCTGGAGTTTTTTCCAGGCAATTTGAATCCATATATTCACACTTGTCTGGAAAGGGAAATGTGGCCTCTCTCCTACCTTGGAGGATAGCACTAACCATTCAGTCATTTAATTCTGGAGCAATGGATCTTCCATGTTTTATGGCTGGGTTTTTGGTTCTGGTTTATTTATTTTCATACAGTATGACTGAAAGGAGCACAGGATGCCCTTACCAGAGCTGCAGTGTAACCTTTATGGTCTTTCTGAGAAAGTAATGATGATTTTGAGCTTTTTTTATAGTGATCTTCAGTACATATATACACATGCACACATATGCCTACCTATTTTTAAACTTAGGCTTCTGGAGAAATATACTCAGATGCATGTCTGCCCTCCCAGCTCTCAATATTGTTAGATGTAGAAAATTATCCCTGAAAATAGGGTTACATACCCTCATGCTGCTGAGCTTAAAATGATCAAGCCCTACTTCTCAGGGTTGTTTTTGCAACCTGCTTCAGAACAAGTTCCTTTGCCCCAGAAAAAGCATTTTGAGTATTTCAAGATAACATGCAAACATTGACAATGTCCACTTTTGAAATAAATTGCAACCCTAATCTTGCAGGCAAAGATGAGCTGAAAGAGCTGCCCCATCAACAACACAGTTTTCATAGCAGGGAGATCACCTTCCTGGGAGGTTACAAGACACAGGCTTAGCTAGAGAAACCTCATGTCCTCTCTAAAGAATGAGAAGGATGACTGCATGATCAGGAGAAATCGCCTCAAAAAGTGCATGGGCTTGGTTTAGGTAAGAGAGCTCCAGAGATGGGACCTGGGATGGTCTACATGGAGGAGACACGGGGATTATGAGTGTACCAGTGAGGTAGGGAGACTACAGCCTCCATATGGGCAACTTCTGTTTATCACTTTACCCTCATAATCTGCCTCTGAACTCTCTGTTTCACAAAGAGCAAAACATTTCACCAGTATATATCCTTCTGCAAGGCTGCTCCTTCAGATGGATGCAGGCACAGGCTTCTTGTTTAAGTTGCGTAATTAAGATAAGCCTTCGAAAGATGTTTCTTTTCCCTTCGCCACAGTAAAGATGCATGAGTACACCACAGCGATGACCCGGACAGATAACATCTCAGGGCAACATACCTCTTAAAGCTCTAATCAGACCTAGCCTTGCCCTTTTTTGCTGAGATTGCAAAAGAAATGGTAGTTTCCTCATGCTTGGGATACCCATTCAATGAGGGAAGGTGAGCGCACCCTTAAGTCCACTGCTCTCTGCATGAAAAGAATCAAGAATTCACTGGTCCAAAAAGCTCTTCCATCAGTGTTGTCCACTTTCCTATAAAATACCTGAATGCTCACTAATCCTTGGAGAAAATGAGATTTTATCACTTATTGCTGAAAAGCAATACTATCACTTGCAGGTACATGGCTCCTCGCAAAGCTGAGGCAATGGAAATGGTTAGAGCTGACTCCTTTTCCGTAGCTCTCACAGCAGCCAGGGATCATTTACAGGTAATCTCCTGCCTCTCGGCTGAGGAACTACAACTTCAAACTTTTAAGATCAGAGAATGCCCTATGGCTATCATTTGCACCTTGCAAGAGAAGTCCTTAAATTTATGAGGACGTGTCTAAAATCTCTGTTTGGATGGTAAACTGAGGCACAGTCTTAAGACCCAGGAGTTAGTATCTGTCTGTGCTGTTTCAGTATAGACATGGGTACATGCACACACTGAGTTCAGATTGTAACTTGGCATATCGAGGCTCCACAGCACTCAATCAAAGTGGAAAATCAACCACGCCAGTGTTTGAATAATGATCAGCTCCAGTCCTCTCTTGTAATATTTGTGATCACTCTGAATAGCAAAGTATCATGTGTTATGTGTGCTTGGCGTCTTCAAACAGTAGACATTTGCATTTTGGCAAGAGGAGACATGGCTGTTGATGCTTAAAAAAGAGCAAGACCTTAGGTGAATTTGGACTGTTTGTTCCAAAGCTGCACCTGAGCCAGACCCCAAGAGATGCTGAACACCTGCAGCTCTTCGTGACCTTCCCTTTGCTAATGTAACTGTGCTGCTGACGGCGCAGTGCTTCCCTGTTTACTCACAGCTTCACTAAAAGCCTTTATGATATCTGGTTAGTTGCAGCCTACCTGAAATCTGATCGTGGTACACATTGGAGCAAGAGTGTTCACTGTGTATTGCTGAGTCTGCCTCCTGCAGTCATTAGTCACCCAGGTATCATTTTTCCAAAATGAAACAAGAATGCTTTTGAGTTACACGTATGAGCCACTTCAGCGCACTCACAAGCTCAGCAGTGTTCCAGTGCATCATCTATTGAATGTGCGTTTCTTTCAGTTAATTCATACCCTGCTCTAAATTGAACCTAATGAGTACAGATAATTATACAGATCAAGAATATGCAGGGCCTTCAGGTGGTGTAAAGCAGCTGCCAAAGACTGAAGGGATTTTCAAACACACCTTCCCATGAACCACTCTTGTCTGGAATAGATATCCTGTCTCCAGTACACTACTTTGATGAGACTCCCTTAGTAAGGTGCAACCTATGCCAGCATCTGCTGTCACGATGTGCAGCAAGATTTTAACACTCCAAGGATCTGGTAGCTGGTGTCCCCATCTGTGACTTCTCAGGCAGTCTGCAAATGAGCGTATGAACCATGACAAGCAATTAGGCACCAGCATGACTCTGTTAACGACTGGCAGTGAGACATGCCTGACTTGCTGCGTCACTGACTGCTATGGTTTCAGGGTATCTGCTCTGCAGGCAGGGAAAGAGAGATTTTATATGTGTTAACAGAAGCCAATAAATGGTAAGAAGCAATCAAATGAAAGAAAGATTATATTGTCCTGCCCTGAAAATATTTAATTCCATTCTGGAAAATGGACCAGCTTCAACATGAGGGAGCAGCCTGTGGCCCTAGTGTGCTATGGCAGTTTTCTGAATTTGCCTGTCCTCCCCTATCATGGCACCTGGCACTCACCAGCAGGTGAATTTGCCTTATGTTTCACATATTTCACCGAATTTTCAGAGTTGGAAGGGACCTCTAGAGATCATCCAGTCCAACTCCCCTGCTGATGTAGGAATGCCTAGAGCACATTACTCAGGACTGCATCCAGGTGGGTCTTGAAAATCTCCAGAGAAGGGGACTCCACAACCTCCCTGGGCAGCCTGTTCCAGTGCTCTGTCATCCTCACTGTAAACAAGTTTTTTCTTAGGTTTGAATGGAACTTCCTACGGTCCAGCTTGTGCCTATTGCCCCTTATCCTGTCACTGGGAACCACTGAAAAGAGTCTGCCTCCAACCTCCTTCAACCCACCCTTTAGATACTTCTAAGCAAGAATAAGGTCTGCCCTGAGCCTCCTCTTCTCCAGGCTAAAGAGTCCCAGCTCTCTCAGCCTTTCCTCATAAAGGAGGTGCTACAATCCCCCAGTCATCTTTGTTGCCCTACGCTGGACTCTCTCCAGTAGTTCCCTGTCCCGCTGGAGCTGGGGAGCCCAGAACTGGACACAGTATTCCAGTTGTGGCCTCACCAGTGCCGAGCAGAGGGGGAGAATGACCTCCCTCCACCTACTGGCCACACTCTTCCCTGTGCAGCCCAGGGATTCCATTGGCCTTCCTGGCAACAAGGGCACATTGCTGGCTCATGGAGAACTTAATGTCTACCAGGACTGCCAGATCCTTCTCCTCAGAACTGCTTTCCAGCAGGTCCACCCCTAACCTATATTGGTGCCTAGCATTCTTCCTCCCCAGGTGCAGGACCTTACACTTGCTCTTGTTGAACCTCATCAGGTTCTTCTCTGCCCAGCACTCCAGCCTGTCCAGGTCACGCTGGATGGCAGTGCAGCCCTCTGGAGTGTCAGCCACCCCTCCCAGTTTGGTATCATCAGCGAACTTGCTGAGGATACACTCTGTCCCCTCATCCAGGTCATTGATGAATATATTGAACAAGATTGGACCAAGTATTGACCCCTGGGGGACACCACTGGTTACAGGCCTCCAACTTGACACTGCTCCAGTAATCACAACCCTCTGAGTTCTGTCACACAGCCAGCTCTCAATCCACCTCGCTGTGTCCTCGTCTAGCCCACACTTCCTCAGCTTTCTAATGAGGATATTATGGGAGACAGTGTCTAAAGCCTTGCTGAAGTCAAGGTAGATGACATCTCCTGCTCTGCCCTCATGCAGCCAACCAGTTATAACATCATAGAAGGCTATCAGATTGGTCAAGCATGATTTACCCTTGGTAAATCCCTGTTGACCACTTCCAATAACTTCCCATTCTTCAATGTGTTTGGAGATGACATCCAGAACGAGTCGCTCCATTACCTTCCCAGGGACACAGGTGAGACTAACTGGCCTGTAGTTTCCTGAGTCCTCCTTCTTGCCTTTTTTGAAGACTGGAGCGATGTCGGCCTTCTTCCCGTCCTCAGGCACCTCTCCTGTTCCCCATGACCTTCCAAAGATGATGGAGAGTGGTCTAGCAATAACACCTGCCAGCTCTCTCGGCACTCGCGGGTGCATCCCATCAGGGCCCATGGACTTATGGATGTCCAGCTTGGCCAAGTGGTCTCTAACCCAGTCCTCCTCAACTGAGGGAAAATATTCCTCTCTCCAGAGCTTCCCCCTTGCCTCCAGGGTCTGGGAGTCATGAGGGACAGCTTTAGCAGTGAAGATCGAAGAAAAGAAGGCATTCAGTAACTCCGCCTTCTCTGTGTCTTCCACCACTAGGGTGCCCATCTCATTCATCAGTGGGCCTACATTTTCCCTAGTTTTCCTTTTTCTGTTGATATACTGAAAGAACCTCTTCTTATTATCTTTAACCGCAGCGGCCAAGCTGACTTCTGTTTGGGCTTTGGCCCTTCTCATTTTCCCCCTGCATAGCTTCACTACATCTTGGTATTCCTAGTAAGTTGCCAACTCCCTTTTCCGAAGAATGTAAACTTTCCTTTTGTTCCTGAGGTCCAGCCAAAGCTCTCTATTCAGCCAGGCTGGTCTTCTTCACCATTGGCTTGTTTTCTGGGACATGGGGATGGCCTTCTCCTGTGTTTTTAAGAGTTACTGCTTGAAGTATGACCAGCCTTCCTGGGCACCTTTGCACTTCAGGACTGTCTCCCAAGGGACACTCTCAAGCATGCTCGTAAACAGGCTAAAGTTTGCCCTTTGGAAGTCCAAGGTGGCAGTTCTGCTGGCTCCCTGCCTTGCTTCTCCAAGAATTGAAAAGTCTGCCATTTTGTGAGCACTCTGCCCAAGACGACCTCCAACCTTTACATGCCCCACAAGACCTTCTCTGTTAACAAACAGTAGGTCCAGTAGGGCGCTTTCCCTAGTTGGCTCCCTCACCAGCTGTGTTAGGAAGTTGTCTTCCACGCACTCCAGGAACCTCCGGGACGGTTCCCTCTCCTGCTGTGTTATATTTCCAGCAGACATCTGGGAAGTTGAAGTCCCCCACAAGAACAAGGGCGAGCGATCGCGAGACCTCTGCCAGCTGCTTATAGAATATTTCATCAGCCAATGGAGCCATTTCCTCCCTACGGCAGAGACTTCCCGATACTTTCTGCATGCTTCCCTCTTTATTTACTTACTTTGTATGGCTCTCCCCTGCCATCTAATCAAAGGGTCTGAAATTCTTGCCTTAAAGGCACCTGTTGGCTATGTAAGAGTTCTGTACTAGTACAGCACTCACTCCTCATTTTCCTCTTGGAATCTTAAACTTTTCACTTTTTAATTTGTTTTGGTTTTCCTTCATCCTCTGTTTCAGTACTCCAGCTTCCCTGCCTTTTCCAAATGTCACCCAGCCTTTTCCCTTATCCATCTGCCCTCCCAAATACCTGAGCTTTGATTTG
This sequence comes from Burhinus oedicnemus, assembly GCA_008921705.1. NCBI lineage: Eukaryota > Metazoa > Chordata > Aves > Charadriiformes > Burhinidae > Burhinus > Burhinus oedicnemus. The sequence goes on along the minus strand of VFFE01008900.1, from coordinate 26,011 downwards.
CGGAGAACTTTGTAAGTTGTATCTGGCAGTTCCATGGGAACAGTTGCTTTTGGAAACCTCTCACATTCACATTTCACTGGTTTCCCCAGGCTTTTTGTTTTGATGACCAGAATAAGTTCAGTCAGGGTACAGGAGTCAGCCAGTACAAGGATCTTACCAGAAGCTCTGCAAAAGAATTTTGATAGGTATAAACTGTTTTAAAGAAGTTTTTCCCTTAGAAATCTTAGATCTCTAGCAAAAACAGAACATATTTTTAATGTTCTTGATTTTGATCTAGTGAATTCTGGCATTTCCAAACAGGTTTAGAATGGAAAGCTCCATTTCATCTGGTCCTGGAAACAGTTATCAACACAGTTTGTAAGCATAAACCACCAGGTGAAAGACTCCTGAGACCCTTTCATTCTTCAAGTGAAAAATTAAAGCATAACAAGGTGATAGGTAGTAACTACTAGAACCTGAATCTTGATCTTATGACTTAACCATCAAACCACACTTTTCTGCTCCTAAACTGCTTGTGCTCGGTCCATGTGCGTGGATAGCCCTCATGGATGTGGCTGGACCCAATACACAATGAACACTTAACCAATCAATCAATCAATCAATCACTTAACAATCAATGAACGCTTAACCACCAAGAGAAGAAAAGTCCTTTAAAGCTTGGAAGTTATTTTTCATCTTGCAAAGATGACCAACACTGTGGACCCCCAAGTATGGTACAGAGACAGGAGAAAGAATGAAAACATTACACCCAGAATATCCCCTAGACAGTATAAAACCTGCCACGAATGAAAATAAACACCACTTATAATTGAAACTTTCCATGGTATGCAGTTTCGAGGTGTATATTTTAATTGTTGCTTTGTTTCATGTCATAACCTTTCGATATATACTTTATGTAGTTTTTAAAAAGGCAAATGGGTTATCTGAACGGTGTCAGAACATGACAGCTGATACTTAAGTAATTTTGGCTGTGCTACTTGGTCTGTACAAATCCTGCCGAAGCAATCCTGCTGATGCAAAGTGAGCAGCTCACGTAAATGTGCCAGGGACCTCTGTCGCTGAGCTACAAGAGTTTGAGCATGTGAGCAAAATCACTCTCCTAAGTAAGTAATGGGTCTTGAGCCATCACAAACAAACAATTAGACTTCTTGCATTTCTCTTCTCAGCATATACTGCCAATTGGTTGTCCTGTGGGGAAGGACTTAAGACGTGTTCAGTAATGACACTGAAAGTGAACATTAACAATTAATGCAATTCATTATCACACTACTTTAAAATGAGTGCAAATTCTTTTTTGAAGGGCATCCAAGCCAATCTGATTTAGAGTAGCTGCTAACAGCAACTTACCTCTTTGTGGTGCTTAGCATTTATTGAAATAAAAATGCACTATTCCAAAATTTATGATAATTGATTTCAAGGTTTTAATGAACTTTTCAGAAAGTACAGATGTCTTGGGTACACTGCTTAGGCTGGGATTCTGACACTCTAACAGGCATTCAGGAGATATATTTTATTCCAAGAGAGTTATTAAGGTCCATCAAGGCTATTTGAAGTACCTAAACAAAAGTGTGTAATTCAGTATGAGTAAACATATAAAAATTTGGTATTATGCCGTGTTTCTCAGTTCCCAGAAGCCTTGCTGTTCCTACATTGAATCAAAAGCACCCACAACTCTGCCTACCAATTTACAACCTCACAATCAATTAGTGCATCATTACTGGTTAATATAAGAGTTACAGGAAAGCAATGATAAGGAAAAATAAATGCAAGCAGGAAATACACAATTATTGAAAGTCCCAAACTTGCTAGTGGCTATTTCTAATTAAATATTGAATGAGAATTGATGAGAAACATCTGGCTCTAATCCTCTTGTAAGATCACCACAGGGTAACCAAATGATAGATCACTTCACATGGGCAAGCAGTTTTTCATGTAAGAAACAAGCCAGATGATCAATTAACTTATTTGGATTCTGCTAAAGGAAAGGGATCAAAGTGAGTCTGAGAGACAAACACAGAGATGTGAACCTAAACCCTGGTGACAGTTTATACCCTAGCAGATAGAGCAGGGCTTCCTGGAACTATACAAAGAACCAGATCAGAAAATCATCATGCTGTCATCACGGTAAGAAGGTCAACGCTTTCTCTCCATCAAGTAGAGTCATTAGTATAATGGATTATACTGTCTGCACCTAGACATTTTTTGTAGATGTGAATTTGAAAACACACAAATGGACTTTTTGTTCCTGATAGTCAAGGAGTGATCCACAAAGTTCGGAAGTTTTCCATGTGTAGTCAGAACCTTTTTAAAACAGGATGTGTTGGTCAGCAGGGACTGAGCTCTATCCAGAACAGTATGCAGCAAAAGATAGTTTGGTAATGTCTATCAGCTAAATATGACAAGGTGAACACAAACAGTTTTCTACACTATATCAAATGTGAAACTGAATAAGTAAACTTGTTATCTCATAGGAACAGACTTAGTTAAATGCCTTGTAGTTCACTGTCCTTGATAACGAAAGGCAAAGCAATAATAGAAAAAACCCCAAATTTGAAGCATTTATAAAATCTAGTAGAAGATAGTCTTTTCAAGTCTAGGCAGTGGTTCACATTAATTCTTACTCAGTATGAAAGCTTTGGCCATTTCTGTTTTTTCTTCTCCAGTTTCCACATATTTCTTTTGAGAAAAAAAATAAAATCCTCATATACATTTCAGATTTATGCCTTTCATTCCAGCTTCACTATTTTCTCATCTGATCCCAGCTGCCTTATTACTTCTTCATGTTGATTTTGCCATCCAGCAGTAGGTGAATAAAACAGTTTACATTGGTGATTACCATTTGAAAAGTAACATTCAAGCTAGAAGAGAAAAACACCTTCTTCAGCTTTTGCTAAAATCAACAATTCTGACTTTCAAAGAAACTAAAAACACCAAGACCAGTACAAATGGGAATTTCACAGTAAAGGCATATAGCACATACACCCTCCCAAGGTTCTCAGCTTCCAGTAGCACATCACTGACCATGGCACTGCAATGGTTTCAACCATCAGCTTATGTAATGTCTCCCCTACCCAGCAACCCAACACAGGATCACACGTCAAGCTTGGAGGCCAGGACTGGAAAAAAGGTGCGGTGCATAAGATGCTCACCTGACTTCAAGGGGAGGTGACACTGTGTCCATCCCACTTGGTGTGTGAGCCATAGAGGAGCTGCACAGCTGGGTTAGAGTCTGGTCCTTTTACTAGGAGGGACAGCAGAGGGCTGAGCATCTTTTATGAAGTCTTTGAGTACTTCAGCAGAAGAGCTTACAGCATCTCACAGGCATTTCCTACTGCTAGGGTCTGCTTTTGTGTACAAGACCTTTCTGTCACACTGGATCTTTGAAATGGCTCTTGGCATCAACCTCAGGGTCACTGCAGTGAGGATCTTCATTCAGGCTACTCCCTAGCTCGCTACATCTGACTCCAGCACTCACTCCTATGTGGGTACCCCGCATGCCCTGACTCCCTGCCTTTCCTAAATATGTTTTTTTAAGGTCCTCTTGAAAATCACATCTGTGATGCTAAAGGCACATCCAGGCAGGTTAGAGTGGGATTTACAGACGGGATAAGCCTTTCTACACAGTCAGATCTTCATGCATTGAAGCTACCGAGCTGCAGTAAGTGACAACATGAGGGCTTATAATCCACTTCGGGGCTAAGAAGTGATAAACAATGCTATTCTGTTCTGGTTTGCATTGCAATGGGCTATGAATGCTTATTTACATTGTGCAAGCTGCAGGACGGTGATGGAAGAGTGGTAACTGTGCAGTTCGTACATCTGTCCCTCCAGCTGTAACGTGAGAAGCCACTCTCACCTCTGAACATCGCAGCACGAGTACTTTCAAGACCCATCTACAACAGGTGATATGATGCCCCTTGAATTGCACCCTTTGTGAAGTAAGTCACCTTTTACTCAAAGATGTTTCTTCACACGCACTGTAAGTCCATGCCCTTGCTCACAGCTTTCTGTAATGGATTCCCAGTACAAGGAGAATCTATTTTTTCTTGCTTGAGCTATAACCTTTTGCAGGTATTAAGTAGTTCACAAGCACAGGGTAAAAGCAAATGAGCATTTACAGCCTATACATGGGGTTCAAACTCTGGACCTCTCTCAGTCACTATTAATCACCAATGCTTCTCTCACTCTCAGTTAACTAAATCTTAGATTTTTCTGGTATGATAAAAATCAAAATGAGTATCTCCTTCTCCTAAATTGTAACATGTTCCCAGCAGCTGTGTGACAGAGAACCCAGCTGATATCCCATGTGAATCTGGAAAACATTATAGTCATCTTTCAAGTGCTAGCACTTAAAAGCTAATTAGAGTCCCTGAGCACAAAACCACTTTATATAGGTTTTAAGTCAGTGGGACTACAAGTGAAAAAATAATAAAGTGATAGTGGCAGGCTGTAGTTTTTGCTTTTAGAGGATGGAGATATTTACAGAGGCAACACTCAAATTCCCGTTTTCTGCAGAATAATATCAGGGCCATGTGGCTCCTTTGCAGCACCATGACAGATGATGGCTGCTCTTGACTCTTGCTGCAAACCAAAGGGACCAAAGCTCTTCCCAAGGAGCACTTAGCTCCATAGAGGCTCACATTTCTACATGGGAAATATTTCCATGTTCCCCACAGGCCCCTTACACATTTGCTGTCTTATTTTTCCATCTCTGTTTAAATCATAAATCTCTTGGGGCAGGACCTGCCTCTCATGGCATGCTAGCACAGAACTTTGCTTATAATCTCAGTTGAGGCTTTTAGCTGCTACTGTAAGACAAATGGTAACAGATAACTGCAATATAGATGCTTTGTGGTCTCAGGAATGATCACCTGTCTAGATTAGTGTTTCAGATGTCTCAGCTGAAGTTTATTTGTTTCTTGTTTATTTATGAGTTGAAAATACCTGTGCCCAGAAGAGAAGCAATCAAGAATGATTAGTTTTCCTTTGGAGGAAAAGATGTCTAACATCCGTTTTAACCCAAGCTTTTATTGTTGGCTATAGTTTGCAGAACCTTACACAGAGGCATGGTTTTTTGGTTTGTTCAAGTAACATGTAATTAAACACAGTTCCAGACAAAACTGCGGACTTGGGAAAATTTATAGAGAATTCCTCCAAAATAATTCTCTTCTCCTGAAAGTCAGGAGCAATTTAAAAGGTAACTGACACTGGCATTTGTGGGTACATATAAGTAGTGTACTTGATGCTACAAAGAGCAAAGGTGATAAATGCAGTTTTAGGATCACAAAATGTATCCTTCGTTTCTCTGTAACGATTTCTACCCAGTAAACCTCTTGCAAAATGCACTTAAAAGTCCTTCCGTGAATTCAGGGCTTGCAAACAGTATGGGATTATCAGCCCTGAGGCATGAGATGCACAAAATAGATATCGGAAAAGCAGAAACTTGAGAAAACCTCATGCTACCTATTTCCCAGCAGCTCCTCCTCTCCCATCAGCTTCAGAAAACATTAACCTCAAGACTCACTCAACCTTTCATTTCTCAAACTGAGAGCAAAGGAGAAGCCCCAGGTTTGGGTTACCAACAAGCAGGATCTGAAGAAGCAGCACTGGGGCCAAATGGGAGGCCCTGTCCCCCATTAGCATCCCTCCAAAACAGAGGTAGCCTCAGGGATACCCTCTGGTCCGTAACATCCTCCCTGGGGAGGCAGTCCTCAGTCCTACTCAGCCAGACGGCAAAATCTGCCTGGCTACATTTGGCAGTAGTCCCCTGATGACTTTATTCAAAGCAGTGCCCACTGTACATTTACTGGAACCTTATTAGCCATTTCAAGCAAAGGCAAGCATTTAGCTTATTCTAATGTTTCGATGAAGTTGGAGATCTGCTGCTACACAGAGATAGGATTTTTCCTGTGTGAATGATTTTGAAATACTGCTGTTTGGTTTTAGCTTAAATCACAACATGGTACACCAGCTTTGATACTCATCTCAAGGCAAAATGCTGACATCATGAATGTTGTTTTGATGTGTTTTACCATACTTACTCTTTTTGTTACATTTTGCAAAAATGTAAAGAAAAAATAAAACCATTTAAATACTCAATTTCAAAAAAAATAGAAGTTGTTCCCCTCATAAAATAAAATCCTGACAAAGACTTTGAGGGGTCAGATTATAGCTTGATTTCCTGCAGCAATGAATTTTGTACAACCACATTGTCTCTGTGTGACCGCCTGGCTGCCAGTCCCAGTACTTAATTCCTTTCTCCCAGTGAAACTCACTTCCCAGTATTAACCAAATTTGGGTAGAACTTTTTGCACATCTATTAAGCTTGCAAATAGGCAGCTGGATAGAAAATCTACCTCTTTTGCAGACTGTATTATGTTTTCACGTTTTGTTTATGGCATTAGTTTATTTAGGGTGAGGACATGCTGCTATGAGCTATTTTAGTATGAGAAAAAATAACTTTGTCACTGGACAACGGATACAAACAACATATTATGGGCTCGAGTTCCTTTCCGCAGGCTGTTTTCCTTCTCTATCAGGCTTGTGAGCACGAACTTGTTTTTTCTGTCAGAGGGACACAGTACACAAAAGCTCATCATAATAACCCAGAGAGCAGAGGGATCCTGGCTTTGCAGGATTTGAGGAGGACAATTAACAGTAGTGGAGAAAAAGTTATGTATGAAGTGGGCTGCATTTGGGTGATGCATCTGGATTTCAGTAAGACAAGCGGGTAAGAACACTGTGAATACATACAGGGTGACCAGTGCAGGTAGAAATCTGGTACTACCGCCCTGCTGCATCACTCACGGCTCTCAAAACAGAAATCTCAACAGACTTAGCATGGTTTTGCACTACATCCCTCTGCAGATTGGCAGCCAGGAGTGAGTTTCAGCAGTAATAATCCATCACAAAACAAGCTCCTGTCCCCCCAGATGATAAACACATTTGAAAGTCCAATTGAAACCGACTGATGTCAAATTTCATAAGAGGCGGCCTAAGGCAGAGCACTGCACATCAATAACAACTGCTCCACTGCACACAGCAGTTGGCTTTTCATATTTTTTTCATTAAAAAAAAAAAAAAAAGAGTTCTGGGATGCGTTAAACAAGTGACACTGCAGGGAGGAGAAGGAGCAAAGGCTATCTGCAGTAAAAGGGTGGTTGTACTCTCTCCTGCCCAGTCCTTCCATGCTGGAGAACACAGGGATGGCCCTCATTTACCTCCTGTATTGTTTATTCCATTTATTCTTAAAATACACATTCTTTTAAAAAAATTGTTAATAACTGCAAAGGAAGAAGCTATCAGTGAAATCATGCATTTTGTCTAGAAAGAAATGTAACTTCTGTTACTCTTGTCTCCAGAAGTTACTAAAAGACTTTCCTTAGAGGGCAAATTTAGGCATAAATGTACAGTTTTGTTCTGCCTACCTCCAGACTCAGAAGTAACTTGAAAGTAGGTAAAACAAGTCAAACCAAAGGTCCGCACAGGTCAATATTCTCTCTCTAATTGTGAATGTGGAGGGAGGCTGTTCTGTATCCTTTTTTATTAGTGTTGTTTGTTGTCCCCTGATACCAGTTGTTTTTCTCCTTGTTTTTTCACTTTTCTCTTTTTGCACTTTCCTGCCCCAGAAGGTTTCATTGTTTCATTAGGTTCATGCCTGGCCTTACGAGGAGGACCCATCAGGGACTGGAAGGAACAGTGCGAGAACGGAGCAAAGCGTCAGACTTTGCCACAGAGGATGGAGTCTCAGGCTTGCCTCCCCCCCATGTTTGTAGCATCTGGGTTTAGTCTCTCTCTCTTGAGCTGCAAAGCAGAGGGTTTTCTGCTGTGCATCAAGCTAAGTGTAAATACAGACTGCAAACCATGACCTGAATCTATAATGGATGACTTCTGAAACTGTTCAGAGGTACTGCATGAATATTTTAGTTAGAAATAGGTAATAACTCAGCCTATGAATGCAATATACATAGAGTTGCCTGTTACATGGGCAATGAACAGGTGTAGTATGGTAAATCAACATAGCATTTGTCTCTGTTTTTCCAAAGAATGCCTAAACTTCCCTTGTAACTTTTGAATACATGGAAAAATAAAGTGTCTTTACTCTGGTAAAGCAGTTTTGACACTGCTCCCACTCATTTCAGTGGGGTTGGGGAACGTTCAGAACTTCTGAAAATCAGGTCTTGCCTGGGCTCTTACATTTGAAATTGTTTTCTCTGTGTCCACAAACAGAAAAACTTTATCTTAATCTATACAAACTACACTTTCTCTTGTTTTTGTTCTCTTTGTTTTTGTCTTGTCAAAATTTGCATGGTCTCCCTTACTCAGTTACACAAATACATATCTAGAGTAACTTGACTGAAGATAACAGGATGATCCCACTTAGGATCTAGGTTACAGCACTATGTTCCCGTCACTTGACCCAGAGCAGCCAGAAAAGATGGGTAAGACACAAATCTGACCTTTCTAATTGAAATCCTGCTCAGAGATTCCTGCTAAGAAGCATTCTCCCATTTCTCCTATTTGAACTTACCATTGACTTCCCAAGTTGAAAAAGCTGAGACAAAAAAGTGAGGTGGTGATTACAGGGATGGCTCTTGTCTACTCTTAAAAATATCAGGGCCAAGCAATACTAATGGTCAAATGTCAGCTTCGTACATGTTAACAGAAGTAAAGAGACAGGATTTTTTTTTTTTTTAAATGGAAATCCCAACCGGGGGGAAGTCAGTTTAGTATCATGACAAGAACAGGTAATGTAAGGATGAGGCATTTACTCATATAAATAAGTCAAAAATCTGCATTTTGAAGGCCATATTCCAAGTGTTCAACTTGAATGTTACCTGCACTTTTATATTCAGGAAAGCGGAAATGACACCAAGGATATAGGCAACCAAATGCTCCAGCAGAGAACTCAGTATTAAATAGACTCAAAGTAATACATAGCAAGTACTAAAGCTCAGCAAAAAATTCAGGAAATGTAATTCATATTCCTGTGCATTAAGACATAGCCTTTTAAAAAATTATCTTACACTATTTGACTAAAGATCCCTCACCCCATCGTTACCGGATGCTTTACTCTTCTCACTAAAAATCTATAGACTCCAGAGCCTAAATTACTTAGCATCATTTCAGATCCTAAACTGAATACAACACTAAAAATTTCCCTGTGGACACTCCATCCATTACTATAGCATTGCTCCACATCAGACTGGCAAGGTCTGATTTTTCAGATTAGGTGGCATTTTCACAGTATTTTACACATCCAGTGTACTAGCTCCAACCACAAACAAGATTACTCAGAATTACTGCAGATTTTTTACCGTAGGTGTCTTGTATTAGACACTTATTATGCACACTCAAGATCTGCACTTGATCCAATGTGATGGATCAAAATGGTCCTGCATCTCCCTCCTCTTTGCTTATATTAAGTCTACTGATGTTGCAGCTGCAGGGTGAGTCAAATCAACAAGTCTGTCTGGCAAGAAGCTGTCCTTTTTCTCCTTCAGCATTGCCAGGGGAATTGTCCACTGTCCTGGTGGACTGACTCCACCAGTTTGGCACCTACCCAAACACAAGAGCTCACCATACAGGTGAGTTGGTTGGACAAAGCCGGGGGTATGGGCTGGGGCAAGTAACCACATTCAGAGGTGGAAGGTACATCATGAAACCCTTAGGTCTGTCTGTGAGTGACTATCCCTGGCACCTCCAGCTTTACACTGAGCTGTTTTGAGCAAGGAGGAAAGTAGCCCCAGGAAAGCCTCCTTTCCTGCAACACTGTCAGTCTGCATGTACGTGCAAACAGACAGGAGTCTGCCAAGAGATGAGCTGTTAGTGTCCTTCACTGGGAATATAAGGAAGGTCCAAGCAGCAGTTTTGACTCCAAGTCTCTGTTTTGCTCCAGAGTACATGGAAGACCATGCGGCAGCAGTGATCCTCAGCAAAAAGCAGCAATCCAGAAGTAAGCAGGGATCAGGTAGGCTTAAGGTCAAATGATACAAATTTGTCATCTGACTTCCAGGAGCCAGTTGCCTGCCTCCCTGATGGCATCTTTGAAAATCTTCCCAAAGCAATTTCTCAGAAGTCTGCAGTTACTCAGCGCCAGTGCCCCCCTTCACAACGTTAAGATGGTGAAGTGCATTATTTATAGAGTCAAATGGCACATTCTTCTTCCAAAATAATAATTGAATAATTGGGATAATGCCCTTGATTGTGTGCTATGACCTAAGTAACACTTGGGTAGTAAATAAGTCTTGGCTTTCAGCCATTTGATCAATAGTCGGAGCTGACTGAAGACATCAAGAATAATTCAAGAATAATTAAACTTTTCAAAGAAATGAGAAATTTCATGGTAATACTTGTCTTCCTTAAAATACAGTGCTTTTTCAGGTTGAAAGCATTAAAAACTGTCTTTTTTTCCTTCTTTAACTTTTACATCAACGTACAAAGCAGTTGTGAAAATCCTTTCCACCTTTTCCCATCATTAATCCCCTTTTACAAAAAGATGACTGTCAAACTGCTACAGGCAGTTCTTAACCTGTGTGTAGGCAGTAACTCTAGTGTTCATGCTGCTGCAACCTTGGGATGGTTTCAGAAGTTAAAAAATCCTCAGATTCCAGAGAATGTGCTTTATAATGTGGAAGAGAGGAAACAGAATCAATTTAGCATCTAAAAGAGAGAGCTACAACTGTGATAAACTTACCGGATGTGTCCACAGTGCCATTGTTGAAGTAAACATACCCAAGTTATCCTGGCACCCTTGGAGCTGGTAGACACAGCAACATGTCACTTGGCACATTAATTAACTCTGAGTTAATTAACTCTGAGTTTACACAGCTTTTAGAGCAAATTTTGCAGACAGTGCTGAGCCCTGGTTTTGTTAAGCTGAAAGGGCTGAGAACTCTTTCTTCTTGTGAACTTTGAAGCCATTTGCTACACTGGAAATCATTTTTCCTCTTTATTTTCATGTCCAATTTGGAGAGAGTGTCCTTTTGATAAATGTATGAGGTATCCTTCTGCACTGCACTGAAAAATAAAATTTCACATCCAGTCCTAAAAAAGGCCTTATAGGAGCAGACCTAAGGGCAGGAATTGAACCACTGAAATATCACATCTGTGAAACAACAGATCAACAGTTACACATCTCTAACATCCAGTACCAAAGACCTATGGGAGAGTGAAGAAAATGGCTCAGACACACTACATATGAAAATGTCTCTTCAGGCTTACCAGCCCTGGCACCATTTGAATGTAATAAATTACTGCCTCTCAGTACTGAGTATGTTACTGCTCAGTAACAAACTCTCACCTCTTGGTAAACCCCCCCCAGTTTCTCATTAGTGGAATTGTAAAGGTCTTTTAAGTATCTGGCATTTGTATTGGTAGGGCTGAGCTTCCAAACAAAAGCTGATGCATCTCCTACAGTTTTCAATACCTCAAGGCACTTAACAGCTTCTGTTTTATTACTACTGAGCAGAGCTTGGTTTGAATCTGTTGCTGTTTATCTGTGTGGGCAGGTGCTTAATTTCCCTGTTTGTGAAACAGGATTATAGCACTTCTTTACATTAAACGGTGTCAGTTGGCTAGATGGTTTCAACAGCGAGCAGCCTACAATTCAACAACAATGTAGGAGAGATCCCCTAGATAAAACTGTGATTTAAGTATGGAACGATTCAACAACCAAAAGAACCCCCAAAACATTGCTCCATATGTGACACTCAGGTGGGCCAGATGCTCCCTTTCTCCTCTCGCTAACATCTGAAGATGTTAAATAATGAATAAATAATGAAGATTGAGAAGGGAGCAACTAGTGTAAGTGAAACAGAGAATTATAAAACAAAGTATCAAAATATGTGGATGAATAGTAATTTCCTGAACTTAGAAATTTACACATACAAAAGGAAATAATTCCTTGTGAATTAAAGCCTAGTCAGAGATAAAGTAAATGAAACAAGCAATTTGGTAAAGCAAGAGTAGTAGCAGACACCTGCCTAGGTTAGAAACCTGACTGTAGTATTATATATCAAGTGACTTCTAGTTTTCAGCTCAATTTTCAGATCAGATTAAGAAGTTAAAGAAAAGAAATCACAGTAAATACAACAATCTGTAGCAAATTTCTTCTGTACATTTCTAATCTAGTAAGGAAGCAGAAGGAGGGAAAAAAACCCCAACTATTAATCAATGAAGTGTTGCCTTTTGCTTATTGATCTGCCAAGAAAAAAATCTGCCTCAAATATAAAAAATAATTGTTTGTACATGTTGATAGTAATGATACTGAAAAATACCATAAATCTTCCTGGCTGATTAAAGTGGTAATTTAAAACACCATGATAAATGTTAATTACATGCAAATGACAACAGTGAAGTTGCTATGGCAGGACTGGGAGCTCAGTGATTACCACTGTTACTCCTGGTTCCCTTGACCTCACATAGTAAGCCTGAAAACACACAAAAGTAAATAACGTAATGATTGATACACACTGAATCCTTCTTGAGCTGGGTAAAGATGGTAAAAACAGTGCAGTTCCTTGCATTGCATGAGACTGAGAAAAGACAGTAAAAACTCAGCCCATCAAGCAGAGGGATGTGCTGCAAGACATCACAAGAAAAATGGACAGCAGCTCATTTTCTTGCCTTTCCTTCACAGTTTCTCTTATCCTCCAAGCTTCCTCTGCAGCAATGTAATGAGCTCACTTACTCCCTAAATTTTCAGCTTAAAACAAAATAAGGAAAAGCCCTCCTATATACCCTTTTAAAAAAAGATAAATTGAATTATTGTGTTTGCATCTTCTTTATTGTGCTATTGAGATTTCCCAACAGGAGGGACTGCAAAGTTTCAGCTAAGCATAACCATGAGACTCCTTGAATGTGAGAGATATTTGCCCTTTCCTTCTCTCCTGCAGGTAACTACAGAGTAATGGATAGCTCAGACTGATGTAGCAGAACAAGAATTTGGCATTCAGAGCTTTCTGAAATGCATTTGTTTAGTATTTGCTTGCATGAGAGGTCAGGCATTCCATGGTGTTTCTTTTGGAGGAATTTTGTATTTGTTCTAGTTTCCAGAAACCCAGAATGCACCAAGGACACAGCTCTCAAAATACTGCAGAGCAATTCTAAATAGGTTGTTTCTGAAAAAATGAATCTAATCATATCTTGCAGGCTCAGAATGTATTAGGCTTTTAAATGAATTTTTAGATTGCTAAATAAATGTCTAGGTTCTTCAATGACTTACCATCCTTTCCCAACTCTTTTCCTAGTTTTTGGGGGGTTTTTGTTTTTTGTTTTTTTTTTTGTTGTTGTTGTTTTTAAATGAAGGCTTCCCTTTAGCTAATCTTCCCTTAGCTGAGACAGTTGGGGTCAGCTGCTTTTCCACAGATAGCGGAGAGTTAAACAGCGGCTGTAGAGTACCAAGAGAGCACGTGCAGCCGAGGCAAGCTGCCTTGAAAACCACGCACGTGCTCACTGCAAAAGCATCATCTGACACCAGCTGAGAACCCCTGCCAAACCTAGCACTGCGCCAGGGTTACATGCACCTCCCGGCTGCCTCCGGCCACCTCAGATATGGCAGGCAGCCCAAGCGCAGCACACTGCCAGCACGCAGTGATGCAAACACACAAGAGGTGATGGAAGACACTGGAGGCTTATACCATAATGGGGCATGTCCTGGCCTTGTATAAAAGAACATAGCTGTGAATAATACCCGTGGCTCTGTGTGGTTTTACAGACTAGGATCTCACTCCCAGTAGCATCTATCAATCTATTTACATGGGATTACACCAGCTAAGATGTAACCCCGGCTGCTCAGAGCTGGGCAGACTCGTTTGGAAAATCCAAGCTTTGTGGCCAACACCTCCAGGGGCCGACACACAATGCACTCACACATCCCCTGAGCCATGGAGTCTATCCATGTGTGCTCTTCAGCCTCAGCAAATGTCATCTGAGTCATACGCTCTAGGAAGGAAAAGCTGAACACTACTTCCAACCACTCTATCTCCTGCCTCGAGAACCAGAGGATGGCTGTCTGGCTCGCTTCCCTGCCTCTGACTGCAGCCAAAATCAGATGCCTTGGGAGGAGGAGGAGGTCAGGGCAAGCAAATATGAACTTCCATCTCCCAGGTGTTTTCCCAGCCTCCACCAGCAGGACTACTGGTTGAGGGCACACACGCTGTTGGCTCTCACCACGCAGCTGGTTTATGTGACTGCGTGCAAGCCCTTGAATTAAAAATGGGGGTTTATACAGTAATCACCCCATGGGCTACATTGTGCATTAAAGCTGGAGCAAGCAGAAGCAAACATCCTAGCATAGGTAAGCAACAAGACACTGATCAGCTGGTCACAGCAGCAGGCTTGGGATCCTGAACTTAAGCTCCCCACACTGCTGCTGTCTAGAAATCTGAACGCTTTTGAAGATAGCTGTGAAGTTTCAACTGATTTACACAGATCCAGGATATCACCCTAGACTACTTCATGAGTCCAGATAAGCAGGACTTACTGTAGCAAATACAGTAACTATCTAGTTAATAAATGGACATTCACATTGTTTGCAGCAGAATTTGGATGAAGCCTCTGATTTGTCTCTGAATGGTCAAAGTTGGGATGCTGGACACATCCCCACATGGTGAAAAAGCAATGTAAGAAAGGGGTACACACAAAGCAAATGTATGGAATCAGACTACTTACTATTTCCAAGGTCTTGCGGTATTTCACTGACATAAAGTCTGTTGTTTACTCTTTGCCTGTTACTACCTGTAAGCCCCGAGTATTTATTAGAACAACTTATTGCTAATAATGAGAAGCCAAACAGGAAATTAATATAGATTCATTTATTCGAAAAAATATGCTTATTCACTCCTCTGATAAACAGCCAGGCAGGGAAAGCTGAAGGATATCCATGTCAAATGAGTATTTGAGGCACTAAAAAATAAGTTTCAGTAAATTACAGCAGGTTCACCTAAAAGGATGCTAAATGTAGTTTCATTTTTTACTCCTACCTGTCATGAATGAAGTTTATACACAATGAAATCACCAGATGAAACTACAACATGTACGTGACAAGCTTATTAACTTGCATTTCTATCAGTTTTGCCCAATTTAGATAAAAGTTAATCCCTGTACAGTTCCCCCTCATTTGGGATAAAGAGCTCTATTTCCAACAATTTTTATTTATTTCTCATGTTTGCCTTCTTAAAAAGAGCTTAATTGCTCTTAACCTTACCCCAGTCACATCATGGCAAATGTCTATCAGGCAATCAGTTCTCCTCAGCACTGCCCAGCCCGCAAGATTAATAAAGGCAGACCACATGGAAGTCCTCCACTCATTTCATGGCACTCCAAAAACCTCCTACCACAAGGCACCCTCCAATTACTTCCTTTTTTCCCTCAGCTGTTCCTTTTTCTTAATTTCTGAGCATCATCGATCCTCATCTCAGCTCACACATGTTGGGTTTTTTCCTATGACTTTAAAGATACATGGCGGGGTCATTCTCCCCATTTTGTAGGTGGGAAACTGCAGTGGGATGTGGTACTCAATGTGAAGATGAAGAAAGGTGTAGGTAGCTGTCGGGCTCTTCCAGAGTATAGGAGGAAGAGGATGACAAACATTAAGATACAATAGAAAATTAGGCGTTTGAGAAAACTAATGCTTTGGGTACTTTACAAGGCACGAAAAGCATAAATTGTATAATCACTATTAATAGATTTTCTAACATCATTGTGTGTTATTTGTGTTCCTACTATGTTGTTCTCCACTCAATGGTAACCACAGAAACCAGAAATCAAACAAAAAAATGAGCTCTCGGCAATAGAAGCATGGTGATATGGTACAGAATGATACTCTGCATTTGTTATCTGAGACTGCCAGAAAGACAGAGGGAAACAGAGAGAGAAAACCAGGGTTGCTTTAAGATGTGTATTAACTCTCAGGCTGTCAAAGCACAAAAACAGAAATACAGCATCCATGACACGTTCTGAAGGGAGAAAAGAAAAGAATTACCTGATAAAATAGCTTCAGAAGATGAGGCTGCATTTTTTTCTCCATAAATACAGCTCCATGATTTTGTCTCTCTTAAACATTGAATATAAGCTGTCAGCAGAGACATGGCTCTAGAGAATACTTAGCTCTCTGTGATTAGTGGTCTGTAAGCTGCATGCACGAGTCAGCTTTCACTACTTGTGGCACAGTGTCTAGCACATGCACTCAAATGGGTGTGAGATTCACCCCCAAAACTAGCCCTCCTGGTCCCATGGACAGCTGGAATATACAGAAGAGCCATATATTTAGCCTGTTCTTAAATAAGCCTCCACTTGCACAAACACAAACTTTTACATCCACCCATAGGTAGAACCTTTAATTTTAGAGGTAAAACTAGCCAGATATTCATTACTTTCTAGAGACAAGAAATGCAACCAGTATTAGGATTGCTCATTAACCTCTTGTTTAGGTAAATGTTGACCCTTTCATACTTTTCTAACTTGGAATAGCACAGTCACCAACATGAACTGTATCTAAACAGCCTCAAAAAAATGTTTGTAACCAGGTTTGCTTCTCACACATTCTAGCAGATAGATTTACTTACCTTCTACAGCAGTGAATTTTAATGAAATAGAGAATACAGAGAAGCCCTTCCAGCTCACGATTTCATAGCTCTGCTACAAAACAGTCTTGCACTCTCCCTTATTTAGTGAGGCCTGAATTTCCCTGTATGTGTGGCAGGGGAGGCAATTCCTGTTCACACTTGTTTGAAGTGAAAAAACAAATCTTTTAAAGTCTAGACTACTATTAAAAAGCCAGCCTTTGTCAAGAGCCATCACACAATTTTTACATTTACTGTAGTTTTTTTTTAATATAGGTATATTTTCAGCATGCAAAAGCCTCTACTTAAGTAAACTCCATCCATTTTCAGTTTTCCTAATTTTGCATCTCAGTCCTCTCCCCACAGCACTTCACCTCATTTCAGGGATTAGCTTACCCAAACTTCTAGATCCCTTCTCTCAAGGCACAGTAATTACCAAGGAGTCAAGAGGGCAGCTCCTCACAGAAGCCATAAGAATGACCAATCTAAAAAATTGTATAACAAACTATTCTAGAAATAATAATTATATTTTCCCCAGAGCCATAAGGCTTGGGAGCGTAAAGTTTCTTCTGCCTTGTTTAAATAAAAAATGAGTCTCTGTCAAAGGTTTCTAAGAGACAGTGCTCTGACAGATCACCAAAGATTTCTGCTGAAGTCATTTGGGTTGGCAATGCAGCTTGTTGCTTCTTGTTTTCTTTTCCTGTTTCATACTCAGCCAAGATGCCCAAAGTATAAAACACTCAAGTTAATTTTCTGAAGCACATGGCATTGGCAGGACTTCAACAGGAGCAGTTTAGACAGATGGAATGTTTTTGAAAAATCCTGTTTTTCTCATGCAAGATGAAGTTTCACATTAATAGGGATTGCTGCAGCCTAACAGGAATAAGTCCTACATCTGGAAGAGAGATAGCAGCAGTAATAACTATCCTGGCTCTTACCCCTTGTCAGTTTTGTAATAGCAGTAGTTTTTATCTTTTTAGTAAATGCAGAGTAATTCGTGTTTGTGCAACACATTAGAAATTTCAAACAACATCTAGATAAAGATAAGTGCTCTTCTCCCTTCAGTTAATTTAATATTGCCACGTGCCTCTTCACACCACACTCCCCGAGGGCTACATCGGCCTTTCCAGCACAGGGCACATGCTGCTACGTGGGTAGCCACCACAGCCGATGAAAAGTCCCCATCAGGGCTGAATAGCCTTTTAAATCAGATGGCAATGAACAGATCCCGTGTTTTGCCATTTAGGGCATACACCAGCTTTTCCAACCCACAGAAAACCGCATCTGAAACAGGCATGGGATGATTCACCTGCAGAAAATTTTGCAGAAGCCCCTTGGAAAACAAGGGGACCATGCAGAGGCACAAGTTGTGGTACTTTTGCTGGTCAGAATCTTTTCAATAGATAGGTTTTATTGGAATATGTTGATTTATTTTTAACACAATTAATCACAGCTGAAGTTGGTTTTGAGGAATTTCTCATTTGAGCTTTAAGCTATGAAGCTGTAGAAACAGTTTCTCTTCATATTTCTGATAAACTCTGCTTCCTTCCTGCTTTGAAATCACTTTTTGTTTAAAGGGAAGTGTTAGAAATGACAGAGAGCAGAATTAAAGCAAAATGTTTCAAACCTAGTCAGATTTTTTTTTAATCTTCATTTTATGAAAATGCTCAGCACTGACTTTTCACTTCAATTAAAAATATCATAAAACAAGAAAAACGTTTCTGCCTACTCTATTAAAAATATGCAAAAGTACTTTGTTGAATACAAATCCAAGAATATGTGGTCTCCAAAGAAACAGATACCTGTCTTCTGATTTGTGTAAAAAAAAAATTAAAAAAAAAAAAAAAAAAAAAGCGATGAAAACATTTAATGAAAAACATCAATTTGAAATGGAAGAGAAAGGACTTTTTTAAAAGACTGGCTAAAAACCCCAGATATCTCCTATGAAGTGACAGTTTTGAAATCAAGTATTATGTTAGCTAGCAATAATTCCAACTTTTCAAAAAGCTGGTTTTATAAAGATTAGCTCAGCTACATCCACTGAGATGGCATGCCACAGGCAGCTGCTCTAATAAGTCTGTGAATTATTTATTACCTTTCAGTGATGCTCAGAAAAACATGATTTGCAAGCGTAACACTGACTTTTTCCACTACTCTGGATGCAATGGCTACTTCTCTTTCTCTCGCCCGCCCTCCTCAGCTCAGGATGGGATAAGAAGTCATCGCCTCCATCACACAAGCCCTCTCTGTATACAGCAGCTGAGTACAGGGAAAATCCCCTCTGCAAAGGGAGGCCCAGGCCCAGAACTTGGATTTATTCTGATGTTACTTGTTGCAAGATTTGTCTAAGACGCCCTTTGGTTCCTGACTCCAGCCTGTCTGATTTCCTGAGGCCACAATCATGAATTAACACTGCACACACAGCAGAAGAGGAGATCTTGCTATTCGTGCACTTCATTCAATGACTCTAATGCAACTCAAGCCTTGCCACTGCCCAGCGAGAAAGAACCCCTGTCACTCGCACACTTATTTAGCATGGCTGCGTGAAGCAAAGTTTAAAAAAAAGTAAAACATAAACAAAATTAAAATCGGCGGGGGGGGGAAGTAAAGCTTTAAAACTGAAATACCCTGACTCTGGTTAACTCTCCTCTGCAGCATTGCAACACTTCAGACCTGAGGACACTCAGGTATCAGTGTATCCACGCAGACTGCAACTCAACAACCCATACATCGCATGGGCGTGCAAAACTAACCTCACTACAGCACAAGCACCACTCGTGGGGCTAGACCTTGGAACACTGGTGTCTGCTGAAGACCAGTGCCAGCTATAAGGGCTGTAGGGAGGGCTCAGGGCACAGAAAGTTTTCAGCCAGTTCTGCCAGATTCTTTGCAGACCGCTGACTCCCTTAGTGGCTAATGATGGGTTCAGCTGGTGCTTTACCCAGAAGGGAACATACTGTTGGGGTAAAGAGGGCGAGGTACAACACTCCCTGATTTTTGTGGCTGCTTTAATGTTGTGTGTAGTTATGTTCTTGAATTTTTCATGAAAAACCGAGGCATTTTTCATATTAGGCAGAGTCCACTGTTCAAAGTGTCTCAGTCCAGCTCTGCCAGGATATTCAGGACACCCCTCTGTGGGAACGTGGTTAGACACGTTGATGATTGAGGAGCTCAGATCTCCTTGCCAAAACCAGCAGCACATCCTGAATCCCACTGATTGTCAGTGTGTTCTAGGGTTTTTAAATGGCTTTGTTGTTTGGTGGTTGTTTTTTTGTTGGTGGTTGTTTTTTGGGTGGTGGTGGGTTTTTTGTTTGTTTTTTTTTGTTTTTTTGTTGTTTTTATTTTAAATCAATGGCGTTAAGTGCCTGAGGAACCTACATGCTTTGGAAAAAAAACAAATCAATATGCAGGATTTACAGTAGAGCCATACACAGATGCCCAGGCATTGGCAAAGGCATTTCACAGATGACTGGAAATTAAGCCAAGCAATTCTGAAGGACTGTCTTGTCCCTGTTGTTTTAACACCCTCAGGAATGGACAGGTAAGCACACCTTGCTACTTTTTGTTTCTAAGCCTACCTGTGACCATGTACCCACGTTAGCAGAAAGAATATCCAAGGAGGGCAGACAGACGTGCGTTTGCCCTGCTCACACTTCTATAATAGGTAGGCCCTGGCTGGCGAGCTGTGCGACTGCAGTGTCGCTGTACTGCTCAGAGGTAAAACACGTTTGCTTGGGCACAGCACCACACCAACCCTATTATCTAGTTTCTGGACTGAACTGGTTCATATCGATACAAGATAGGAGCCTGGGCCGAGCAAATGTTTGACTGCCTGCATGTTCCCACTGAGGCACAGCCTGCTCGTTACCTGCCAGGCATGATTGGGAAGGAAGAATTGCTTACTGCAGTGGATACGTTACTTTTGCAAACCCTTTTTTTTTGGCCAGCATTCAGCCCTTAAAACACTGTCTACATCCACACCACCACAAACCAGGGCAGAGAAGCGGAGAGAGAAGCATTTATAGGCAAGCTTAGGAAGGGTGGGTTAGATGAATGGACAGTGGGGTGGATTGAAAACTGGCTGGCAGACAGAGCTCAGAGGGTTGTGGTTAGTGGCACAGAGTCTAGTTGGAGGTCTGTGACAAGTGGTGTTCCCCAGGGGTCAGGACTGGGTCCAGTCCTGTTCAACATATTCATCAATGACCTGGAGGAAGGGGTAGAGGGTACCCTCAGCAAGTTTGCTGATGACACAAAACTGGGAGGGGTGGCTGACACACCAGAAGGCTGTGCTGCCGTTCTGCGTGACCTGGACAGGCTGGAGAGTTGGGCAGAGAGAAACCTCATGAAGTTCAACAAGGGCAAGTGTAAGGTTCTGCACCTGGGGAGGAATAACCCCATGCACCAGTACAGGTTACGGGCTGACCTGCTGGAAAGCAGCTCTGTGGAAAGGGACCTGGGAGTCCTGGTGGACAACAGGATGCCCATGAGCCAGCAGTGTGCCCTTGTGGCCAAGAAGGCCAATGGCATCCTGGGGTGCATCGAGAGCAGTGTGGCGAGCAGGTTGCGGGAGGTTATCCTCCCCCTCTACTCTGCCCTGGTGAGGCCACACCTGGAGTACTGGGTCCAGTTCTGGGCTCCCAGGTTCCAGAGGGATGCTGGAGAGGGTACAGCAGAGGGCTACAAAGATGATGAAGGCTCAGAGGGGATCTCATCAATGCTTCCAAATACTGAAAGGGAGGGTGCCCGGAGGATGGGACCAGTCTTTTTGCCGTGGTGCACAGTGATAGGACAAGGGGTAATGGGCACAAACTTGAACATAGGAAGTTCCATCTAAACATGAGGAGGAACTTCTTTCCTTTGAGGGTGGCAGAGCACTGGCACAGGCTGCCCAGAGAGGGGGTGGAATCTCCGACTCTGGAGACATTCAAAACCCGCCTGGATGCCGTCCTGTGCAACCTGCTGTAGGTGACCCTGGTGTGGCAGGGGGGGTGGACTAGATGATCTCCAGAGGTCCCTTCCAACCCCTGTGATTCTGTTATTCCTGGGTCATATAGCTTTGATGTAGCTCCAGGAATTTGGAGTCTCCACCTGCAGTTCGTGGAAAGTGTGAGGAGCTATGGGGCTAGTAGTGGTCCTTAAGAAATGCTAACTGTAGGGATGCATGAGAAAACACCCCTCCTTCAGCAGAGCTTTGGCACCTGACTCCAGTGCCCTGATTGCCATAGGCTGGAGAACCGCCAAACCCTGCCCCGAAGGAGACATGGCACTGGAGTTTTGGCACAGCCCTGGCACTTTCCATTCTGGCAAAGGCCTTCAGTCCTGCTGATGGAAAAAGATATATTTCACCTGGGCAGAGGGTGAAATTTAAAAGGTATTTGAGCAGCCAGCAGTCACAAGTGCAAGACATTGTCTCACCTTTCCAATCCTGAGTACCCATTTACTGTAACATCATGCAGTCTATTCTGTCTGACTAATATGGTGCTCCTGCCTTAGGGCCTGCTCCATCCACACAGAGTTTAATGCATAATCAGAGAATTAAAGGATGCAAGTGGCTTCTTTAGAGTCCATTTACCATTTCACATATGTACTAAGAGTTGTGAACTGTTCATTGATGGACACCCAGAGTACCATCTCCCCAGTGCTACCATTATAAAAGAGTACTCAACACACTGATACTAACAACAGATAAATATGTCTCTTCAAAACAATTTTAGAAATCAAGGTCAGCTTGCACTATATCTATGCAGTAAACAAATACTTATGTTATTCTCTTCCTGATCCTCTGCAACTGGATATCAAGCAGGACTGATGTGTCTTCTGCTGGGGTAAGTAAGTGAAAAATACCAACTCTAAATGCTCCCAATATTTTGGAAGGTATCATAAAGGAAAACCATGAAAGTGTTTTACACATCTAGTAAGTAAATACTCCTCATGTGCTTATAAGTCAGGAAAATATTTTTAAAATTAAATGTATTTAAAAAAATTTTAAAGTTGGTGATTTTCTGAAGGGGGATGAAATACACAACCACAGAATGGTAGGGGTTGGAAGGGACCTTTTGAGATCATCTAGTCCAGCCCCTCAAACACAAGACCACAGAATGCACTATATTATTTCCACACTGCCAAACGGACCGCTCCCCTCAGTAATGCTCAAGGCTTTTTGTACTCAAGGCTTTTTGTTGCCTGAGAAGATCAGTGGAAAGAGTATGTACATGGCACTTCTTTGGTGAAGAGAAACTGAGGACACTATGCAGGAGACTGGGATGTACAGCCCTTATTTCAGGAGCTCTGTGCCAACATGCCCTCAGGCCTATCTGATCTGCCAGACTGGACCGCATCAACACTTGCCAGCCCTGCTAGATATCTCTCAGAAATACAGAGATGTTCAGCAGTCTTTGCTGTTAAAGCGAAGCAGTTTTGTTTGTTCTAGGCCATCTTAACAGGATTAACAGAAGGAGGATTGCAGATTCCAGGGATACCACCCTGAGGAACTAAGAAAGGCAGTACAAAGCCCTTAAGCCTATTCAGGCTAAGTTGCCTTCAACATTCATTACCAATGCTATAATTTCATTAGATATTATTTTCCTACATTATCATTAGTCATAGTATTGTATTTGTATTATTATTTCAATTAATTTTTCTCTGTTACCCAGCATAAGAAATTCCAGCAAACCACACATTCCAGCCTCAAAAATCCCCTCTGTCCCCCTTGTTTTAGTCATTGTGATCTGGGTCTTAGATAACTTCTAGCTACAAACATTTCTATACTGAAATCCCTGTTGACCAAGTCTGTTAGATCTAAAGTTTCTCTCTTTGCATTTCTGCGCGATTGTAACACAACAGGGTTGACCGAGAAAGACCAAAGCAAGCAAACGTTGGGGTGGGTGCCCAGCCAGCCAGCTTCACCTCTACCCAGGCCTTTTCAACCGCTTTAATGCCCAGCGCATTCAGGCAGAAAACCCTCTCACTCCAGTCTAACACAACTGCAAGCACAAAAACCTGCTGCAATGCTGGGTAAGACCAATAAAGTTCATTATTTTGTACTAATCTGCAGTACAACTAAGCACATTTTCTTGCATAAGGTAGAAAATGTTAAGATCCTGAATTGGCACAGAAAAATGGGTGAAAGTTTCTGATTTACTAGAAAGCAAAGTTAAAGAAGGTGCACGTTGCCAGAAAACTGTAGTTACTGATTTTGCCTCCAGCCTCAGTGACAGTAGTTAAAAGCTTTCCTGGTCTGCTGGAAAAGAGTCTGTAATTCAAAAAAATTCATTCTAATGTTCAGTCTTAAAGCAGCACTGTGTGCCACAGCCAAATGACAGAAAAGCCTTTGAGTATTAAACAGATCAAGAGGTTTTAACAGCGGCAATTTTGACAGCCTGCATGTCACACTTTCTGCCTTTTGTATTTGAGTGGCACCTAGGAGTAGATCAAAGGTGAAAATACTTTAGTTTTTAAATAACCTATTTCAGCCTTTACTGTTCCCTAGGAGAATCATCACCCTCCTTAGAAATGAAAGAGATAAATACCATACAGTTATTTCTGAGGGAAAAAATTTACTTTGTGCTTGGTGAACACTAAATACAGCATTTAAGCCTCCAGCAGGCCCACTTCATGCATATCTTACTGTCAGTTTGCAACCACTTAAAGCTATACAGAGAAGAGTTGAGAGCATTTGCCAGGGAGGTATCTTGACATTTGCTGCTCAACTGCTCTGCAGCAGAAAGACGGCAGCTGACAACGGACCTTTTCACAAAGCAAGCAACCCACCTTCTTTATGGTCAAGCAACTCAAAGGACACCTGCAAAGGGTGCTTCATCTTTACTGTCTGATGAGGACTACCATGGAATGTCATGAAGTTTTGGCTAAAATGTCCAGCCTAGGAAAGCCTGCTTAGGGCTGGGCGTCTAATCAACAGATGTATAAGGTTAGGGGAAACCACTTTCACCCATGATGTACATGCGAGAAGAGGAGAGCAGGCCAGGCTGACCAGCAGCACCCAAAGGATTGGCAGGATGGGTGTCCTGCTGGCAGGGCCTCCAGGACATAGCTGGGACATGAGCAGGACACCTGAAGGAACATCATGTAGGATGCAGGAAGGCACTCGGCACACATTGGTCCCAGCAAGCCAATGTTTGGGGGAAAACTAACAGAACAAAGTAAACTCAGTCTTTCTGGATACATTATAAAACCCTTCCCAGAAGTACTAAAGCTTTAATTGAATTGCTGTTTTCAGTCATTCGATTTTAAAGACCAACCTCTTTTCTGGCAATATTGGTTTTTTAACAACCCTAGTATATCAGAGCAGCATACTTTATATAATTAAACCAATCTCACAGCAATTTCCAGACTGGCTGCACAGTACAGCAGTCCCTGGGCAGTCCACAACTTACTCAATAACTGCTCATCGGTTAGACTGCACTTGGTGATGGTGGGAGGAACACTGACTCAGAGAAGAGAGAGAAGGTGAAATGCATCCTTTCCTGACTGCCTGGCCCCTCTCCCCTCCAGGCTATGCAGCCTTGGGTCCAAAGGCCACATGGCAACTCTCATTCCCTCATTTGAGATGCGTGAGCACGGTTTACTAAAAACCAGGCATGAATGGCAGTTGCATGCAAGCGAGGTAGCCCAGTGGTGCTGTGACTGTTGCACAGCACAGTTGGAATAAATCAAATCAACTGCCTTGAAAATAATTGGAAGTATATCTGCATACACACTAACAAGGGATCTGGACCCTCTGACTTAAACAGATTTCAGTTTATTTCCCTTACTTCTCAAATTCAGAGAGAGACCATTTAAATCAAATACTACACTTTAAATTATGTCCCTTCTTGAAACTGAAGAAAACAAATCCCTAGCTGTTACTTACTTCCTAATTCCTTTGCAGATACTGCAGTCCTCATTACTCAAGCATAATCACAAGAGGAAAAACAAATGTTCTTCATGTAATTATATTTCAAAGGCTTTCCTTTCAGTTCATTAAATCTCTAGTATCTTCCTCCCACTCTTCACGTACCCTCTTATTTTGTTGCTCTTCAATGGCTGCTGCCTATGTGGCAAGCCTTTTCAGCTAGGGAGCCACTAATACTGCAAATACCATTATACTGCCATAACTCTAACACCCAGTAAGGTGTCCAAGTAGCTGAAGTTATTTCTTCCAAACTATAATCTCTTGAATTTATTGACCATGAACTTGAAATGACATCTGCTATTGTGTTGCTTGCTCATTTCTCCCAAGAAAAGCCATCACAATCTTTTTTAAACTTCCCCTCCCCCAAAATGTTGTCAGAGGCTTCTTCTCTTCTCTTCTCTTCTCTTCTCTTCTCTTCTCTTCTCTTCTCTTCTCTTCTCTTCTCTTCTCTTCTCTTCTCTTCTCTTCTCTTCTCTTCTCTTCTCTTCTCTTCTCTTCTCTTCTCTTCTCTTCTCTTCTCTTCTCTTCTCTTCTC